>CAWUFW010011946.1:0-577800 GCA_963921515.1 Calotriton arnoldi
AAAAACCATGCGTTTCAGACACGTTATAGTTACAAATTAGCATTTAAAACCTTTAAGAATTCACTGAAAAAACCGCGGTTTTAGGGACGATTATGGTGCTTGGACATTACTTTTCGTACAAAACCGTGAAATTCCCCCGTTATAGTTAGTTCAACTATTTCCTGCTTCCTTATAATGTAGGTTTCAGACACGTTATAGTTACAAATTAGCATTTAAAAACCTTTGAAATTCACTGAAAAAACCATAGGTTTTAGGGACAGTTATAGTTACTTGGACATTGCACTCGTACAAAACCCGTGAAATTCCCCCGTTATAGTTAGTTCAGCTAACTATAACTCGCGCCCCGCAATGCACTGCTGATGACGTCACATATTACATCACTCATGACATGGTCAGTGACATCACTGATGACATCACTGATGACATCTCAAATGACATCACTGATGACATCATCCAGTGACTGTGTGTTTCTGTAAAGTTTAAATATTTTTAAAATATATAGGAAAAGACGTATTGAAGAATGAGTGGGTGTCTAAGTGTCTGTATGGATGATTTAGTAGGTGCGTGACTGACTCTATAAGTGAGTGATTTAACGTATCTTACTGAATGCATGGGTTAGTGACTAAACTGGGTGTATGTCTGTATCCGTCTGTCTGTTGCTGTGTAAGTGGCTGCATGTGTTTGTGAATAGCTAAATGATTTTCTATATGAGTTATTGAATGCTTGTCTGAGTATCTGTATGGGTGCCTGAGTGTTTGTGTGGGAGGGGTGTGTGCAACTCTGTGCATAGATGTGTGAGTGGGTGATTCACTGGGTGGATGGTTTCAAGAGTGCATCTGTGATAGACTGTATGGGTGGGTAAGTGTGTGTAAGAGTGTGTTAGTGAGTGAATGTATGTCCCAGTGGTACATGTGTGAGTAACTACATATGTGAAAGGCAGTATATATGTGTGTTGGAGTATATAAATAGCTATAAGCAAGAGTGAGTGATTGTGATAGTGGCTGTATGGATGATTGTGTGCTTGTATCAGTGATTGTATAAGAGCGTAACAATGTGCTACTATTTGTATGAGTAAGTGAGCTGGTGTGTGTATAACTGTATAGGTGAGTAAATGGCAGTGTGTTTAATTATTTGCATGACTGACTAGGTGTGTGAGTATCTCTATGGATGAGTGGCGTTGTTTGAGTGTCTATATAGGAGTAAGAGTGCATATGATAGTCCTGTACTGAGTGACCGTAAGTATGAGTGACTGTATGGGTGAGTGAGTGGATGTGTGTGTGTAGACCTAAGAATCAGTGAGTGGGTATGTAGTTATTGGTGTTGGAGTGTCTATGGTTTTGCGAATGGCAGTCTGTAATTTAGAGTGGGTGTATCAAAGATTATATTAGGGTGTGAGGAGGTGCATCAGATTATCACGTGGATGATGTCATCAGTGATGTCATTTGAGATGTCATCAGTGATGTCATCAGTGATGTCACTGACCATGTCATGAGTGATGTAATATGTGACGTCATCAGCAGTGCATTGCGAGGGCGCGAGTTATAGTTAGCTGAACTAACTATAACGGGGGAATTTCACGGGTTTTGTACGAGTGCAATGTCCAAGTAACTATAACTGTCCCTAAAACCTATGGTTTTTTCAGTGAATTTCAAAGGTTTTTTAAATGCTAATTTGTAACTATAACGTGTCTGAAACCTATGGTTTTTTCAGTGAATTTCAAAGGTTTTTTAAATGCTAATTTGTAACTATAACGTGTCTGAAACCTATGGTTTTTTCAGTGAATTTCAAAGGTTTTTTAAATGCTAATTTCTAACTATAACGTGCCTGAAACCTACGGTTTTTTCAGTGAATTTCAAAGGTTTTGTAAATGACAATTTTTAAATGTATTAATTGTTATATTAATTTTTTTCATACTGATTTACTACATTTTTAGAAACAATTTTTTTTTACATATTTTATTTGTCAAATTACATTGTAATTACATTAAACATTACATTACAAAAATTACTTTCTCAGAATGAATTACTTTAGTTTAAATACTTTGCAGATAGGCAATAGACTTTTAAGTACAGTAGTTACAGTTGTTGCAATGGGCAACACATTTTCAAACACAATGCAACATTCAGCTCAATGTGAATTTCTAGTTAAATGCAATTAGTTACTTTATGGATTACTTTTAGTAACCACAGGACTGGATCCTAGATTCAGTCCTGGTACATCTCCTGTAAACAGTTGAGTAAAAGCGTTTTGGTTACAGTCGTGATTTTTAAGGAATATTATTGTATTTTAAAAGTTGACACTTTGAAACTTTTTCTCATAGAATCACCAATGTTATCCTATGGAAGGAAATTCACTTAGCAGGTAAAAACTGTTATCGTTACTTTTTTCTTACTCAGTGTTGGATCCTGGATCCAGCACTGGTGCATCTCCTGTAAACAGTTGAAAGAATGCGTTTAAGTCATACAGGCGATTTTTAAGGAATATTTGTAGTTTGTGAAAATCAACACTTTGAAACTTTTTTGCTGAAAACCAGTCAATGTTAGCCTATGAAGGAAATTCAAGTTACCGGTAAGTATGGTTAAAATTACTTTTGAGGATCAGTACTGGGCTGAAACATGCAGCACTGAGGTCTCTCCTGATAACAGGTGAGTAAATCGGAATTCGTATTTCGGCTGATTTTAGAGGAATATTTTAAAGTTCCAAAACTCCACACTTAGAAGAATTTCCAAGTGAAACCAGTCAATGTTAGCCTATGGAAGGAAATTCAAGTTACTGGTAAGTACGGTTAAAATTACTTTTCAGGACCAGTACTGGGCTGAAAGATGCAGCACTGAGGTCTCTCCTGATAACAGGTGAGTAAATCAGAATTCGGATTTCGGCTGATTTTAGAGGAATATTTGTATGTTTCAAAATCAACACTTAGAAGAATTTCCAAGTGAAACCAGTCAATGTTAGCCTATGAAGGAAATTCAAGTTACCGGTAAGTACGGTTAAAATTACTTTTCAGGACCAGTACTGGGCTGAAAGATGCAGCACTGAGGTCTCTCCTGATAACAGGTGAGTAAATCAGAATTCGGATTTCGGCTGATTTTAGAGGAATATTTTAAAGTTCCAAAACTCCACACTTAGAAGAATTTCCAAGTGAAACCAGTCAATGTTAGCCTATGAAGGAAATTCAAGTTACCGGTAAGTACGGTTAAAATTACTTTTCAGGACCAGTACTGGGCTGAAAGATGCAGCACTGAGGTCTCTCCTGATAACAGGTGAGTAAATCGGAATTCGTATTTCGGCTGATTTTAGAGGAATATTTTAAAGTTCCAAAACTCCACACTTAGAAGAATTTCCAAGTGAAACCAGTCAATGTTAGCCTATGAAGGAAATTCAAATTACCGGTAAGTACGGTTAAAATTACTTTTGAGGATCAGTACTGGGCTGAAAGATGCAGCACTGAGGTCTCTCCTGATAACAGGTGAGTAAATCGGAATTCGTATTTCGGCTGATTTTAGAGGAATATTTTAAAGTTCCAAAACTCCACACTTAGAAGAATTTCCAAGTGAAACCAGTCAATGTTAGCCTATGAAGGAAATTCAAGTTACCGGTAAGTACGGTTAAAATTACTTTTCAGGACCAGTACTGGGCTGAAAGATACAGCACTGAGGTCTCTCCTTATAACAGGTGAGTAAATCGGAATTCCTATTTCGGCTGATTTTAGAGGAATATTTGCACAATGGTGAAGGGAGGGGCGGGGCCTGAGGTGACATCTTTGCAAACGCGCCCCGTGGCGCGTTTTAAGTTGGGGATTAAGTTCCCTTGAATCCTGAGGGTCCCTAGGGGCCAACTAGACCACCAGGAACCTCCAATATGCGCTAGGGGCTGCGTTGCAGAGACGTGTAGAGAGGCCACACCCCTTTTACACCTCTCTGCAACGCAGCTCTGTGGCGCTTTCTGGATGTACCTGTTGGGCTAGTTGGCCCCCAGGGACCCTCAGGATTGAAGGGGATTTAATTCCCCATCTTAAAACGCGCCACGGGGCCTGTTTGCACACATGTCACCTCAAGCCCCGCCCTCCCTTCACCACTGTGCAAACGCGCCCGTGGCGCGTTTTTAAGTTGGGGGATTAAGTCCCCTTGAATCCTGAGGGTCCCCGGAGTCCAACTAGCCCACAATATACCTCCAAAAAGCGCCATAGAGCTGCGTTGCAGAGAGGTGTAAAAGGGGCGTGGCCTCTGTACACCTCTCTGCAAGGCAGCTCCCTGGCGCATACTGGAGGTTCCTGGTGGGCTAGTTGGCCCTCAGGGACCCCCAGTATTCAAGGGGATTCGTTCTCTCTGCAAACGCGCCAGGGGCGCGTTTGCAGAGTGGTGAAGGAAGGGGCGGGGCCTGCGGGCCCGATCGTTTTTTTTTTTTTTTTTTGGGGGAGGGGGGCCGCGTGGCCCCCCTCCCGGGCCACTACTTGCCCCGGGGACCCCATCCCCCGGGGCCTGGCTCTCGTTAGGGACTGTGGGGGTCCCCAAACCCCCACAGTCCCGCCGGCTCCCCGTGTCCTACGGGAGCCGGCATTGCTGTTCCACATGGGGAGCAGCTAACATGCTGCTCCCCATGTGGAAAGTATCGGCTTTGGATATTGGAGAGAGAGCAGGTTTCCCTGCTCTCTCTTCCAATATCCAAAGCAAGTTTGCAATGACAGGACGGGAGCCGCGAGGCTCCCGTCCTGTCATTGCAGAACAGCAGTGTCCCGGGGTAGGCACCCCGGGACACTGCAGGAGCCGGCCCTGGGGGTGGTGGTCCCCAGGGCCATCAAGGGCTCCAGGAGGGGCCGCGCGGCCCCCTCCCATTCAGTGCACAGCCCCGGGAGGTGGTGGTCCCTGGGCTCTGGGGGTCCAAAACGGACCCCCATTGTAATTTTTTCTTAGTGCCCCGGGAGGTGGTGGTCTCGGGCGTGTGGGGGCTGGAGCCCCCCACACAGGTTTTTAATAAAAAAAGAAGCCCCGGGGAGGTGGTGGTCCTCGGGCTGCGGAGGGCTCAGAGCCCTCCCGCACCATTGTACATAAAGCCCCGGGGGTGGTGGTCCCCGGGCTTGGGGGCCCTTAGAGGCCCCCACACATAAAATTAACCGCCCCCAGCATGCCCCAGGGACTTGGGCCACCCGGGGGCCAATTAACATCGAAGCGCGGAGACCGCGCTCGATTTGCTGGCAGGGTTCGCGCTCCCTGAGCGCATCCTGCCGATTTTTAAAAAAAAAATTTTTTTTTTTGCCCTGGGGTCCTTGTGGGACCCCTGAGCAAACCTAGGGGTCAGGGTGTTTCTACCCTCCCCTTTGTGCGCTTTGCGCACTTGTTTCTGTCCCTCGGTTCTACCGAGGGACAAAATGGCTGCCAACATTTCCTGAATCGGAATGTTGACAGCCAGCTGACAGCCAATTAACATGCAGCTCGTGATCGGGAGCCCATAGATATATATGTACTTTTACTTTTTGATTTTCTCAGCAACTACTGAACGGATTTACACCATTTAACAAAAGGGTTCTTTCTGAACCAAGAACTACCTCTTTGCCAAATTTGGTGTAATTCCGTTCAGCAGTTCGGGCTGTAGCCGTGTCTAAAGTTTCCTATGGGAAAATGCATGGGGAAAACGCGTTTTGGGACCCCCTTTTTCTCGGCCCCCGCTTGACGTATCACCCCGAGACTTTCAGGGTAGGAGCGGACCGGAGCGCCCCACGAAGTTTGAAAATTTCGCGAAGATACGTCAACCGGCAAGAGAGTTATTTCAAATAGAATGTCGCGGATTTCCTATGGATAATAGGTTGTAACTATAACTATCTACTGGCGACCGCCAGTAGATAATATATATATATATATATATATATATTTCCAACAGTATTCCTTTACAGAACAATTCCACATGCACTCACTGGCAATTGCTGTAAACTTTCCTGATTTTATTAAGGCAGCAAAATATCCGACAAGTTACAACCCAACGCGTTTCAGTCTGTCCTCAGACCTTTCTCACGGGTAACCAATGCTAGTGTCAAGACTTGTATTTAAATTAACCCATGATGTTACATCACATCCTGGTTTGACAACGCTTGGCATTTTGGGAGTTGTAGTGCATAAAGACCGTGGCCATTATATAAATAACATTACAATTATATAAATAGTGAAATTATTTGTGTTACGTGACAATGAAAAAAACTCATTTTTATACTCTCAAATCATATCCTTAATTATCATTTTTTGATTTTTTGATTTTAAATCGGACATCACGTTCATTGTTACAAGAGAAAGCCTTTTTTTATATATGCTCTCAATTCGTATCCTTAGATATCATTTTTCTATTTTGATCGGTCACCACATTCATTATTCCTGATGGATTTTACAAAAGTTTGTAACTACTAGCTTCAAAAGGTTTGAAAGATTTGAGTCATGCCCTCTAGTGGGCCTCGTGGTCATATTTTCAAGGTACTCTACGGTAACAACCCTTTAAAACAATACCTCCAATCGAACACGAGTCATACCCTCTCATGGGATCCTTATCCGACCTAGCTAGTGAATTTCCGGTCTTGTAAACATTAAAGTTAAATTGAGCTATTTTCAAAGAAATGAGCCTTTGCTCAGTGTTAAAAGTGATAGTGATTTAAAAACATTGCTCTATACCCTGAAAATTCTATTCAAAGATATCATCAACTCATGTATGGATGGAAAGAGGCGAAAATTCAAGAAGATAAGGAAAAACAATTTTGGAGAACAATTAAGAAGAAAAAAGGGATATATATATATATATATATATATGTCAGGAAAGGTTATAATAAGGAAGAAAGCGAGAGGGAAACCCTCACTCTTCCTGTTGAATAATACAAAACAGTCTTAACAATGAAAATTGGCATTCAGTTCATGTTTTACAAAGGTCCTTCTATAGATGTGAGTGCATTTCTTCATCCTTATTGAGCCCATCCAGGGCCAATGTCCTGAATGACAATATGTGTCGTGATTCCTTTTGTCTTAAGATTTTTACTCGATCACCACCTCTCACGTGGCACGGGACACTTTCTACAGCATAAAATTTCAATTTTCTCCAATCCCCTTCGTGGCATTTCTCCATATGTTCAGCCACGGCGTAGCTTCGATCCTTATTTGTTGTTGCCCTCACATGTTCAAGGATACGTTTTTTGAGTTCACACACAGTGCTCCCCACGTATTTGAGTTGGCAGGGGCATTCGATTATGTAAATAACGTATTGACTTTTGCAATTTATTAGTTGATTGATTCTCCACTTCTTCCGATTTGCCATCATGATTTCCTTTGTGTTCTGAGCTATTTGACACACTTTACAGGTAGTACACCTGTAGAATCCTTTTATATCAAGCCAAGATTTCTGTTTTTTGTTTTGTGGCTCGAAATGACTGTGCACCAATTCGTCCTTGAGGTTTTTTGCCCTCCTATATGTTATCTTGGGATGATTTCCCACAATTTCTGACAAAGTTGGATCCAAACACAGGATGTTCCAATTCTTCCGAATGATATTTGCAATTTGTTTCGATTGCGTTGAGAAAGAGGTAATTAATCTTATTGCATTTTCCTCATTATGTGTTTGTGGCATTCTTGTCTTTATTATTTCAGATCTTGATTGTTTTTCAGTTTTTCCCAAGCATGCTGTTAGTACCTTTTTGTTGTATTTTCTCTTTCTGAATCTTGCCATAGTTTGTTTACTATGCCTTTGCCATTCATGCTCTTCCGAGCAAATTCGACGGATTCGCAGAAGTTCTCCATATGGGATGTTCTTAATCAGTGGGGCTTGATGGAAACTTTCCGCATGTAAGGTTGCATTACTTGCTGTGGCTTTTCGGTGTAGTGTCGTGTGTACCTTGTTTCCAATTATATAGATTTCAGTATCCAAAAATACCACACGATTGTCACTGATGTCGTACGTGAAGTGCAAATTGGTCTTAGTGTTATTCAGTATATTGAAATATATTTTAAATTCTTCCTCAGAGCCATCCCAAATGATGAAAAGATCATCTATGTATCGCAGCCATAATATTATCTTTTCCACATGATGATCATTATTGGAATTCCATGCCACCTTCTGCTCCCACCATCCCATCGTCAAACAGGCATAGCTGGGACTAAATGAAAAACCCATCGCTGTTCCATCTCTCTGCTGATAGATTTAATTACCAAACATAAAGACATTTTGTGTCAGACATAATTCGATCATTTCCATGATCATTATATTGTGGTTGGCATATTGGATATTTCGATCCTTGAGAAAGAACTCGCAGGCTGCTATCCCAGTTGTATTTTGGATGTTCGTGTAGAGCGAAATCACGTCCATCGTGATAAGTTTGTAAGTTGGTTCCCAGGTCATTTCCTGTACTATCCTGAGGAGATCACTGGTGTCCCGCAGGTATGATGTTAGTCCCTTCACATAAGGTAAAAGATAGCCATCAACAAAGTTGGCAATTGGCTCTAATAATGAGCCTTTCACGGAGATAATTCGTCTCCCTGGTGGTTTCGTGGGGTGCTTGTGTATTTTAGGGAGAAAATAAATTGTCGCAGTGATAGGATGATCTGTTGTTAAATATTTTTTCTCATCATAGTTTATTAATTTTTTCTCCCACCAATGCTGTAGTTTTATATCCAAACTCAATTTATAAGAAGATGTTGGATTTTCCTTGAGTTTTTTATAATGTTTTATGTTATTCAGTTGTAGATGAGCCTCTTCCAGATATAGTTCTTTATCTTGGATAATGATGTTACCGCCCTTATCGGCCATTTTTATCACAATTTCGTTGTCCAATTTCAATGCCTTTAATGCAGCACGTTCATTTGATGTTAGGTTCCTTTTCTTATCACCATAGCTTTTTAATTGATAAAGGTCCTTTATGACAGCTTCATGAAAAATCTCGATCTTGTTACCAGGTGGTAATTGTGGGTAATATTTAGACTTTGACTTTTTACCGCTTGTTCCTTCTCCCAGTTGAGAGCAGTATGTTTCCAATTCCCCCGATGGTGCGTCTACCTCTTGATCTAGTTCCATCAGTGTGATAAAGTGATCCGCATCTGACACTTTAAGATCCATGGTTGGAATATTTGGACCCTTTTGGCGATCCGCCCAGTTTGCATTTTCTTTAAATATTTTTGCAAGTTTTAATTTTCGGACATATTTATAAATGTCTATCCTTGTTTGTACTAGATCCATTTCATTTGTAGGGCAGAACGAGAGGCCACGTTTAAGCACTTCCATTTCAGTTTCTGTCATTATTCGTTTTGATAAATTGACTATTTCCAACTCTTGTGTTTGTTCTAATTCTTCATGTTCTTCTGTCTCATACTCCTTGTCCAAGTGCCTGTTTTTTTGGGGTCTGTTATTACGCTTGCCTCTTCTTGTTGGTTTCACTTTGGGCGACCTCGTCCCCTGCCTCTTCCTCTGTTTGCTCCCGGTTGTGCCCCCATACTCTTTTCCCAACTTCGTTGTTGGAGGGCCAGCCTCATTTCCCCTAAAAAA
Organism: Calotriton arnoldi; assembly: GCA_963921515.1. NCBI lineage: Eukaryota > Metazoa > Chordata > Amphibia > Caudata > Salamandridae > Calotriton > Calotriton arnoldi. The sequence goes on from CAWUFW010011946.1 coordinate 9,505, forward strand.
TCACATTTTGGACGTGCCCCTTCTCGCTCTGATTCATTTTCACTTGTTTCATTAGATGTTATGGATGATAGACTGCCCGACACATTCGTGGCTATATCTAATTTGTCTTGCTGTTTTAACAGATCGTATTTCCTTGCATAAGTGAAAATGCGTCCTTCTAGATAATCTTCCTTATCTCTTAGGAATTTCGTTTGTTTCCGTAATTGTTCTGCTGACTCATGTTTTTCTATATAATGTTCTAACTCCTGCTTAAATTTTACCATCTCCGCATTTAGTTCGATTTTTTCCAGTTCTTTTTCCAATTCTTTCAGCTGTGCAGTTGTTCTCTCTAACGCAATTGTGATGTGTTTAATTAGAATTTCCATAAGACCCATAGACGATTTAAGGATGTAATCACCCCATTCATGTAGAAGGTCATTACTGGTGTCTTGGTGATTCGGCATTAAGTTTATGCGTAGTCCCCTGGGTACTCTTTTGACTTCCAAATATTTTTAAGTGAGGTGACCTCCCACCATTTGTTAATTTCTTTTTTGGACAATCTTTCCCACATTCGTAGTTTATTTTTGACATCCATGTTCCGTGGAGTGAATTGTGCTCCATTGCCTGAACCTCCTCCTCCCTGTTCTTCAAAGAAAGTATCTATTATTTCATTCTTTTTAGCCTCCCTTTTTTCCATACTTGTGCTTGTCGGAGTTGCCATTGCTTGCAGTTTTCAATGTTCCCGAATTTTCACTCTTGTAAATGCAAATTACCAGTCTCCCCAGAGTTCGTACCTTTGCTGTTCTTTTTTTCCTTTCAGAGATAGTCTGGGGCACATTTGTTAATGCCTCTATACTTTAAACAGTCCTTTTGTACTTAAGGAGATCAACCGGTCTTAGTATTGAAAGAGTATTTTCAGCAGATTTTTCACTTTGCTTGTTTAACGCACTCACCTACTCAGCTGGTTCCTGCTTTTACCGCTGACCTCCGGCTCCGGTTTCAGCGTCCCCCTCCTTTCGGCTTCAGTGCGAACTCTCCTCTTGCATGAATTATGACCGGCGTTCACCGATGCCGATTCTTTACTCAAATCCACGTCGAGGCTCTATTTTCGGCATCCGGCGCTCTCATGACGGTGCGTTGTGGAGACGGCGGAGCCCAGCCGTTATAAAATTCCCAACAGTATTCCTTTACAGAACAATTCCACACGCACTCACTGGCAATTGCTGTAAACTTTCTTGATTTTATTAAGGCAGCAAAATATCCGACAAGTTACAACCCAACGCGTTTCAGTCTGTCCTCAGACCTTTCTCACGGGTAACCAATGCTAGTGTCAAGACTTGTATTTAAATTAACCCATGATGTTACATCACATCCTGGTTTGACAACGCTTGGCATTTTGGGAGTTGTAGTGCATAAAGACCGTGGCCATTATATAAATAACATTACAATTATATAAATAGTGAAATCATTTGTGTTACGTGACAATGAAAAAAACTCATTTTTATACTCTCAAATCATATCCTTAATTATCATTTTTTGATTTTTTGATTTTAAATCGGACATCACATTCATTGTTACAAGAGAAAGCCTTTTTGTTTATATATGCTCTCAATTCGTATCCTTAGATATCATAGTTCTATTTTGATTGGTCACCACATTCATTATTCCTGATGGATTTTACAAAAGTTTGTAACTACTAGCTTCAAAAGGTTTGAAAGATTTGAGTCATGCCCTCTAGTGGGCCTTGTGGTCATATTTTCAAGGTACTCTACGGTAACAACCCTTTAAAACAATACCTCCAATCGAACACGAGTCATACCCTCTCATGGGATCCTTATCCGACCTAGCTAGTGAATTTCCGCTCTTGTAAACATTAAAGTTAAATTGAGCTATTTTCAAAGAAATGAGCCTTTGCTCAGTGTTAAAAGTGATAGTGATTTAAAAACATTGCTCTATACCCTGAAAATTCTATTCAAAGATATCATCAACTCATGTATGGATGGAAAGAGGCGAAAATTCAAGAAGATAAGGAAAAACAATTTTGGAGAACAATTAAGAAGAAAAAAAGGGATATATATATATATATATATGTCAGGAAAGGTTATAATAAGGAAGAAAGCGAGAGGGAAACCCTCACTCTTCCTGTTGAATAATACAAAACAGTCTTAACAATGAAAATTGGCATTCAGTTCATGTTTTACAAAGGTCCTTCTATAGATGTGAGTGCATTTCTTCATCCTTATTGAGCCCATCCGGGGCCAATGTCCTGAATGACAATATGTGTCGTGATTCCTTTTGTCTTAAGATTTTTACTCGATCACCACCTCTCACGTGGCACGGGACACTTTCTACAGCATAAAATTTCAATTTTCTCCAATCCCCTTCGTGGCATTTCTCCATATGTTCAGCCACGGCGTAGCTTCGATCCTTATTTGTTGTTGCCCTCACATGTTCAAGGATACGTTTTTTGAGTTCACACACAGTGCTCCCCACGTATTTGAGTTGGCAGGGGCATTCGATTATGTAAATAACGTATTGACTTTTGCAATTTATTAGTTGATTGATTCTCCACTTCTTCCGATTTGCCATCATGATTTCCTTTGTGTTCTGAGCTATTTGACACACTTTACAGGTAGTACACTTGTAGAATCCTTTTATATCAAGCCAAGATTTCTGTTTTTTGTTTTGTGGCTCGAAATGACTGGGAACCAATTCGTCCTTGAGGTTTTTTGCCCTCCTATATGTTATCTTGGGATGATTTCCCACAATTTCTGACAAAGTTGGATCCAAACACAGGATGTTCCAATTCTTCCGAATGATATTTGCAATTTGTTTCGATTGCGTTGAGAAAGTGGTAATTAATCTTATTGCATTTTCCTCATTATGTGTTTGTGGCATTCTTGTCTTTATTATTTCAGATCTTGATTGTTTTTCAGTTTTTCCCAAGCATGCTGTTAGTACCTTTTTGTTGTATTTTCTCTTTCTGAATCTTGCCATAGTTTGTTTACTATGCCTTTGCCATTCATGCTCTTCCGAGCAAATCCGACGGATTCGCAGAAGTTCTCCATATGGGATGTTCTTAATCAGTGGGGCTTTATGGAAACTTTCCGCATGTAAGGTTGCATTACTTGCTGTGGCTTTTCGGTGTAGTGTCGTGTGTACCTTGTTTCCAATGATATAGACTTCAGTATCCAAAAATACCACACGATTGTCACTGATGTCGTACGTGAAGTGCAAATTGGTCTTAGTGTTATTCAGTATATTGAAATATATTTTAAATTCTTCCTCAGAGCCATCCCAAATGATGAAAAGATCATCTATGTATCGCAGCCATGATATTATCTTTTCCACATGATGATCATTATTGGAATTCCATGCCACCTTCTGCTCCCACCATCCCATGGTCAAACAGGCATAGCTGGGACTAAATGAAAAACCCTTCGCTGTTCCATCTCTCTGCTGATAGATTTCATTACCAAACATAAAGACATTTTGTGTCAGACATAATTCGATCATTTCCATGATCATTATATTGTGGTTGGCATATTGGATATTTCGATCCTTGAGAAAGAACTCGCAGGCTGCTATCCCAGTTGTATTTTGGATGTTCGTGTAGAGCGAAATCACGTCCATCGTGATAAGTTTGTAAGTTGGATCCCAGTTCATTTCCTGTACTATCCTGAGGAGATCACTGGTGTCCCGCAGGTATGATGTTAGTCCCTTCACATAAGGTAAAAGATAGCCATCAACAAAGTTGGCAATTGGCTCTAATAATGAGCCTTTCGCAGAGATAATTGGTCTCCCTGGTGGTTTCGTGGGGTGCTTGTGTATTTTAGGGAGAAAATAAATTGTCGCAGTGATAGGATGATCTGTTGTTAAATATTTTTTTCATTGTCACGTAACACAAATGATTTCACTATTTATATAATTGTAATGTTATTTATATAATGGCCACGGTCTTTATGCACTACAACTCCCAAAATGCCAAGCGTTGTCAAACCAGGATGTGATGTAACATCATGGGTTAATTTAAATACAAGTCTTGACACTAGCATTGGTTACTCCGTTAGAAAGGTCTGAGGACAGACTGAAACGCGTTGGGTTGTAACTTGTCGGATATTTTGCTGCCTTAATAAAATCAAGAAAGTTTACAGCAATTGCCAGTGAGTGCGTGTGGAATTGTTCTGTAAAGGAATACTGTTGGGAATTTTATAACGGCTGGGCTCCGCCGTCTCCACAACGCACTGTCATGAGAGCGCCGGATGCCGAAAATAGAGCCTCGACGTGAATATATATATATATATATGTACAAACAAAATCCCAAGGTTCAACCACGCCGGGTAAAACACGGGCACAGACTCCAATGCAGGTATAAGCAAGTTAATTTATTGCACAATCATGTCAGGATGACGCATTTCGACCGCCAGACTGCGGCCTTGATCACATGTGTGACAAGGTATATATAGGCACGGTAGTGATTCTTCTGTTTCTACATAGAGTATGCATTTTTTGCGTTACACTAACGAAATGCTGAAAAAGCAGTGAGTCATATGCAAATGACTACGATGATGCCGCTAAACTACTCGGCAGCTGACGTAGACAATAGACTTAAAATTAAATGGAAACCTGACAATCGTGATTCATGAAAGACACAGTAGAGCAGATGTCAAAATACACACTCGAAATCACAGTTAAGGCATGTTGAACCTGTAATAATTACAAATATAAATCATACATGTATTGAACACCCCTGAGAGAAAAGAATGAAAAATAGTGATCATGATGTATGTGCCAGTAAAATCACTCGAACTCGGTGAGTCCCATGGTGGAAAGACTCGAGAGCGCTGATGATATCACATGGGGACAAGCTTAATCGTTAGTGGTAGTATACCGGCATGTCGTGGAGAAATGAGATCAGGCACAAGTGAGAACTGTGGAAATGATAACGACATAGTTATGTGGTAAGTCAAGGTCAGAGAAAGTAACTGCCTGCACAAATGCACAAACGCTAATCAGCGAAGATAACACTCAAGTGGGGAGTATCAGACCTGTTCTCTTTGAAAACATAGCTTGTGAATGTAGCGGGCACCCCTACGAAGCGTGAACAGATAATAAAAATATTTGTGATGTGAGTACCACTAAAATCGCATGGACTCAATGGGTCCCATGATAGAAAGACTTGAGTGTGTAAATGATGCCACGTAGGGACAAGCGTCACCTGTGGTGGTGTGGTATTCCTTATGAGGATGCCGGCATGCCGAGGGAAAGGGGAACAGGCACATGTGGGAATTTCAAAAAAATCTTCGACATCATACTGCGGTAAGCCCAGGTCAGGGACCACCACATATATATAATCTAGTGGTGGTCGGCACTGGGTAGTTAAAGTTAGGTCTGGTTTTCCATAGAAAGAGCGTTTTTTGGTTTGCTAATAACCTTTGCCCCATTTGACGAATCTTCACATAACTTTCCCATAAAAACGATCTTCCACCTCAGCTCATTCCTGGAAAGTTTTGGGATGATCAATTAAGCAGGGGCGAGAAAAAAGGGGAGTCTCAAAACACTAAATCCCCATGCATTTTCCATGGACTTCTTTTAATAAGGCTACAGCAAAAACTGCTGAACCACATTGCGCCAAATTTGTCAGGAAGCTTTATTTTGGTCCGTAGATTGTGCTTTTTGGGAGTTGATGTAAATCAGTCGTTTTTGAGAAATTTAGGGTAAAGAATTATTGTATATTTTGGCAGTTTGGGCCACAACAGTCTCGAGAGACTCTTGCGGGTGCACCAATTTAAAAATCGAGTGTTCTGATTGGCCCAGGGAGCTTTATTTCCCTTGGGCCATCTCGCTCCCACAGGAGTCAGACTCCTGCAAGAACAAGCGCTCTGATTGACTGCCAGCAACATGAGAAAAGTGTTGCTGGCAGCCATTACAGGACTCGAGGGCTTAGTCCCCTGTCATGTAGTTATAAAAAATAAAGATATATAGGGGCAGGGTAGGGATACCCTGACCCTCTATGCCCCATGGGCAGACCCAGAGGGACCCCCTTTCTGGGCCACAAAAGTAAAAATAATTCCAAAAAGTCTGCGATTCTGCGAGACTCTTGAAGGATTGAAAATAACAAAACAAAATGACGGGCAGGCCACATTTATTCATTATAAGCCCCAGGGACGCGCGGCCCCCTACCTGAGCCATTAGAGGCCCTGGCTGAGGTCAAACATATGTATGGGGAGGGAGGATGCACTGCCCCCCCCTCCCCGAGCCTCGTGAGGCCCCAGAGAGCCCATCTCCGGGGCGGAAATTTTGTAAAATGGGGAGGGGGCTGCTGGCCCCTTCAATGAGCCTCTAAAGTCACCGGGGAGCCCACCCCTGGGCTGAAAATGTTCAAAATAGGGAGGGGGCTGCATCAAAGTATATACATATTGCAGTTAAGTAAGGTAAATCAAAACTTACCTATATATACTTACCTTCACAATGTTTTGGTAGTCGCTATTCTGACAGTTTGGGCTAGACTGTTCTCACAGGAGCAGGACCAAGGCTGATTTGCATTTGTCTGGTTCCTGGCTGAGGTGGCATAGTGGGAAATAATTGTGAACTGGGATGTGGCCCAAGTAATTACCAGTGTGGCTGAGATTAATTCAATCATTCCACCCAATATTCTTTAATTGCCCTGCATGTCACGGGTATAAGCAGGCGAGGGGCCCACAATCACTATGCCATAGGATAAAGCTCACTACCAAAGCCTAGCTAGGCCAAAACCTGTCTTAGTTGCTTGCTTCCTGTTCATAGGAGACCAGATCTGGCAGTTTGTGCAGGACTGTTCCCACTGGAACAGGACCAAGGCTGATTTGCTTATGTCTGGTTCCTTTCTTGGGTGGCATGGAGGGCACAAAAACAACAGCGTGGAAAGTGACCCTGATAAATGCCATTGGCTGAAATCAAATAAAGCATTCCATCTAACAATTTTCTGTCTGTTCTGTTTTTGGTTTCCTCACTATGACACCCTAAGGGCAATGGGTATGTCCAGACGTAGGTCATGTGATCACTATGCAACAGGCATCAAGCCTTACCTAACTAGGCCAAAACCAGTCTGGTGTTGCTTGTGTTCCCATTCAGAGGTGACCTGGTAGGACAGTTTGGACTAGAATGTTCCCATCTGAGCAGGACCTAGGTTGATTTGCATTTGCCTTGTTCCTGTCTGAGGTGGCATGGTGGGCATAAAATGATTGACTGGAATGCAGCCTGAGTAATTACCAGTGGCTAAGATTAATTCAAACATTCCACCCACATTTTTTTGTTTTCCTCAGTACGACACCCTAAGCGTGATGGGAATATCCAGACTTGGTTCCTGTCCTTGCTGTACCACAGAAACAAAGGTATTGCTCACTGACTAGGCCTAACTAAGCAAAACGGTCCTGGGTGGACTGTGTTCAGGGCCAGACTGGAAAACAAGAGCAGGCTTAGCAAAAATGTCCAAAACAGTCCCGCTCTCTTTCTCCTCTCACATTTCTCGCTCTTATTTTCTGTCTCCTCTCTCTTATCTTAATCACCATATGTGCCTGCTGTAATTACCTGGGGAATCTTGAAAAAGTGGAAGAGACACCTACAGTGGTCCCTTGCCTTCAAAAACAAGCCTTCAGTGGCTCCATACAATCAGGAAAGTGCCCAGTGGAATATATGGGCAGTCAATGGCTTCTTTTGTTCCTGCTCAGAAGGCTCCTGGGGTGACTGTGCGGGCTGGACTGTTCTCATAGGAGGAGGGCCAATATTTATTTACACACGGATGATTCCTGCTCGAGGTGGCATGGTGTACAAAAAACGATGGACTGAAATGAGGCCTCAAGTAATTACCAGTGACTGAAATTAATTTTGTTTTCCTCAGTGCAATGGCCTGCGTTTATTGGTATGCCCACCTGTGTGTCTTGTGTTCACTGTACCACAGGAACAGAACTATACCTCACTGACAAGCCTATCTAGGCAGAAGCTGGTCAGGGGTGTCGTGTTCCTATTAAGAAGGGACCTGACAATGCAGTTCGGCCAGCCCGTTTGCATTGGACAGGACCAAGGGTGATTTGCACATGGCTGGTTCCTGTCTGAGGAGGCACGGTAGGCCAAAAATGATTGACTGGAGTTCAAGCATTGCACCAGTCACTTTTTTTTGTTTTTCTTAGTGTGATGTAATAAGTGCGATGGGTATACCAAGAGCTGGGCCCCATGCTTACTGTGCCAAAGGTCTCAATCTGTCTCCTACTGGCAAGGTCCAAGTCCGCCATAACTCAGTGTTGGACTGGCCTATAGGGCCCGATAAGTCTAAGAGGCTGGTGTGGACGGCCATATGTGGGCCGGTGTCAGAATCCCTTTCAGAGGACCACGTGGCATGGAGGGGATACTGGGCCCAAGCATGGGGGTTGGGGCTTTTACTCCTGACATCTTGGGGCCTGAATTACTATGCATCCTAAGTAACTGGTCCAAGCACCCCTTCTGCACCTGACTCTCAGGGTATATGTGATCGGAGCAGTCCAAGGCTCCCTCGTGGGGAGGTGTGGATAAAGGATAGCGAACACAGGCTCGACTCAAAATCTGAGCAGCAGCAGCAATAAATCATTTTCAAGGCAAATACTCTTATGAAAAAAAGAGAACCATTTTATTTTCTGCTGCAACCAACACAAGGGAAAAATATGACATTCTCAAAAAATCAAACAAGTCCCCTTGAGGTCAAAGTTCTAGTGTTTCTTTGGCCAGTCCCTGTCCCACTCTCTCCTTGCATTAGCGATAATGGTCCTTCCCCATTCACTATTGGGAACATCCAAGGTATTCCTTACTAGCAGTCTGAATCTCAAGACTCCACTTTGACTCTCAGTTAAAGTCAACAGTGTTCTAGCGCTGCAGCGCTACTAGCAGCAAGTCTCCCCGGGGCCAACAGGCCTGAAACCACTTTTACCTGCACTGGTAGGTGTCAAACGTTTGGAGTTCCTGAGTGCACCCCATCTGCAGGCTCTCACAGCGGCTGCAGACAAGTTTAGGGTGCGATGGCCACTTGCGGCCCAGGCGGCTGCACTCAGCTGGTGCTGAGTCTCTCATTCACGGTTGGGCTCTTGAAAAGACTGGGGGTTTCCAGTGGCACCTCCTGCGGGGTAAGTGTTCATTTGCTCATGATGGCTACAATGATTCTGCCTTGGGTCCATCGCCTGGGTGACTGTGCTCCCATGACGTTCTAACTTCTCCAGAGGGGCAGAACATGTTGCAGTCCTTGGTAGTCCCAGAGACCCTCTCTGGCATACGGGGTCACCGCAACTCACAGTCCACATGCTTCTGCCAGATCTGCACGGTGATACTCTCGCCAGCTCCCCTCCTGGCATTAAAGGTAGCCGCTTTGCTACCGCAAAGGGCTGTGGCGTCTTTCCCCACAGCAGTATTTCTCTGGTGAGCCTTCCTGGCATACGGGGTTGCCGCTTCTCTACCATGCACAGGCTCTGGCCCAATCTACCCCGCATGACTCATGGCTAAATTCAAGGCGACCCTCTCCTGGCATATGGGGTTTGCCAACTTTGCCCTGCACATACGTAGTGACCCAATCGGGGCAGCAGCCATGTTCTCACACCTCGCACAGGGAGTCCACTCAACAGGGCTTCCCACTGGACATCGCTCCATCCAACACTCTCCTCTTCCTCACAGGGCACACTGGTCTTGGCAAGCAGGCAGGCACTGGTGCTCCAGGATCCACAGCAGGTGGTCTTGGAGACCGTGGGTGATGTCCCCTCACTCAGCTGGGAGACTAGCAGGCTTTGGCCCCCAGTCCTAGTCACAGGCAGAAGTCTTGCAGAGCTTCCTCTCCTCAAACAACCAATCTGACTGCTTGGCAGATGACTAATTTTTGGGGTCTTAACTTCCCCTTCTTATAGTACATTTATGCCCCAACAGTCAGTTTTTTTGTTGTTTGTAGGCCTGTTTTATGATCTGCTGGGCCAGTTTTTACAGTTGGTTTTCCTGATAATAACGTAATAAGAAAAACAAGGGAACCCCAATATTTGAACCTGGGGTGACTATTAGTATTTCAAGAAAACAATGGTTCTTAATGGGCCAATTTGGTCCAAAATAAAACAAGAACAGTTTCGTTTGAGATGGTGTTAATCAATATGCCTATACCAAGTAGGCATATATGGGCAATTAATGCCGGACTGAGCAACAGTAGATAGTTATTTGACAGGGACACAGAAGAACTTTTTAACGTACAGTATTTAATATTTTCAACAATATATTTTTTAAGAATATAGTTCAAGTGCTCACAAAAAAGTGACAGCAAGCGTGATGTGACGAGTAAAGGTGACTTTTAAAATACATACATCGCATTGACAACAAAGATAGAAACTCCTAGGTGTAATTTAAATAATAAAAGGAGTTTCTTGTTGTATAGGGGTCGACAGCGTTTCAATCTCACTGATTTAAGATCATCATCAGGACAAAAAGATTGTGAGCAAGAAGAATCTATAAGAAATAGTAAAATGAATAATATTAAGCATGGTCCCTCAGTCATTAGTACAATACATATAATGTCGATCTAGTGCTCCCAGTGGATCAAATCTGACGAATAAATCATCAATTACAACTAAGGTCACACATGATTAGAATTTGACTTGGAGAGAGGAGAAACAGTGACTTAGTTAAAAAACATCATGAGCCTAGTGTTCACAGTGAAACACACCGTAATGTGTAACAACCTAGGTCAAGATCAAGCATTACAAATTTAATTACAATGTGCGCAATTCAATTTCCAAAACTTTGTGCGCAGAAGGAAGAAAGAGTTAAAAAGATCAAAAAGGATCAAACAGATGAAGAGACAGGCAGAGCTCAGTGTATGCCAGTCAGCATTCACACTGTGAAAGAGTGGTAACTTACTAGGCATCCTGAATGAAGCCGGTGCCTGGTGAAATTACTGGAAAGGCACCCAGCGGGAGCTTGGTGCCTGAAAGTGCATCAGTTACTCAGGAGTGGCCGCTTACAAGTGGGGAATGAATTGAGGGGCCTGGAAGACCGGGGCACTGTTAAGGGAAAACACTAGTGAGGTCTAAGAAAACGAGTACAGGATGTCATGCAGGGAAATTATTAGTCCTACTACTTGGGGCAAAAAATGAGAATGCGAACCACTTACTCAGTCCCTCGGTGTGCACTTGCTTGGTGCGTACTTATTAATTAATAGAGGTGGCATGAATGTCAGAGGTTCGACCGCCGAGAGGGAAGCCCGAAGAGCATGAGCAATTACCACGTAGTTGGTGTTGCTGATTGGAATCTGAAAGAGGCACAGGTGTAGGCATTTAAAAAGAGTGACTAAGAGGCCCCTAGGGAATGCAGAGGGTCCGGTATGTAGGATCATTAAAAACTGACTTAATTAGGCGACCGCAACAGTCGATCATTCATGCACGAGATGGGCAGCCGCTCCGTCTGGCCATTCTACTACACTGGATGAGATGAGGGTGGGGTGGAAGAATAAGTAATACTTTCGGGGCCATCTTAACAAGCTACAGGTTCGCGCGGCTGCACGCGCGATCGGCAGCAGCTTAGTAAGAGTCAGGGGGTGTGTCAAATTAAACTCGAGGCTGCTAGAATGTGCATCGGTGCACGTAAATGAAAACAGCCCAATCCAAGCTGGAAACGGAAGGATTCAAGCTCATGAAGTGAAAAGGCACGATGAGTGTGAGGATGGAAATTAATAACAGAGTCAAACAGAAAAAGAAAAAAATAATAAAAATAAATGTATACATTTATAAAGGGGGAACTTTATAATTAGTAATGAATGAGAGGATATACAGAGTAAGGAGAGAAACCATATAGTAAATATGGCTATATTGGAGCAATAAATGAGTAACCTTGTAATTAATAAGGAAGGGGAGAGTATACAGAGTAAAAGAGAGACCATATAGTAAATATGGAGAATGTACAAAATAGCTTACATTAGAGCAACCTCAGTGACACATAATAAAAACAAGGCATATTTGGAGAGCAGTATAAGGTGCGAAAACATTGGTTACAGAATAGCATTCCATTCTTCCATTGAGTTCAGACCATAATCAATTGTGCGGCAGTTGAAGATCCAATTGCATTTTAGTCTATTCAGAGTCTGTTGTTGGTTGCCACCTCTGCAGTTGGTGTGTAGGATATCAATAACTTGCCACGTGAAATTCATTTCAGAGTGTCCTTTCTCCAGAAAGTGTTCCACAAGAGGTGCTGTGGTGACCTTACAGCGAATTCTACTCTTATGCTGTGATATCCTAGTTTTGATCTTCTGGGTCATTTGTCCTATATATAACAATTTGCACGGGCACTGAATGCAGTATATCACATCGTTTGAGTTACAGATTGAGCAAAATTTCAATGTGTGTTTTACATTTCCGTATTCAAATACTTTAGTATTCTCTGTAGAAACACATGCCAGGCAATTGTTACAATTGTAGTGACTTTGAACCGGGGGAAGGCTAAAGTAGGACTGGATGAAAGTGTCACTCTGTGTGGGTTTGTGGGCTCTCACCAAGTGGTCCTTAATATTGTGGCCTCTGTTGAAGGAAAAGAGGGGAGCTCCAGTTCCCAAATCCAACGGAGCAAGGACAGACCAATGCTTTTAAATCATTTTGGTCAGCTTGTTACTAACGGGGCAGTATGTGGTGATGCATGTGATTTTAGACATAGGTTCTTTTTGTATTGGTTGCAATAGGTATTCTCGGTGAGAGTACCATTCTTGTTTCATGGAGCGTTTGACTAGGCGTCTGGGATAACCTCTATCAATGAGTTTCTTACAAAAGGTCTCACCTTCCTTAAAGAAATCTTCTTTAAATTTACAATTCCTTTGGATTCTGAGGAATTGGACATAGGGGAGTCCATCCCTGAGTGCTCTAGGGTGGGGACTAGTGTACTGGAGCAGGGTATTACGCTCGGTCGGTTTCCGGAACAGCGTCGTGTAGAGTTCACCATCAAGACTCTTAACAGTCACATTCAAGTAGTCAATCTGTGTACTGTTGTGATTGTGCGTAAATTTGAGGTCAGGTTCGCTGTTGTTTAGCCAATTACAGAAGTCGTGTAGTTCAGTGCTGTCACCTAGCCAAATCATGAACATGTCATCTATATACCTACGCCAGACACAGATTTTTTGTAGGTGTGGGTTTTGCTCGTAGAGGATGAGAGAGTTCTCTATATTATCAATGAACAAAATGGCGAAATTAGGGGCAAAAACTGCTACCATAGAAGTGCCCTTACACTGTCTATAATATTTGTCGTAGAATAGGAAATAGTTTTTGGTCAAGGCTATTTGAAGAAGTGAAATAATGAATTCAGTTGGGACTTGATGGGGAGATGGGCGTTGGTAGAGATGGTTCCTGATGACCTCAAAGCCCTTGTCCTGGGGGATGTTCCTATAAAGTGATTCAATGTCAAGTGTGACAAGCAGTTCTTTCTCAGGGTCAAAAGTTTCTGATTCAATTAAGTTTATGAAGTGGGAGGTGTCTTTTACATATGTAGTAGTACGCTGGGCCAGGTCATGAATGAAGAAGTCAATATACCTCCCAAAGGGTTTTAGGATGGAACCGCAGCCTGACAGGATGGGCCTGCCTTGTGGAGCATCCAAGCTCTTATGTATTTTAGGCAGCGTATATAGTACTGGGGTGCGTGGAGTCTTGTTATTAAGGTATAGGAATTCAGTTCGGCTGATGAAACCCAGTTCTTCAGCCTCCTTGGTTACATTCAGGATCCGATCTCTAATGTCTTGAAGCGGATTACGGGCCAGTTGTTCATAATGTGATGTATTGCTAAGCTGGCGAAAAACCTCATTATCATAAGCCGCTTTGTCCTGTATTACTATACCCCCACCTTTGTCACAAGCCTTTATGACTATGTCATCCAGTGCTTTCAGATTTGTAAGGCGCTTTTTCTCCTCTACGCTGACGTTATAGGGAGTGAACCTGTATTCCTTTTGAAGTTTATCTAGATCTTTAAGAACTAAATGTTCAAAGGTTAAGATTTCAGGGGGCATAAAGCCACTAGGAGGATTTAACGTGGATTTCAGACGTAGTCCGGTGACATCCGTTTTAGTGGGAGTGTCACTGTTATAAAAGAAGGAACTCAGTCTGACTTTCCTAAAAAATTGAAAAATCTCTGTTTGTACTAGGAACCAGTTTGGTTTTTCAGTGATGACATAGGAAAGTCCTCTGCTCAGTAGAGCGATATCCAAGGATGCCAACTGGTGTTCTGTTAAATTGAAAATGGGAATTTCTTCCGCAGTGGGTATCAGCATCAATGCCAGTGGTTCTAATACTGGTACCCCCATTGGTAGAACTTCCGTCTGGTTTGACGCTCCCCCAGGGGGAAGTTGTATCTGGTTTTCGCTCTGCCCCTGCCTCGGTCCCCCAGGAATGGTTGGCCTCTGCCTAAAAAATTGGGGGGGTGGGAGGAGGTACTGGGTCCCGCCCCGGGGTCAGAGCTATCAGAGTCAGATGTCACCAGACTACGTCCGAAATCCACGTTCAATCCTCCTAGTGGCTCTATGCCCCCTGAAATCTTAACCTTTGAACATCTAGTTCTTAAAGATCTAGATAAACTACAAAAGGAATACAGGTTCACTCCCTATAACGTCAGCGTAGAGGAGGAAAAGAGCCTTACAAATCTGAAAGCACTGGATGACATAGTCTTAAAGCCTTGTGACAAAGGTGGGGGTATAGTAATACAGGACAAAGCGGCTTATGATAATGAGATTTTTTGCCAGTTTAGCACTGCATCACATTATGAACAACTGGCCCGTAATACGCTTCAAGAAATTAGAGATCGGATCCTGAATGTCACCAAGGAGGCTGAAGAACTGGGTTTCATCAGCCGAAATGAATTCCTATACCTTAATAACAAGACTCCACGCACCCCAGTACTATATACGCTGCCTAAAATACATAGGAGCTTGGATGCTCCACCAGGCAGGCCCATCCTGTCAGGCTGCAGTTCCATCCTAGAACACTTAGGGAGACTTCTTCATTCGTGACCTGGCCCAGCGTACTACTACATATGTAAAAGACACCACTCACTTCATAAACTTAATTGAATCAGAAACTTTTGACCCTGAGATGACGTATTCGTGATTTGGCTAGGTGACAGCACTGAACTACATGACTTCTGTAATTGGCTAAACAACAGCCAACCTGACCTCAAAATTACGCACAATCACAACAGTACACAGATTGACTACTTGGATGTGACTGTTAAGAGTCTTGATGGTGAACTCTACACCACTCTTTTCCGGAAACCGACTGAGCATAATACTCTGCTTCAGTACACTAGTTCCCACTCTAGAGCACTCAGGGATTGTCCCCTATGGCCAATTCCTCAGAATCCGCAGGAATTGTAAATTTAAAGAAGATTTCTTTAAGGAAGCTGAGACTTTTTGTAAGAAACTCATTGACAGAGGTTATCCCAGACACCTAGTCAAACGCTCCATGAAACGAGCATGGTACTCTCACCGAGAATACCTATTGCAACCAAAACAAAAAGAAACTATGTCTAAAATCACATGCTTCACCACATACTGCCCCGGTAGCAACAAGCTGACCAAAATGATTAAACAGCATTGGTCTGTCCTTGCTCCGTTGGATTTGGGAACTGGAGCTCCATACTTTTCCTTCAAAAGAGGCCGCAATATTAAGGACCACTTGGTGAGAGCCAACAAACCCACACGGAGTGACACTTCCATCCAGTCCTACTTTAGCCTTCCCCCGGTTCAAGGTCACTACAAATGTAACAATTGCCTGGCATGTGTTTCTACAGAGAATACTAAAGTATTTGAATATGGAAATGTAAAACCCACATTGAAATTTTTCTCAAACTGTAACCCAAACAATGTGATATACTGCATTCAGTGCCCGGGCAAATTGTTATATATAGGACAAATGACCCAGAAGATCAAAACTAGGATATCACAGCATAAGAGTAGAATTTGCTGTAAGGTCACCACAGCACCTCTTGTGGAACACTTTCTGGAGAAAGGACACTCTGAAATGGATTTCACATGGCAAGTTATTGATATCCTACGCACCAACTGCAGAGGTGGCAACCAACAACAGACTCTGAATAGACTAGAATGCAAATGGATCTTCAACTCAACTGCCGCACAATTGATTATGGTCTGATCTCAATGGAAGAATGGAATGCTATTCTGTAACCAATGTTTTCTCACCTTAAACCGCTCTCCAAATATACCTTGTTTTTATTATGTGTCACTGAGGTTGCTCTAATGTAAGCTATTTGGACATTCTCCATATTTACTATATGGTCTCTCTTTTTACTCTGTATACTCTCTTCTTCCTTATTAATTATAAGGTTACTCATTTATTGCTCCAATATAGCCATATTTACTATATGGCTTCTCTCCTTACTCTGTATATCCTCTCATTCATTACTAATTATAAAGTTCCCCCTTTATAAATTTATACATTTATTTTTAATTTTCTTTTTTCTGTTTGACTCTGTTTTTAATTTCCATCCTCACACTCATCGTGCCTTTTCACTTCATGAGTTTGAATCCTTCAGCTGGAATCCTTCCGTTCCCAGCTTGGATTCGGCTGTTTTTATTTACGTGCACCGATGCATGTTCTAGCAGCCTCGGATGTAATTTGACACACCCCCTGACTCTTACTCAGCTGCTGCTGATCGCACGTGCAGCTACGCAAACCTGCAGCTTGTTAAGACGGCCCGGAAGTATTAGTTATTCTTCTGCCCCCACCCTCATCTCATCCAGTGTAGTGGAACGGCCTGACAGAGCGGCTGCCCGTCTCGTGCAGGAACGACCGACTGATGCGGTCGCCTAATTAAGTAAGTTTTTAACGATACTACATACCGGACCCTCTGCTTTCCCTAGGGGCCTCTTAGTCACTATTTTTAAATGCCTGCACCTGTGCCTCTTTCAGATTCCAATCAGCAACACCAACTATGTGGTAATTGCTCATGCTCTTCGGGCTTCCCACTCGGCGGTCAAACCTCTGACATTCAGGCCGCCTCTATTAATGAATAAGTGCGCACCGAGCAAGTGCACACCGAGGGACTGAGTAAGTCGTTCTCATCCTCATTTTTTGCCCCAAGTAGTAGCACTATTAATTTCCCTGCATGACATCCTGTACTCGTTTTCTTAGACCTCACTAGTGTTTTCCCTTAACAGTGCCCTGGTCTTCCAGGTCCCTCAATTCATACGCCACGTGTAAGCGGCCACTCCTGAGTAACTGATGCACCTCCAGGCACCAAGCTCCCGCTGGGTGCCTTTCCAGTAATTTCACCAGGCACCGGCTTCATTCAGGTTGCCTAGTAAGTTACCACTCTTTCACAGTGTGAATGCTGACTGTCATACACTGAGCTCTGCCTGTCTCTTCATCTGTTTGATCCTTTTTGATCTTTTTAACTCTTTCTTCCTTATGCGCACAAAGTTTTGGAAATTGAATTGCGCACATTGTAATTAAATTTGTAATGCTTGATCTTGACCTAGGTTGTTACACATTACGGTGTGTTTCACTGTGAACACTAGGCTACTGATGTTTTTTTAACTAAGTCACTGTTTCTCCTCTCTCCAAATCAAATTCTAATCACGTGTGACCTTAGTTGTAATTGTTGATTTATTCATCAGATTTGATCCACTGGGAGCACTAGATCGACATTATATGTATTGTACTAATGACTCTGGGACCATGCTTAATTTTATTCATTTTACTATTTCTTATAGATTTTTCTTGCTCACAATCTTTTTGTCCTGATGATGATCTCAAATCAGTGAGATCGAAACGCTGTCGACCCCTATACAACAAGAAACTCCTTTTATTATTTAAATTACACCTAGGAGTTTCTATCTTTGTAGTCAATGCGATGTATATATTTTAAAAGTCACCCTCATTCGTCACATCACGCTTGCTGTCACTTTTTTGTGAGCACTTGAACTACATTCTTAAAAAATATATTGTTGAAAATATTAAATACTGTACGTTAAAAAAGTTCTTCTGTGTCCCTGTCAAATAACTATCTACTGTTGCTCTGCCCGACATTAATTGCCCTTATATGCCTACTTGGTTTAGGCATTTTGATAAACACCATCTCAAACGAAACTGTTCTTGTTTTATTTTGGACCAAATTGGCCCATTAAGAACCATTGTTTTCTTAAAATACTTTCCTGATAATAAAGCAAACATTGCCAGCAACAAGCTCAAATCCATGCAGTGTTTCATACCCTGCAAAACACTTTTGCAACATGTCTGTACAAGTTCCAAACTGCCCCAATTTGCAAAAATGGGCCACTTTTTTAGCTCCCTAATTCACTAATAGGAACCACTTTTATTTTGCTGCTCGAGCCTATTTCTAGCCCTGGTCCAACCGCACCATAACCGGTCTAGGTTTTTTTTTCTCTTAGACAAGAGGATGGCAATGGTGCTGTCCTGCCAGTTCGCGCTCAACTGTGCCCACTGCAGCAGGACTAAGGCTAATTTGATTTGATTTTAATTAAGTCCGATTTATTAGGAATCAGGATATGTATAACTCACTATTCAGGTAGTATGCTGTCATAGGAGATCATTTTTAGTTGCTCTTGCTAGACTAGTTTCAGGTTTCATAATTTTCTGAAATATTGGCAAAGCGCATACCTTCTGACACAACATTATCATGCCGTGGTTCCGCATAACAGATCTTAAAACTCACAGCTGACATCATCAAGAAACAATTATTGACTGCATATTGTTGATGAATGTTAGCGATGCAGGCCCGGCAAAGATAACTTGTTTTTCCTTTACATTGATAGACCCCTTAAATTCATCTTCTTGGAAGATTTATGGCTGAAACAGCATAAAAGATGAGCAGGGGCGGGGGCGTGGCTTAGCTGGCACGCAAGATGGCGCCCTAAGCTCCGAGCTCCGCCGCACCGGAACACTCGCGGACTTCTCGCTGCGTTTATAAGAGGTGCAGACGGCAGCCCAGACCAGTAAACGATGGCGGAAGTTGCCTGGACATTTTATTGGTAACTATTTTGGGGCATACTGCATTCCTGGATATGTTTTGACGTTGCAGCCGTTTTTCCTATGAAACGGCCGCCATTTTGAGAACCTGGTTCTCTGAAGGCATTCCTCACAGAGTTTTCATGGTCCCGACCCCCTGTGAAGCATTATAGAAGTGCAGAAAGCACTTCTAGTCAGGCAAAGAGGTTAAGGACTGTAGTATTGCCTTGATGGGATTTTTTTCCATGAAATGTGAGCAATTTTTGCCTGGACTTGTTGTGGCAGCAGTTTATCTTGATGCGACCGCCATTTTGAAGAACGGAGATTTCATTTTTGTGCATCATTACACCCTATGAACAACTGTATTGATTGGCAAAGAGGGCCTTTTTCATTTATTTTTTTTGGGTTGTTCCATGTCTGATGTTTATGGTACCTTCGCCTTATAATACATATTAGTCTCTTCGTTTATGGGCAGATTAAAAAAGCCACAATTCGTATTCGTGCCCAAAAAATAACTGCATGCTTCTTCGGCTAGCTCCTACAGTAAGGATAATTCAGTGTTGGAAACACTAACTGTATCAGAAGAGATGGCTGCTTCTTCATCTTCTCGTAGTTCCTCTCAGCAATCCACCTTGAATAAATCTCAATCTCCTTCCTCTTCTTCAAAACGGCTGAAGCAGGATCCTCCTTCACCTGAGAAAAACACATCTTCAATTTCTCTAGAGTTATTGCTGGAGGAGATTAGGGCACTCAGACCTGTCGTAAAAGAGACAAATAAGCGCATCCAACATCTAGACGACAAATGGACACTAATGGATAATCGTATATCCGTGGTGGAACAACAGGTGGTAGACCTGCATGAAGGAACAGCCAAACTCCAGCTTTTGGAGAGGGAAGTCGGCCAACTCAAAAAACAAGCAGAGGATTGGGAAAACTAGAACAGGAGGAATAACTTGTGAGTTTTTGGTCTTCCGGAGGCTCTTGAGGGTGATGATCCTGTTTCCTTTTTTACATCCTTCCTTCCAAAACTGTTGGATATACCCTCGACTACTTCCCTTAATATTCAGAGCGCTCATAGGCTGGGTCCTCGTCTCACCTCTTCCGTGTCGCCTACAAGACCTAGAGGAGTTATCATATTCTTTCTGCAATTTACGGATCTGATGCAGGTCCTTGCTGCAGCCAGAACTAAATGACAGATATCTTGGTTGGGTCAGAGGATCTTTTTGTCTCAAGATGTCTCCAATACCACCGCTGCCAGAAGAAAGGAATTTTTAGGTCTTAGGTCTTCTTTAAAAGCGATGGGTGCGTGCTATGGCCTCTTTCATCCCTGCATCTTCAAAGTCACCTATCAAAACAAGACTTCCACTTTTGAAGACCCGGCAGACCTTAATAGATTTATAAATTCCCATAGATTATCCGAAACTATGGATACAGGTGGTCCGTCTTCACGCTGATTCATCTTTTAATAACATTTGGTCTACCCGTTCTTTGAATTTGTTGGCCTTTCTCTGCTGGACGTTGTGAAATGTGATGGATGGTCTTTTTTTTCTTCTGGTTTTCCGTTATAGTAGCTAATTGTTGTTATAGTTCATTATATTATGTTGTATGTTTTCTTGGTTCTTGTTGTTACGATATCGTATTTGGTAATGTAACTTGCTGTTCGTTTTCCCCATTTACAGAGTCTTCATATTTGTCTGCACAGTACATCAGTCTTCATCCGTGTTTGTTTCCGATTGTGGCGTAGTTTCCCCATTGGTTTCGGATGTGTCATCTTTTTTTGTGTCGTCACCACCCCAATTCCTCTTTGTTCCCCTACAGGTATGGTTTTTATTTTTCAGTTGTCCTGTATGGACTTGTACTGTCCTCTCTTCTTATCCCTTTTTCCCCCTTCCTCTTCCTTCCTCTTTCTCCCCTTTGTCCTCTATCTTGCTCTTTTTTTTGTATTCTTATACTGCATTTTCTCAATATTCTTGTCTGTTTACTCTTATCTTTTCACTTTTTCTCAATTCTAAAATTGGTTATAGCACCGTATGCTTAATGATTGCTTATGTTATTTCCTTCCGGTCACATTCAGAGTTACTACATGGAATATTAAGGGATTAGGTAATCCCATTATAAGACAACGGGTGTTAACCCATTTAGCTAACTTAAAAACTGACATTGCTCTACTCCAGGAATCACATTTGTCTGATACTGAAGCTTCTAAGTTAAAGAAATGTTGGGTAGGCAATGTTTTTCTTCTCCGGCTTTGGGTAAGAAAAATGGTGTTTTGATTCTATGTCATAAAAAATGTAATGTTTCAGTTGTTCATCAAGAATCTGACTCTGATAGTCGTTGGGTTATTGTTAAATTACTCATAGATATAATACCGTTAGTTATCTTTAATGTATATGGCCCAGTTTCTGTTGATAAAATATTTTGGACACAGATCTCTGATAAATTACTTTCGTTTGACGATGATTATATTGTTTTTGGTGGTGACTGCAATCAAATTCATGACCCCATATTAGACAGACACTCTTCAGTTACATTTGTAAACACTAAAATGCATTCACAATTTACCTCCACCATACGCCGTAAATCTCTAGTCGATATCTGGAGACTATGTCACCCAGATCTTCGAGAATACAGTTACTTTTCACCCCCACATCAATCACAATCCCGTATTGACTATCTCTTTTTAAGTAAATCCTTAGCTCAACATGTCCTTCAGTCTGAGATAGGTTCTATTTTAATATCAGATCATGCCCCAGTTTTTGTTGATTTCGATTTAATACCTTTTGTCCCACATGCTGGTAGATGGCGTTTTAATAATTCATTACTTGTAGATCGTAATTTCTCTAGCCAATTCAGCTCTTTTGCTTCCGAATTTTTGCTATCAATACAACTCCGGAGTCCTCCCCTATAATGATCTGGGATTCTTTTAAGGCAGCCGCGAGGGGTTTCATAATGAATTTTGTCTCACAAAAGAAAAAAGGTTTTGAAAAACAAACTACTCAATTACTCACTAAAATTAAACACCTAGAATACGCTTATTATCATTCCAACACTGAATCTTCTTTAAAAGATCTTATCGATGCTAAGCTTACTTTTAATAGACTATCCACGGAAGCTGCTTCCTCTTATCTTTTGAGAAGTAGTTCTCGCTATTATGGAGGTCAGAATAAAATGGGGAAGTTACTGGCTAACTACTTAAAAATAAGGCGCAATAGAACTAGAATAGAATCTCTGCAAAGCTCTGCTGGAACTACACTTTTTAAAGACGACGATATTTTAAATGAATTTATTTCCTTTTATAAAAATGTATATACTCCTGAGACTCAGCCAATTCAATCAGATCTATCCTCTTATTTTCAATCTATTCATTCTCCTTCTTCCCAACATATTGATTTTGATTAGTTGGAAATTGATATCACTTTGGCAGAAATCACCCATGCTGTTTCGGTATTACGACGAGGTAAAGCCCCTGGACCCGATGGGTTTACTGTTGAGTTCTATGAACACTTTTCTAAGCTTCTCCTTCCAAATCTTCTTCTTTTATTTAATTCCTTTATTACAAACGGTTGATCTCAGGGCACTTTTCAAGAAGCCATGATATGTTTAATCCCAAAGGACAATAAGGATCCCTGTGTAAAAACTATCGCCCCATTTCTTTAGTCAATACAGACTATAAGATCTTTGCAAAAATTTGGGCATCACGTATTGACCCTATCCTACCTGAACTTATTGGACCAGAACAATCCGGCTTTGTAAAGGGTCGATTATCCTCTGATAATTCTAGAGTCTTTTTTAACGTCCTTAGCAAGACCTCTTCCTTAGACTATCCTCTTGCTGCTATAGCTTTAGATGCTGAAAAAGCATTTGACAGGATTGGATGGGATTTTATGTTTCATGCTTTAAAATGGATAGGTTTTCCTCCCAAATTGATCTCCTTGATTTCCATATTGTATTCTGGCCCTAGAGCTTCTATTTTCGTTAATGGTAAAATCTCGGACTACTTTTCTCTCTCTAGAGGGGTACGACAGGGATGTCCCTTATCACCTTTATTGTTTATAGTGGCATTGGAGCCTTTTTTAACTAAAATTAGACAGGATGCTCAGATTACTGGTTTCCAACTAGGCCCACATCAAGTTAAAATGTCTGTATACGCGGATGATATCCTTTTATATTGTTCTAACCCGGATACCTCTCTTCCTCCTTTTCTCCACCAAGTTGATCTTTTTTCTCGGTTATCAGGTTTGCGCCTTAACCAGGATAAATGTGAAGTCTTGCCCCTTAATGTTTTATGCCTTAAACACTACTTTCTTCATACGGGATTTTCCTGGCAACCCTCTAAGTTAAAATAATTAGGTCTATGGTTCTCCTCGTCTATCTCCGAGACTTTAAAATTAAATTTTGACCACATTATCAAAACGTTAAATGACACCATTACCAGATGGCACCCTCTTTTTCTCTCTTGGTGGGGATGATTGGACTTGATTAAGATGATGCTCACCCCTTTGATTCTTTACACTCTCTCTATGATTCCTGTGCATATTCCCGGATACTATTTCAAGAAAATTGATTCGCTTTTAACAAAATTTCTCTGGAAAGACAAACCCTCTCGAATAGCCTTGTCCTCTCTAAAAAAAGACAAACATAATGGAGGCCTGAAATTCCCTGACTTCAAATCTTATCACTATGCCTTTTCCCTAAAACAAGCTTCTCGTTGGATCTCCTCTGATCTCTCTAAACATCCCCCTGTGTGGTTAACTATAGAATTTTTTTTGCCTCCCCTTTTAACTTTCAAGAGACCCTTGCCTTCACTAACAATATCTCCTCCCTACGCTCTTCTGTTATTTCTCACACTCGTAAGCTTTTGGCTCCTCTTCTACCGTCTTCTTATCCTTCTGTTACTTCGCGATCTCAACAACCCATTTGACACAATAAATTATTACGTATTAAAAATCGTTCCATTTACTGGAAATCTTGGAGGTCCAAGGGCTTGATCTAGATTTCTCAACTCTTGATTAATAATGACCCCTTATCTTTTACTGAACTCAAATCTAAATTTTCTCTTCCTAACTCTTTCAAAACACAATATAACCTTCTACTTCCTTCTCTTAATCAATATCTCCTCACACTTCCAACTACTCCCAATCCTCCTATAACATGTTCTACAATTTTTCCCTTATTAGATACTTCCCCCTCTGCGTCTTCTATTTACAAATGTTTATTATTACCTTCAGAAAGGCACAAATCGAAGACTGAATTGGCGTGGGAAAAGGATTTAGTACAATGCTGGCCAGCCTCCATTGGGGATAAATTATGGTTTAAGATCCACAAGACATCAAGAGCTGCTAACACCACTCAGACCCTTTATTTTGTTTATCAACGTCTATTACGTTCCCCTGCGACACTAGCATCCTTCTCTCCTAATACTCAATCTACCTGCTGGTCCTGTCCCTGCTCTAACACTGATTTAAAACACATGTTATTCGACTGCCCTAATATCTTTCAATTCTGGCAATTAGTTTGGTCCCAAATTAATAAGATTTTTAAAGTTAATGTTCCCTTTTCTTTACCCAACATTTTCTTAGGTTCACTGTCACCTCAATGGCCTCAATCACCATCAAACTTCAAGTTGTTAGATTTATTATTAGCTGTAGCCTTACATTTAATAACCTCAAACTGGAAACAAGCAGATAAAGTTACTTTTAAAGCCTGGTGGAATGCCATATGTTTTTTATCATAGACTCGACACCAATTATGTCACCCCTATCTCTCTAGCAATTAAAAGAGATCTGCTTTGGCTCCCACTTACTGCATACTTATCTTGGTCCGCTTCTTCAAATGTTTCTACTGTTAATGTTGTAAATCCATCAGATGATGTCCGGAAACCGCCGTAAATACATCATTGTTGTCCTTTTCTTAAAATATTAAGATATTATTGTTTTATGCCTGAGTAATTATAATGCAATATTTAATCACTAAGTATTTAATATGCCTACAGTGTTTAATTTCATATTTCGTTTCTCCTTAATCTTTGTAATGAAATAATATATTGCTTTCCCCCTTCCCTCTTCCTCCCCCCCTTCCTCCCCTTTTACTCATAGTATGTTTATTGTAACCGTTGCATTCCCTATTTCTTTATATAATCTCGATGTTAACTAAGATTTATTATGCTTATTATACTGTTGTTCTTTTTCCTCTGGTTTTCAATAAACTCAAACTTAAAAAAAAAAAGATGAGCAGGGGCAATTATTTGTATTGACCTCAACTTAGAATCTGGAAATGTATTTTCAGTGGCTTATAGTTGCTCCCAACATTTTGAAAAAAGCGGATTCAATATATTTTGGCAACACTGAAGTGCCTTAATCGAGTGACTTGTAAAATCATGCTGAGAATATGACACCATCATTTAAGTATTTTTATTGTTTGGCTTTTAATAGCCTTAATACAGTTCAAATATTTTGCCAATGTTAAATCGCAGCAAGATGAAAACAAAGGGTATCAATACATGTTTTTGGTGTGAATTGTCCTAGTAATAAAATATTCAACGGTACATCCCAGTGAATGTGAAATTGCATCTATATGGCTCTAACTACCCATGACGAAGCTATGAAGGCTGTTCAGATCTGAACAGGATCAACTTCCAGGGGCTGATGCTGAAAGACAGTAAGAGATCATCAATTAAAAAAATGATGTGTTAGAATAACACATTTTCAAGCATTGAATAATTTACCTCTGATTCACAAAGATCCAGGTACATTTGGTTAGTTTACTCATTGAATAATTTACCCCTCTTCGAATGTGTAATGTAATGATTTTCATTAATTTGCAAATTTTGTCTCGTCACGTGTAAAATATGCATGGTATGAAATGTTCATGTACATGTATGTGATCCACAAAATTAAAGAATATTTTGTCAACACTTATGACCATGAAGTAGGCATTGGAAGGGATAGAAGTTGATACACTTGGCTTGCTCTATGGCGCCCTTCGCCCTGCACTTTTTTACGCCTCTTCTCTGGGGCTCAGGCAGCTGCAGAACTAACAAGTAAATAGGTTCTGGGAGCCATGTTGACTTTCTGTAATTTCCACTCTTGCTCTCGCTTCCTATTCCCCTCAGTAGCTGATAAGAGGTCGTTAAGTAGTTAAGTTTTGGGAAAGGAGTCAAACCTCTGATTTCATCAGGAGTTAAAACAAGGAGTGTGAGGTCACTTTCACTATCACTGGCATTTTGGTGAATTAACGTCAATGCCCATAGGTACACCCACCACTCTTTAGCATGAATCTTGCATATGCGCAAGTGTACAGTGAAAACGGATGTATGTTGTCCTACCTTTACAGAATAACACTTTTTAACTGGAGGAAGCATTCCTTTTATCGAAAACACCAATTAAAAAAAAAAATCCATGGTTGTATCCTTACATTTGCCCAGGTAAAATGAATAAATTACAAGATTACTCCAGTTGAACTAGCAGTACATGACTAGCAGGAACACCGAGGAGGAAATCTGTCGCTAGTGGTATTGGAAAAATCTCATCTTGTCCATTCGGAATTTAAAGGAGCCACTCAGTGAAGGATGCCACACTATTTCTTAAAATTCAAGCAGACCTTTTCAAACAAAACAGCATTCTGGAATGATCATTCTAGGCTATTGTTACAGATGCAGGGCTCGGTAAAGAGAACAGTTTTTTCTCTGCCCTGGATGCCCCCTTCAAATATTCATATATTATGCATTTATAGTACACATATGCAAACGTAGTTTACATTTACACTTCTGTTTTCTTTTGTGATTCAGGCACTTTTCTCCTATTCATCGGTTACTAATCTCTAGCGTGTATAATAACTTTTGGGACCAGGTTTTCCTTTTTTGATTCAACTGTTCTTTGTTCTTTCTTCGAATAAATAGGAACTGGGTGATACAATTCACTTCCACCAGCAGAACACCTTGAATAAGGCGGTATCCCTGGACTAGCGTTTGCAGGTGCACCCTTCCAGATCTGGTTGCACAGCAAATGAGGTGAATAGATAAACCAAAAAAATTATGTTTGTGGAGGCAGTGCCTTGTAGAGGTGATTGGATTTCCCTATCTTAGTGCAGCTGAACAAACAAGCTGTGCTCAGATTAAAACGCATGAGTCAAAATTGAAAGCACAGACACTCAATGAAAGGCAGATCAACCAAAACCTGATGGCAGGTTAGTGATAAAACTGGGATTGGCAACGTTTCAACGTGAAAAAAAGGAGACTTGTCGGAGATCAGATATCTTGAACGTCAATTTGGTGCGGCTTTTTAGAGCAGAATGTGGTGTGAGGTCTATTTGTGAACAGGCTAATGCCTCGTGCGATCTCAGGTGTGTGTCTCTCCCCTGCGGAAGGGGTTCTCCGAATGCTGGTTCGGTGGGTGTGAAGAAGCCCATCTAAGGCACAGGTCAATGGATGCTGGATCTCTGAGGCCACTGATAATGTTGATTGATGTACTTGGTCGAGGTTTTGTCTGGCATCAGTAAATGCAGCTCTGGAAAATGCCATAAAACAAGCCCAAAACTGCAGTGAGCGAGAGAGCATAGCAAGCACGTCCGACTGCTAAGGATGGTTTTTGGGGCTGAAAAGGAGGGCCTCCCCTCAGGAACATTTTGACTATTTGATGCCAAACCATGTATTTTTTGGCCCAATCTTACATATGTATTAGGTAAACATTCACAGGTTTTAGAGGTAGCTCTGAAGGGACATTAATGACATATTCAAATACTTGAGGATCTAGCATCAAACCCAAGACCTTTTTCTCTCCACAGCAGCAAATCATGTATGTACCTATGAGAAAGCTGCTCCCCTTCCGGAATTCTGCTGTTACCGTACATATTGGAATTACGTGTTTGGGCAGCGAACAGCGCGCAATGGCAATTTTCCCCAGGTAAATTTCGGCAGAGAAAAATGCCCGGAAAACAGGCCTGTAGCCAGAAGCATATTTTTAGGGGGCTGGCCCCCAGCTATGACTAAACATTAAAGCTGTGCTCTATAGGTGGATTCTATCCCAAATACTGGTTGCACTACTAAATACTGACCCCTAGAATATCGGCATAAAAGAATATCAAGGACAGAATGTTTTAAGGTAAATGCCTATAGGGAAGTATAGATTTACTACTCCTAAGCCCACATCTACATACCTTGAAGGTATATATATTACAGTAGGTACATATATGTGGAGTAAGGGATAGCCTTATATCTAGTTCATATGTCTATTTGTGAGTTGCATATTGCAATCCATAGCTCGGTGACCCCTGACTTGGTAATGATTGCCACATGCCCTACATGCATGTTGTAATCTCGCTCCAGCTCCTCATCAGTGAATTTCAGAGAAGCCCAGCAACCAAACTACTGTCTTCTGATGTTTACTTCTCTCACAGATGCGTGTGTTAATTAAGTGGATAAAACACGCATTTGGGATAGAAAACAACCTATTACACACAAGAAAACGCCTCAGTGTAGGCCCTCAGTAGGTTATTTGTATGAGAGAAAAAGTGGCAGCCGCACACTGCTGCCCTTTGTGAACACTGTAATTATGCTGATTCCCCTCTTGCATGCACCCGCCCACCACCCTTTGTGTCCCCACCACTCTGGGTAGATGCCAGCCGCCACTGGTGACTGACCTATCACCAACGAAGGGACAGGCTCCCTAAGACACAAGCAAAGATCAAGACTGCCTTGCAAATTGAGCCAATTCTGGCGATGTGGGTAGCTGTGGTATTTAGGCCAGAGGTCAGTCGGCAGTGAGGGAAACCTTCCAGGCCCAGACATTTCTGAAAACAAGGTACCTAGTGAAGTCTAGGGTGGTGTACTTTGTGTGGATCCCAATAATTTTTCTCAACCAAAATGCCCTGCAAACACCAAGCTTTAGCTAAATCACAGATTATCCTCATATTTCTGTGAAAGGAAGCTCTGGAATCTGTGAGGATCCATAAAATTCCTACCATCCAGCATTCCCACACTTCTCTCAATAAAACAAGTACCCCAAATGTTCACCAAAAAACATGTATTTAGTACATTAATTACATAGTATCTCATAACAGCAATTTATTTGCTATAGCCATAAATTAGATGAAGATAAAGTACATTTCAAAAAGTAGATTTATGCTACACATCTTAGATTACAAAATAGAAAAATTTGAAAATTGTATTTGATGTTCTGCGGAGATGTCTAGAGAGGTCAATTATAATACAAATTCTTTCAACCTCAAATGTCCTGATTATGGTAGGAGATGTATTCTCAGTGTGTTTAACTTGGCAGAATTAACTAGCTATTAATCCATTTTTGAAAGATAGTCTATTATAGCAGGCCTTTGTGACATGGTATATTGGGTCATTTCAGCTTCACACTACTGCAAGTTAGGGTATTTGCACCCCTCTGCAGCAGGCACATTAACCTAACAAACTATCTGACTGCAGCAAACAAAATCACAATCTGTAGAGCAGATACATAAACTTACCAAGCTGTATTTCACAATAGGCCAGTGTAGGTTGGAGCAATGTCAGTCAAATATAAATCGTACCTGGCTTGTGATAACTCTGCTCCAGCACAAGAGGCGAATCAAAGCACCATACCATATTGGAATATGGAGTTTCCTGACTGAAGATTGCTTCTGAATGACTGGTAGGCCTGGGTAGTAGTGACCACTTATGTATCAGGAATAGGAAATGTCATGAAAGTTGCTGGCTTAAGAACAACATGACTCAATGTCCTGTACAGTTGTACAATCCCTTCACACAGACACTTCTTGTTTGAAATACTATATGTGAAAAGTGAAAAGGGAGTATAGCTAATGCCCATTTGTAGGAAAGTAGGATCTGCTTTCATGGTTACCCCCACTTTTTTGCTGGTTTTCAACTGTTTTCTGACTAGTCTTACTGTGATCCTGCTAACCAGGACCCCAGTCACTGTGCTTCCTCCCTAAATTGGTTATGGTATATTCCTATTTGGCTCCTGGGGCACTCGGGTAAGTCCCTAGTATATGGTACTAAGGTAACTAGGGCATGGGTACCCCAGGGGTCCCCTATGGGCTGCAGCATGTGTTATGCCACCCATGAGGGACCCTCCAAACTGCCACTACAGGCCTGCCATTGCAGCCTGTGTGAGTTGGTGCGTGCACCTCTTACGAAAGATATACGTTTCCTTATATCTAACGTCACTGCCCTTGGAACCTATAAGTCACCCCTCTAGCAGGCCTTTCAGTCCCAAAGGCAGGGTGCTCGGTTCCGAGTGTGAGGGTGGCCCTGCATGAGCAGACCACCCCTACAAACCCCGGAGTCCATTCTCCGAGCTTTGTAAGTGAATCAGCCATTACGATATAGAGAGGCCATGCATCATTACGCGATGACTATTTCTAAACTGGCTGGAACGAACCTGGGCATGTATGGTATCAAACATGTTGGAATCATGCCTCCCACACCCTATCCGGTGTTAGAAGTATGATTACATAAACAGGAGGGCCCCTCCGGGGAGCCCTCCATGCTCCCGGGACTGATCTTACAGAGCCTGTCAGAAACCTAGGGCTGCTGCCGACCCCGACACGATTCTGCCCTCCTGCTGCTGGGCAGAGCCCGAGCAGGGGAAGGTAGGACAATAGGTTTCCTGTCGCAGGAAGGTGTGATCACCTCTCTGACAGGATTTAGTGTATTTGGCTGGGGTGTGGGCGCATGCCAGCGCCACATAGTGTCCTAGAAGGGCACATTTGTTGCCCTCCTTGCATACTCCAGTTCAAACCAGATCAGGGAGCCGTTGGCTCCCCGCTCTGGGGCGAAACTGGACAAAGAACATGGGAGTATGCTCCCCAATCTCCGACCCCTCCTCTGGGAGGGACCCCTGAATCGTCCCAACCCTCACCTTAGGGTACTTAAGGGCTTTCCTGTGGGTGGGTCCTTAGATTCGTCAAGAGATTCGATTCAGATCCAACTCCACTTCTTCTTTGACCGTCTGGACATCTTGGCCGAGTCGTGCTGACTGTGCCGAACTGATCACATCGTCCTTTGCTTTGGGACCGAGACTGCAACTGAGAAGACTCTGTCAACTCCTGACCTCGTCGTCCTGCAAGCCCCCTGCACCATCAGTGTCCGTGCGCCATACAGGTTCTGTCCTGGGCCTGTGGACATCTAAAGACATCCAAAGGAATCTCCCTTGGAGTGAAGAAGTCACTCCCCTGCATCCGCAAGCACCGTAACATGATGGATTGGTTTGCCGAACCTGGGCTCCCACGGACTCCACAAGGCTCTGCAACACAGGTGGTGGATCTACGTTGTCTCGAGGCCTGAGCTGTCCTCTCTTCGAGTTGAGGCCAGCATCCTTCGTAGAACGCCCTTTAACCAAACCCCTGTGCACTGTGTCGCTGCATCGCTTCAATCACCCGGTGACCACAAAGGTTACCACGACCGATTCTTGCCAACAGAGTCGGACGCATCGAGAGACTCTGTCGGCGAGTCTGTCCCCGCTATAACTGACCCGTGCTGACGCAGTTGGTTGGACCGATCGATTCTGTTGTCTTTTAGCTTCCGGTGGCTCTGGCAGAGCTACCGATTCGGTGTTCCCATATTTGAAGCCTCATCATCTAACCTGTTTCACTGAACTTGTGTGGCCTTCGTCTTCCATGCCTCCTGGACATCCCGGTGTGGCATAGACTCTGTCCCATCTGATTTTAGGTACTCTTTGACTTGAACTCACTCCTGGGTTCCAACAGACTCTTTCGTCCTTCTGTGGTAAGACTGCAGCCGCGACATACCCGCTGATCCATATTGAGTACACAGGTGGGTATCCTCTTCTCACCCGACCATTGGGGGGTTCCTAGACTCTCACCCGGGGTGGTTCCTTGGCTCCCCGGCTTGTCTACATCTTTGGGTCCAGTCTCAACTTAGGTCGTGGTTCGCCTCCCACTCTTTTGATATATGGTCTGGTATCCCCCCCTGGGGACCACTGTGTATTTGTGCTACCTACTGTTCTATGTCCAAAGTATTGTGTGCATTGTGAATATTTCCGGGTAGGAGATATTATAACGTGTTAGTGAGTGATTGTAATAAATATCTATTTTTTATAAGTACACTGTGTGGTTCTTTTTCATTTAGCCTATACTAAAGGATTAGATACTGGTAAACCGAGCTGCTTTGCACTCCTCCTAGATTAAGCCTGAAGGCTGCTCTCCACAGCTACCACTTAGAGAGTTTTCTACGGTTATCTAAACCACTAAAATCACCATAAGGGTTGCCCGGGTTGGTGCAGGGTGCTTCACTTACATAAGTGAGCCCCATATACTGACCCGTCTTCTCACACAATTGAATTCTTTGACTCTCAGCTGTCACAGCGAACTAGTGTAGATACCACCTTTCATATCAGCTCCTCACACCTAACACTGTGGCGTCCCACAGGGGTCCATCATATTCCCTCTACTATTCAACATCTACCTAACTTAGTTACCAAACCTGAGTAAATCATTCAACCTCACCGGTTACAACTCTGGCGTACAATCATTTAGACTGTTCCGCCACCACACGCCAAGATTTTTTTTTTGTTTTGATGAATTCTATTAATAACTGTATTTTATATTGCAACGATTTTGATTAATCTAGCAATACAATTATTTTTACTTATTTACCTGTTACAACTATGTAGATGACACCCAATCATTTTTTTAAATGGATGGTCCGGAAGACCTCTACAATTTAAAACTTGATGACTGACTTTGGGCCATGAACACATGGATGATGAATAACCCTCTAAAGCTAAATACCTCTAAAACAAAGCTTATGACCCGCAGACAATGTCAAAAATACCAGCCTACCGCCATATGACCCAAGGAGCATTAAGCCCCTCCAACAATATCAAGAGACGTCATAAACCTAGGAGTAACTATTGATTCAGACCTATTCAGACCTATATTTGATACCACATTTTAACAACATAAAACAGAGTGCCTTCTACACAATGAGAATATTATGTTGACTCCTTGAATACCTACAGAAACTGCATGCCATTATCTCACTCATAATCTCCAAGCTTGACTATGCCAACAGCCTATACCTTGGCGGAACCCTCATTCATTATACGCAAAATACAACTCTACCAAAATGTTGTTGCAAAATGTCTTCTCTACCTTCACCGAAGAGAACACATACACGTGACTCCCAACTTGAAATCACACTGCTAGCTACCTATAGCAAAAATGACAATGTTCAAGGAAAAGGACAGTTATTAACTACAAGCTGAATTCAAGCAATACAAACAAATCAGGACACTGCGCTCCAGGCTTGCACTACTTATACCCCCTTACCATAAGAAATCTGTACGACACACTGCTTTCTCAGTACAAGCCACCAAGCTCTGGAACATACTACGAGCAAGCATTAGAAGCATCCAGGAGCCTATACACTTCAGAAGACAGTTAAAAACATTGCTATTACAAAGACAACTACACCACCACACACCCTGGCTACAGAACCTGGAAAGACAGTCGCACCCTCAAGCTCAATCTTTAGCTTACGATACACAGATTGGAAACAATTCAACCAGCAAACTACTTTTAATAACTAGGTAAGTTAAGTAGAGCTGACCTATGATTTTAGCACATTCCCAGATTTACTTAAGCTCATAAACATGGGAATGCATCAAAATGCTATGCCTTCCCCAGCAAGGCACAATGAGGAGAAATATCTTTATTTCTCCTTGTTATGTGCTGCATTCTGCAGTACACATAGAAGGAGGAATATGCCTCTAAACATTGTTTTTGTACAGGAAGTTGCCCCTTCATGCACAAAAACAATCCTACCTGTAACGCAGACATCCTTGCACCTTGGAGTAAGGGTGCCTGTGTTGGCGCTAGGCTGCACATAGTGTGCCAGCGCTAGGAGACTGCAGAAAGTGCCATATCTTTGTAAATATGGCGACTTTCTGCTCTCTGCCTTTCACACAATGCAGTGCAGCAAGTTGCCTTGCTGAGCTGTGTGAATTGTAAGTAAATCTGCCCCACAAAATCAAAAGGAATACCACAAATGGGGCCCGCTGAGCTGTTCAAAGCTGCCAGTGACTGAAAAACCAGAAACAATAGTTTATGCGTCTGCGTCTCTCACACCTTATCATCCACCACACTGCTACATGCTGCAACCCATAACACGATAACCGCACCCCGGTGGTCATCACGCACAACATGGAAACACTTCCTACATTAGATCACAAATCAAAGACAACACATACACCATCACACACCACCTTATAGGGTGTAGCTTGCTGCCAATGTAGGTAAGCACTTCAGTGCCACACATAGGGGTAGTAAGCTCTATACAAATGGGCAATACATTACAATACAATATTCATCACTTTCATCACCAAGATTTGTTTTGATCCTGCTAAAATCTTTGTTTCCATCACACTTCAGAATTAATTAAAAAATGTACTGCTGGTATATGTGGAAATATGTGTACATTTCATTTACAGATACATTATGTTTTTTGTGAATTAGAAACACAGTGACATCCTACAGTATTTCTTTTAGCATTCCCTGTACATAATGTCATTGGAATTATGAGATTCTGCGGTCATGGAACTATGCGATTCTGCAGCTGCTGCATTTTCAGCATAGTTATGAATTTATCGCATTTGCCACATAATCCATCATCTCCTGCATATTCTGCAGATTTTAACAAAATACTAATTTTGTTTCTAGCTGAAACAGATCAAAATTTACTACAAATGTTGCAACATGTGCTGTAGTGCAATGGAAGATCCTTCGCAAAGGTTGAATGGCCACCTATTAGTTAAGTAGAGCTGTATTTGGATGTGGAACCATTACTAATGAAGAGAAGCCTTTGCCCAGACAGTGCTAAAGTGTAAAAGATGACAAAATAATGAAGTGATACTATAAAAAAATGGGGAGCATTAAGGTGCAATATTTGTGTTTTCTTGCCACATAAATTAGTCACCTCTGCCACAGAATTTAGGCCTCAACTGCTGCCTAATTCCAGTGGCCCTGTCTATAATGCAGACAGATTGTCATGGAGTTCACTTTAGACAGTCCTCTTACTTTCCAAAGGAAGAAAAGTAGACACAATTTTCATGTAAAAAGAAGCAATTTGTCAGAAGACATTGAAAATGTCTTGGAACATGCAGCACATGTAAGAAGATAAAAACACTTAGAGCGATTTTTTTTGCTCATTCACCTTTTGAGCTCCTGCACCTCTAAAGTATGCCAGCTGCCTCGCTCGTTTGGGGGGGTCAAAAATTATTCTGGGCTGGCCCGGCCCTCAAATGCCTACCGTGGCTAAGGCCCTGCCGGTAAATACTGGGACATGAGAATTTTATAGCAGAAAGGACTAAACTCTGCACGACATATGCCCCATAAACTCCGATGCTTGCTGTGCCAGAGGCAATAAATATTGCGTCTTTCTCTGCGGCAAGCTGTATTAGCTTTACATACACACTATCATATATAATCCAAAGCAACACAGCTAATAATCTAATTTAATTTACTTGACAACCTCTCTAACGCCCCCCAAATTAAAATCTGCTGCACAGAGGTTATCCCGTACCAAGCATTCACAGATGCTTTCAATTACTCAATCCAAAATCTGAAAAAACAGAATCACTGTGATTATACACCTGAGTGCTTAGAGCGTGAATACACCTCAGTCGACTGTACGAATTTCATTAGCAGTCAAGACGAAGCATTAGACTAGAACTACAGGTTCCTTGTAGGTCTCTTTCTGTCATCGCTGACAAATCAATTTTAACAGCATCAGCACTTGTTGGCATAGCTAACCAGAGTGTCAGAGGCGGAAGCTGTGCTCAGAAGCCCGTGGCCGGTGCAATTAAACATGGGCGTGCCGAACACCAAGGCTGGTAGTCATAAAACCAACTCTTGCCTCTTTAATCCACTGGCAAATATTCAGGGGCTTATTGCGTGGCCGGTACGTCACTTTTCCCCATATTAAAAGTGACGAACTGGCGGCGCAAGGGGCTTGTAAATCAGCCCCTCAGTGCCTCTTTATTTCTCTGTTGGTTCCTGGATTCTCCCTTTGTGACAGTCTTGCCGCCTTTCTCTTCCTCCGACATTTTCCTCTGTGTTCCCCCCCCTCTCGCTTCGGTAAATACCTAATGGAGAAAAATAAGTGCCGGTCCCAAAAAATAAGTGCCGGTGGCCCCACTGGCAACCACCAGCTCAAATTAAGCACTCACTAACCAATAAATGCATCATACGAGTAACAGCTCCCCAAAAAGTTGTTCTCTGTGCTAGCCACATCACAGAATTCCAGAAACGTGATTTTGAGAGCGATGGAGAGCAAGCTGATTATGTGCATACTGCTCGAAGCAAGCACACTAATAGCAGTAGAAAGTGGGCAGATACCACCTCTATCATTGCCTTATCTAAGGTTGCTCAATCGTTTCACCCACACCTGTTACCTGATTGGCCATATTGATGCCAACACTGCAATGCTAGATGTTAGAGTGAAGCAGATGCTCTCAGCTTGATCCCTGCAATCTGGAAGGTAGTGATGGGGCTTACCTGAAGCAATGCGATGAGGGTGGAGAGTAGAAATTGAGGTGACATAATTAGGAGGACTACAAAGGCAACTGAGAGAGAGGAATAAGGGTTGAGACAACTGCAGAGCAGCATGAACCCCATCACTGTTTTTCAGACTACATCTCTTTGTATGCAAATCAAAAAAGGGGGGTGGAGATAGAAGCAGCTCAAAAGGTTCACTCGACTTCCCATCGTAAATGGCAGTAATCATTGGAAGTGAACCACAATGTCTACATACCAAGGGCCCAGAGGAGATTGTCTCGAAGGCCCTCATTCACGTGTTCACCCTCAACAGTGTATGTTATCTTCGTTGGGGTGATGTTGTGGGTAGTGTCATCATAGGGTCTTTGTTCTCCTGGGTGTCTTGTTCTCCAGGTGAACCTGTCCTTCTACCAGTGGTGACACGTGGTTTAAAATTACCTCTTATCCTAAGGTGAATATTTATTGAGAAACAGATAAAAAAGGATAGGGAAAAGGTTAAAAACAAAAACAATGCTGGTACGAGGAAAAGATGACAAGCAACCGATGAGCCCAGGCCCAGACATTCTGAAAACTAGACATACAGTAGAGTCCAGGATATTGACTTGCATGGATCCCACTACATGTTCCTACTCAGAAAGCACTGCAAATGTCAAACTTGGGCTAAAATCACACATTTTCCTTGCATTGCTGTGAGGTAACGTTCTGGAATCTGTGGGGATCAACCAAATTCATACCACCCAACAAAATACCTACCCTCATTGACTTTACACTTCTCCCGATAACAATGGTACCCCACCTGTGTGGTTGGGCCTAAGGTTTGTGATAGGAACTAGTCAAAACTTGGACAGTATGAAGTCAAGTGGTTTCAATGAGGTCTTCAAATAGTTATAGTTTTTGTCCTTTCCACTGAAGTGAGATTTTCCCACCAGACAGCAATCAAAGTGATAGCCTAATCGAACTGGCTGCTTTTACTTTCAATCAGGAGTGTCCCGTGCAGGTAAGAGAAATGGGGTGGGGCGAGGGGAACTCGAGCGATGACGAAGAGGGAAATTTAATTATTTATTTAATTTTCCCTCGTCATCTGTTGAGTTCCCCCCACCACTCTTACCTGCACGGGCCGCTCTTGCTTTCAATGTGTGACGTCAGCATTTACCAGCACACAACAGAGAAAAAATAAACTCAAGATGAGAGGGGCACTCCTACCTTGAATCCTGAGTTTATTTAAAAGAAGAAAATCCTTTGGTACTCACTTACCATCAAGTATCACCACACATGGTACCTCCTTTCACCCCAGAGTTGTTTTTGCTTGTGTGTCAATTTATTATGTTAAATCTATGATGGAGGATGAAGATATAGGACAGGTGCCTGCCATTGAAAGAGTATTCACTTGTTCCTGTAAGCCCTGATAAAGAGCAGCAGAGCTGCCTCATCAGTCCATTCTGCCTCTGCTGTTAACTGATGATTCTGATTTAAATAAATACATCTTTTGAGCCTTTTCTCAGTATGAGCATCCTGTTTTGCTTGTTGTTTATCAAATATACTAAGAAATTGATCAAATAACTGTATATAGTTATACAACCATGTGCTTGATTATTTAGTAAGGAGGCTGCCAAAGCTAAAGCATCCTTGGTAAGACAAGAGGTTTCTACACCACCTTCCTGATGCACCATAGTGTTTGTAGTCCTTTCTTTCTCCATACCCTGCCCAGATCCCGCCCTGGCAGGGGTGGGGGGTGGTCTTTGTTCTATGTTTTGGCAACTGAATTCTAGGTGGCTTTCTGATTCTTTTATACTAGCCTTCCATACTTTTCTATCTCTTGTCCCTGATCTGCACTCTATTCCTGAAATTCCTGTTTCCAGTCTTTTGCCTCCTGGTTTTCCTGGTCTATGCTTTCCCAAGTCTCAGTATAGCTGTCCCTTCCTTGGTGGTTCCCTGATTCTCTGCATTTGGTTTAATCCTTTCACCTAGCTGTGTTACTGCACCTGTGCTCTACTCCAGAGCTTCAGGTAGTGGCTTGCAGCTACCTGACTGCTGAGTCTCCTTGTGCTCTAGTGTGATCCTGTTACTATACTTCCAGGCTTGCTCTTTGATTTCAGTTTCCATTATTAATTGATTCAATTTTCTTGTTCTGGCTAGTCATTTGCATCTGTTTTCTGTCTCTAGTTTATCCTTCCTCTTTGTCCCTATGATTGCCTTGTTCCTAGTTCTAAATGCACACTTCCTGACCTGTATTGTGGATGCAGATTCTTTTCCTTGTGTCTGTGTTCTGACTGCACACTTGTGCCCTGTCCTAGTTGGTGTTCATATTTCCAGTATTATTTCCAGTATTCACAGATCTGTGTATTTCAGGCCTCTTCCTGATTTTGATTCCAGTCCTGTTCCTTATCTTGATCAAAGTCTTGCTTTCTCC
This sequence comes from Calotriton arnoldi, assembly GCA_963921515.1. Taxonomy (NCBI): domain Eukaryota; kingdom Metazoa; phylum Chordata; class Amphibia; order Caudata; family Salamandridae; genus Calotriton; species Calotriton arnoldi. The sequence continues at coordinate 48,403 of CAWUFW010011946.1, forward strand.
TGAGCCCAGTTAATTTTATGTGCTCCCTGCTCTGTTCCCTGTTGTCTTTTATTGTGTTTCTGTTATAATATTGATTATCATTGCCAACAAAGGTGGCAGCTAGATTCTCAATTAATCAATCGCAATTTGTAAAGCAAGGTTAATCACCCAACAGGGAATCCAGGCGCTTGTAGGTCCCAAAGGTTTATTCGAACAGCCAGGTATTGAGGGCCCTTCGGAATTCTGGAAGTGTGGTGGTGGTCCAGAGTTGCGTGTAGAGGCTGCCCAAAAAAAAGGGGAAAAAGCAAGGAGAAAGCAGTGAAAATGAGGGAAAAGCAAGGAGCAGGCACACAAAAAAGATAGTAAAAGCAAAGAAAAAGCAGCGAGACCGATGGAAAAGCAAAGATAAGGCACTCAAAAATAAGGGAAAAACAAGGAGAAAGCAGTGAAAATTAGGGAAAAACAAGGAGAAGGCACATAAAAACAGGGAGAAAGTAAGGAGAAAGCAGTGAGAATGAGGGAAAATTAACGAGAAGGCATTCAAAATACAGTAGAAAAAGGAAGGAGAAAGCAGTGAAAACGAGGGGAAAGCATTGAGAAGGCATTCAGAAAAAGCAAGGAGAAAGCAGTCAAAATGAGGAAAAAGCAAGGAGAAGGCACACATAAAACAAGGGGAAAAAGCAAGGAGAAAGCAGTAAAAATGAGGGAAAAGCGAGGAGAAGGCATTAAAAAAAGGGCAAAAAAGCAAGGAGAATACAGGAGCAAGAGCACTGCAGCAGCATGGGGAGAGCTGGTCCTCCCCATGCTGCTGTGGCTCTGGCACAAAGACCCACCCTGCACGCTTTCTCCAAAAGAGCTGCTGGGTTACTCCCTAAACTCAGTGAGATTAACCTGCTCCTTGCCTACTTGTAAGATCTTTTCATCTCACAGAGAGATAACTTTCCTAGGATCATACAAATAATCTTCCAAGATAGTATATGTTGTACTCGTATATGTTAAGCCCCTTCTCCTGAACTTCCTTGTCCTGCTGAGAGCAAGCAACCCCTATTACGTACCCGTGTCTTGATCCCTGACATATTGTAACTTTGAGTGCTTGGTCATTCCCTTTGGGCTTTGCAATGTCCAAAAGGTGTTTCAGCATTTTATTAATTACTTTTTCTTTACCCCTTTGTAGTAATCTACTTGTATAACATTATGACATTCACTATGACACAAAAAGGACAATATAAATATGTGTCAGAGATTTTGTAGATGCTTAAAAACCACTTGCAGGTTGCTAAACCAGAGACCAGTACCAGAGGTTACCTTCCAGGATTTCAAATTTCCAGCCAGGGCATCCAAATTGATCCACTCCGAGAAAAATGAAGAAATTCAACAATTCTTAGGACTTACTAATATTTACAAGCCTTTCCTTAATGGCTTTTTCTTGGCAGTGCTTCTTTTCACTCAGATTCAACATATATGTATCCCAAATATAAGGTCAAAGATAAAATTTGGCTACCATAAAAAAATATGTCATTCCTGGCTCAGATCCAAAACTCACTCATTGGTGGGTGAGATCATTGAGGTGGTGGTTTCTGCAGCAGTATGCCTTGCTCTTCTAGCCATATGAGGAAATTATCCAGTGGTATATATACACCTATGGTTAAGAAAGTGGATACATTGATAGAGTTCCTCTACCTCCAGTTATGGTAGACACTATTCCAGATTATGAGGTCGATGCCATCCTAAATTCCTGCAGACATAGGTGGCAGTTACAGTGCGTAGTGGTCAGGAAAGTGTATGACATCTCTGACTGCTCATGGAAATCTGCTGATAATTTTCCATGCTCCTCGCTTAGTAAAATATAGCATTATTCCCATAAACAAGACTGGTTACATCTACTAGAACATCTACAAGATTGGGGGTTCTTCAAGGGCTTGGGGAGGGAGTGACTGTCAAGAGCTACAGGGCAGAGAAGTCTTACAGTCATACAAACTCCCCTGAGAGAACTGTGAGAGAGTATCAGTCACACAATAGATCGTTTGCACGGTCAGACAGGCAACTATCATAGTTTGGGTTGATTAGTCAAGATGGTGCTAAGCAGTAGTAGGAAGAAACAGGTCTGGGTTCGAGGTAATCGAGAGACAAGCATGCACAAGTTCTTCCACAGTACGAAAGGCAATAGCAGTATAGAACAATATACCTTTCAGAAAATGATATCTGGCAGCTGGATGCCTTCTCACTCGTACTGTTTGCTTTTCTGCACATTTGCTATTTTGTTCCATTTTCTCTCCATTGTTGTTAGTTATTCTTGCACAGGGGGTTTCTGCCTTTACTTCAGCTATTCTGTGCTCCTCCCTGCTGATCCATTGCGCTAGATGAACCACACTCCTCAGAAGGTATCAGTTCTTGGAAACATCCAGATATTTCAAGGACAATATATAGCACACTTCTTTGTAAGAGTTGGTAAGCCCGAATGTGAAAGGCAGGGGAATGCAGAATACTATGTTAGAATCTAAATATGGTATCAAATTTATTGCTCCCAATTCCGTCTATTGTAGATCCTGTCCATCCTGGCCAAATGGGCTAATATACCAGTGTATCAATCAGACCTGAGCTGGTGAACAATGTCTAGCTTTCTTCTCTTTTTTACCCTTCCCTTCTTCCCCAGATAGCCGCTTGCCAGCCTTTTCTATGTATTAAGATTTCGGGTGGGTTTGACAAGGAAGGAATAGAGTTTAATATCAGAATCTTATGACACCACTTGCAACTGGGAAATCATACATTTGTTTTATTTTATTGTTTTGAGCTTAATGATCTGGAAATAAGTCTGGCAAAAAATTAGGGTGTTTGCATTGTTGAATCAAGGAGATTGACTTCTCTATTCAAGGACGATCTATGCTAGAATGTAAAATTCCTCAGTAAAAGTTAAGAGTCACTTTAGTTGCATACTGCCACATTCTCCTTTACTCCCTATGGGGGCAGTGTTTTTGCTTTTCTTGAGAACAAGAATAAGATTACCTCACACTAGTTCAGATTAATGATTAGGGTAGTCCCTTCCTTTATCCAGGACCTCACAAACTCCTTAACCTTACTCCCTGCATTCTGCCCCATCAGCCAGTGACGACGGGCAACGTGAGAACTACACTTCATGTCACAACAACGTTAGTCCGCAACGACCACCAATGCAAAGCTACAGCAACGACCATCCATGACGCCAGACGTGCTCGTTGCGCTACAGCGAAGACCATGCACGATGCACAGCCTCCTCCTTGTGGCCTCCTCCACCTCAAATGGAACTCTTTGCCCTGGACTTTTAAGGTAACCTTTTAGTGGGAATAACCTGCTCCCTGTCTCCGACCCTGTAGTCAATTTGTACTCCATTGGCCTTAACGCTTGTCATTTCCCCAGTCAAGCGCGACCAGATGACTGCGTGTGGCGCTTTGTGCTTTATTACAGTTTGTGTGCTGCATAAATACTTTAAACGTTGACTCTGAGTTAAGCTTGACTGCTTTTGCGGTTCACCCTGACACAGATTGTCATTGTTCCCAGAGAGTGTGACTTCCACCCACACAACCAATAACCCAATTTCTTACAATAGTTACTGAAATATGTTGATAGTTTTGTGATGTAGTTTGCTTTATTATTGTACTGTGCACTTTTATTATTAAAATTTGGGATTTAGATATTTTAATTTAAATCTTTACTTATTTAGAATTGATTTAAGAATTTGTTAGTTTTTTATGTATTTTTCAGGTTACTGTTTAAATTCAGGGACTGCAGTGTTTAAAATATAATTGATTTATTTTTTTGGAGGTTCTTATTTGAACTGTTTTACATATTAATTTAAATAATGTGTAATGTTTCTAAATGGTAGGGGTGTATATATTTCATTTTTTGTTGTTATATTTCATATTATTTTTACTGGGTTATGAGGTGTACAGGAAGATTGGATGGGTAACATTTTAATGTAACTATATTCTTATACTAATTATTTTTGAGGTTCAAGTGCAAATAATGGGGCTCTGGCTTATATATTTGAAGATATATTTTTAGGATTTGTTTAGTTTTTTCTGGGGATTAAAATATTGTAGGTTGTATGTAATATCTTATATTATTTTACTCAGGTTATATGTTCATAAGGGGATTTGGTGGGTAACAATTTCATGTGGTTATATATTTGGTTATATATTTGCATTCAATATTTTTGATATTCAAGTGCTAGTAATGGGGTACAAGGTTCTATTGGCTTTTATTTGTGTTGTTTTTTATTTGTACAGTGTGTTTAATACCCACCTTTTTTTATATTCCTGACATGTATTCCTTTTTTGTGGTTTATTTAATGGTTAATTGGAGTTACTTTTTAAGGTTCAGGGGTTGTTTTCAATTGTAAATATTTATAGGTCATAATTTTAATGGTTTCACATAATTTAGGGTTCAATAGTGTTTACCATTACTATGTGATATATATTTGTTGTTTGGGGTGTAACGTTTTTAAAATTAATTAAACAAAATGTTGGGGTGTTACTATATTCAATCTGTTTGTGGTTTGTAGTATTGTAGTATTGATAATGGTAGCTAATTGTTTTTGATTTGGTTTGGCATAGTAAATACTGGGCTAGAAAACTGTTTTAGTATGCAGCTGTTCTGAATAATTGCCTTTTCTAATTTTCTGATTTCTGCTACCCAAAATGTAGTCTACTAGAGATAGAAAAGTAATGCTTGAACCCCTACAGTTATGCAGTTTGTTTGTTTGTAGGGCAAGGGTTAGAATACCTAATCCGGACCCCGCAATTTATGCAACATTTCTAATATTTTTGGTATTGGCATTAGAATAGTAATTCTGAACCTCAACCCTTAAAGTACACACTTTTTTCCAATGTTTTTGGGAGTGGAGTTAGAATATAAAATCTGACCCCTTCCATTTAAACCCTTTCCACAATGTTTGCGGAACTGTTGCTAGAATAGTAAATCTTCCCTTCATCTTTTATGAACTTTCCATAATGTTTGTGGGTCTGAAGCTTGAGTACTTAATATAACCACTCAATATGTCAACTTTCTCTAATAGTTCATGGATTTCAGGATAATATTTCAAAGTGGAAGTTGAATTATTTTGAATGTAAAAAATAGAAGCATATTTAACACTTAATTTATAAATGTTATTAAAATAATCACACACATTGTATGTGTTTTAATATTTATTGAATTTATTTGGCGAATGTAAATACATACATTTGTTTTGAACATTAAAATTAATTACTATAAAAATACACAATCAAAACAAAGTTTATTAATGTGTCAATGAACAGTCAATATATACACATGTAAAGATAGGAACAGCTTATGTATAAAATTTATAGTAAGGAGATCTTGAAATAGTACATGTATTTTACAGTTTTAAAATAAATAAAGTTACCTATGCATACAAAAATGCATATACAAGGCTCAAAAACAGTTATAAAGTTAGTTTGTATTATAAAAAATATAACATTTATCCATTTAGACTAAATGTAAACATTTAAAATTTACAATAAAGTATACAGTGCATGAAACTTCTTTTTGTGGTTTGATAGCTTTTAATCCTTTTGTTTTTAGTATTTTTTAGTATTAGACAAGCAATGTAAGAAATTATTAATTTCATTGTAATGAAAAACAAAGTATTGTTTTTATACATGTGTTTTAACTATACTATTGTTTTGAGTCTCCTTTTTATCTTCATTGTGATGCACTTTTATTTTCTTTCAGTACACTGTATGTACTGTGCATGACATCATTTCATAGCGGACATCCTGGATCAGATTGCAGGTTCCCAGGTCCATTTTTATAGTCATGATAGTAACTCTTTTTTTTTAGTTAAAATGTTTTATTTTTTCAAAAAGTGCAGCCAATACCTCATGTCAGCAGTGTGTATCATGCAGGAGACCACAACAGTATTACTGACAGGTTCCCCGGATGCGACCTTCCAACCCCGCTGACCCCACTCCATATATCTACATCTACATTGCACCCGAACCATATATACCCTCATTCTATTCCCATCAGATCGTCACTGAGACCCCTATAATTGCCCTACATTTGCCAATGGTAAGAACTCTTTATATTTTACAATAGGTTCGCAAACAGATTTTAAATCATTTTAGTATTATTATTTTTTAATGTTTTTTTTTTTAGTTTGGTTGTTCTGGTTATTGCTAAATTGTTGTAAGCCAATACAAAATTAGATATTCGTAGGTAGCAGCATAAGGTGTTTTTTGCTAAGGCAACTGTTTATTTTGAGGTTCCTATTTTAGTTACGTAAGCACTTTTAGAATGTTTGCAGTTATTTTTAAATTATTTAGAGTTTGGGTATTTGAAACATTTTAATTTTTCAAATAGCAGTGAAGAACAGACATTTTGAAGTTGTATTGTATCTATTGTTTGTAAGAAACATATGTTGGAATATTTTACCACCTTAATTTTACATTATATCTTCTATTTTCATTTTTCCAGGTATGTTTTTATAACATTCTTTTTGTTTTTGCTGGGTTTCTTTGAATTTGATACGGCCGGTTTCATTGTAGATTCCATTTTGTAAAAAAAATTATGCTTTATTCTAATTTTGGGAAATTATTTTTAGAGTGTATATTTTTATAAAATTCCTTATAGTGGAATGTGAAGATCATCACAACTGTAGGAAGATGTTTTAAATTATTATATTGTAACATACTTACCTTTTAGAATATTATTTACATTATGCATTTTATGTAATGTAATTATTAAAGATTGTTATTTTAGTTGATAAATGTGAGGCATGTGTAATTTAGCATTATATTTATATTGTATAATTTAAATTGCAGACAATTGCAATTATTGAAAGTGTGTATTCACAAAAGAGATGTATGTTCTACTTATACTAGGCATTTCTGAGATTTTAAGAAAGTTTATATTTTTATGTACATTTAATATATACATGTTTCATATGTTAAATATATTTTGTACAATTTATCAGTTTTGTAGGTGTATTAGTTGGTAGCGTATGCAATATTGTTTTTTTATCTTGCATTCTGGGGAACATAGTTGAAATGGTCATGTAATTTTAATAGGAATATGTCAGGAAACAACATATGCTTCAACGGTTACTCAAGACTGGAGTAGGTTAATCTTTTAGTCAGTTGTTATTGTGGAGTTTCATTTTTGGTTTATGGGGTTACTTTACTATTAATCCTTGGAAACTAGTTTTGGAATAGTAGAATAAATGAGGGTGTGAGGGATACATTCAAGACAATATATGCCTTGAACATTTTCAAATAGTAGAGCTTTCTCCGCGAACATACTATGCATTTGTTTGCTTTGTGTTTAGATTTTGGGGTGGAGGGTTTAGTCATGGACAGTTTCAGTCCCAGCTCCTTTAGCTCTGTTCATTTTTAATATCTTCACAAATTGTAGAGGGTAGGTGGTGTCTGTCTATGGTTCTTTGGAATGAGTATTGCCATCCTTCAGTTGTGTTATTCGTTTTGCCCTACAGATTGTAGTGGTTTATAGACATTTAACTACAGTATGTGGAATCTGGGTGGGTGCCTTCCTGTGTCCTGAACAGTGCATGCGAACCACAAAGATGTCCTCAAAACAATCTAACAATAGTGAAATGGTCTCTTCATTTATTTTGTAATAGTCTGAAGCGGTTAGTGGGTTATGGAATTTTGTGACTTCAATGGAGGGCAAAAACACAAGGGATATTACTATTTAACCTCAAATGCAAATTTTCTATTGTGCCTCCCAGTGCTTGGCTGCAGTGGGAGGCAGGGCACTAGCAGGCTGAGCTGAGGCGGAGCTGCGTGCTGGGACACTTTTTTTATTAGTGGGGAATTCTGCTATCAAGGACACCTCATGTGACATGCATTTCCTCGCTCACCCAGCAACAGCCGCCCATATCGATAGCCACATATAGCTAAGGCAAAGTGCCTGCATATAATTTGACAGGTATCGTGCATACACTGTCTGCTGACGCACAGGCGTTTGGCATGTGAAAATCACACCTGCGGCCATCTTGTATTGCGCTTGTATCACAAGATGTTATTGTACTCAGATTGGTCGTATGCTTAATGCTTGTGTAATTCTTGCATCTTCTGATCAGCAACACATCATGTTCATAATGTTGAATAAACATTCCTTTTCTGTACCATTATTGGATATGTATCAATACTTTTTTTGTGTTTTTCGTGTATAAAAGATCTAATGAAAATTCCACAAATTGGACATGATGCTGCCTTGCCCATGTTCCTGAGATCACGTATAAACCTGCGTATAAACCTTGACACTTATCTGTGTTTCTTTAATCAAGGTTGCACACCATAAACAAGACAGATTTGAGGGAATTATAGATTGTATCTAAAATTATGTAAAACAAGTCCTAAATAAAGAGCATTATTTATATAGAACAGACTTAAGCCTGTAAGCATCATATTTACCCATACATTAACATGACAGTTGTCAACTTGCAAGCCAGCATGGATTCGAAGTACATTGGAACATATGCAAAAGTCCATAGCTCCCTTTCACACTTTCTCAAACATACTTTGTGACACTGCCATATTCATAAGTTCTCTCATGAGCCATGTCTTTCTTTCCCCGCCCCATCCAATATTCTCTATTCAGTTATTCACTGTTTTCCTGTGTAGTTTTTTTGGCAGTGATGTTCAAAGCTGTCATTTGTGCAAATGATCATGCCTTGGCCTTCCCTTGCACTTTTGGTCACTCTAAAGAGTGAGCTGAGTTGTCTTCTCAGAGTTAGAGATTCTGCCTTAACTCGTTAACGGAGTTACCCTCCATCTCTCCTGTGAGTCACTGTGTGTCCATTACCTTTAGTCTAGGAACTCAAAATTTCAGTATCCTGATTTCTTACTTTGCCCCTGGAGGTCGTTCTTGAAATTCTCTGGTCTTGAAGTGCATTTGGAGTTCTGTTGTCAGTCCCTTGTTCACATTTTGCAGTGAAATATATGTTCCTTTTTATGTAATAAAATATCAGTGTCCTTAAAAGTCTTAATATTTATAAACAGTTTGCAGTTGCAGACTGTACTCTGCTTAGAACTCAGCCCACACCATGAGAGTGTTCTGGGCGTTTTTGGAGAGGGTCGATAGTTTTTAGTATTGAACCCCATTGTCACTTTAGACACTTGTAAAAAGCCTCCCCATAATTATGACTTTCATATCAAAATAGAACTCTTCCTTCCAAGCACTGTAGCTGCCACAGTCTGACTTTTTTTCTCCCAGGTACAACATTTAACTGCATCCCTAAACATTGCCTCATTAATTTCAGGCAGCCTAAATCCTGCCTGACTGTGTCAATTTAAATGTTCAAAGGGGAAAGTACTGTATACGGGTCATGCCACTTCTCCACTAACAGACAAACTTTCAGACTTCGTTCAAAAATAGCTCCACCGCATCCAGCGATCTGCTCCCCACCATCTGTGACTCCCCTTCTGTGATCTGGAGCTGGACCTGCCTATCCACCTCTGCTGCTCCCATCTTCTTTAAAACTCTCCCCCTCACCTATCTCATCTCAGCCCTCCGTTTTTATCCTTTGAGGGACCCTCTTTCCTCTGTCAACCTTCACCCTGTATCTGCAGCCTGTTCTCCTATGCCACGCTCATCATCCACCAGAACTCTGCCTTTCTCTGCATTAACTCCTGTCTTGTCCTCCCCCTTACCTCCTTTCACCCTTTCTCGTTTGTCACCTGCTTCTGTCACCCACAGGCTTCCCTGCCTTGGCTGAACACCTTCCTGCACAAAAACAATCCTGCCTGTAACGCAGACACCCTTGCACCATGGTGCAAGGGTGCCTGTGTTAGCACTGGGCAGCAGGTTGTGTGCCAGCTCAGGCTGAGAGCGAAAATGCACCATATCTTGGAAGATATGACTCATTCCTTCCCTCTCCCTTTCACACAGTGCCCTGGATTTGTTGGGTGTGCTTTTAGTGATTGATACTAGGGCCCTTATTTATCATGGGTTTGGGCCACCCTTGCTCCATACAAGGGGGAATAAGGGCAATACAAAACCTGGAATGATATTTACCAAGCCACGCAAGGCCACCCTACGTCGCTTAGTAAATGTGGAGTAACGCAAGGTAGCACAAGTCACTGCCTTGCGTTACTCTGCCCCAGGGAGGCATTCCATGGGTGGACATGGGTGTTCCCATGGATTTTGGCGCATTCCCAGATTTATCAGTAGTGGTAAACCTGGGAATGCATCAAAATGGTACGCCTCCCCAGGGGCGGTGTAACAAGGAAAAATATGTTTATTTCTCCTCACTTTTTCCTCTTTCTATGTGTGCTGTATTTTGCAGCACACATAGAAAGAGGAAAATGCCACTGAGGATTGTTATTGTGCAGGAAAGCGTCCCTTCCTGCACAACAACAATCCTGCCTACAATGCGGGCATCCTTGCACCATAGAGCAAGGGTGCCTGCTTTGGAGCTAGACAGCACATTGTGCGCCAGTGCAGGCAGAGAGATTGAATGCACCATATAATGTATAATACGGTTCTGTTGGACATGGCCCTTCTGAGGGGATTTCCCTAAAACGTTTTGCTTTTTGTCTTCCTGGGTTTTGCTGACTCTCTTTTCGTGGCCTTAGGACTCTGGGCACTTTCCCACTGTACTGCAGTGGGAAAGCATGCACACCCTACACATGCTAGGAAGGGGTTCTTACTTGATTGGTTTAGGTGCCATACCTGTGAGTGGCCTGTAAAAAGTACACCACATGCCCAGGGCGGGTACTGCACTGGCTAGTAGTGGGTTGCAGCACTGATTGTGCCACCCACCAGAATAGCCTGACAAACATGTATAAGACTTGCCATTGCAGACCTGTGGGGGTGCAGTTGAGCTTGTGCTTAGGTTGGTATTTCTCACTCCTTAGCCAATCCTGAGTGGGCCTTCCACTACCGCTAGAGCACCCCTAAGGATAAGCCCTGAGGGGTGGAGCATGTTGTAGGCGAAAGGCAGGGCAAGTACACATGGGTGTTCCCTGACCAGGTAATGAAGTACCCCCATTTGGGTTCTCCGTACCTATGAGGAAGGCTTTTTCCATGGGATATCACAGGGATGTTGCTGATTCTCTGTTTGTGGCCCTAGGACTCTGGGCACTCTCCCACTGTAACTGCTGTGGGGAAGTACATGCGCCATTCCTACACATGTTAGGAGGTGGTTCTTACGTGATGGCTTAAAACCATGACACAAGCCTGCCATTGCAGGCCTGTGTGTGCGCTCTTGCACCTGTGGTGTTCTTAAACATGTGTCATGTCTGCCATTGCAGGCCTGTGTGTGCACACTTGCACCTATGGTGTTTTTAAATATGTGTCCAGACTGCCATTGCAGGTCTGTGTGTCTACAACTGCACTTGTGCTAAGGTTGGCCTCTTTAAATCACTAGCCATTCCTGAGGGTACCTTTCACTACCACTAGAGCACCCTAAGGGTATGTCCTAAGGGATGAAGCAAGTGGTAGGTGAAAGGCAGGACAGGTACAAATGTGCGTTCCCTGCCCAGGTAGTGAAGAATACCCATGTGTGTTCTCACTACCTATGAGGTTTGCTCTTCCCATAGGCTAACAGGGGGGAATGATTGAAATTACTTCAGGCTTCAATAGTGGATTGCAGTGGAGCAGCCTCATAATGTTTCCTAGTATTAGATTCGCAATGACTAATCCTTTCCTGTGGTAAAGGTGGTTTTGTCATAACTAGCTTAGAAATGCCACTTCTAGAAAGTGGAAATTTATCTACTCTAAAACTCTTTGTTTGCCTTTTTGCCTGGCTTCAGTTCACACTGGAAGTTGGGAGAGTACATCAGGGCATTCCAGAGCGACAGCTGTAAACATTGGGCATGCAACTGGAATGACAGACCTCTGCCATTTGAGGGCCTGGCTAGATAGATTGGCTGGAGAGGTTTAAACACTTGGCCTCTGGGAGACAGATCATGGCCCCACTAAAAATTAAGATCTACATTCCGCGGCCTCGTGGCAGACAGGACTGAAATTTAGGGGAGACATCTGTGGTTCAAAGGAAGTCCCTCTGAACCCAACTTCAAAGGGACACTATAGTATAACTACTGGTGCCATACTTCAGCAGGGCAGAGATACAATTGTAGGGACGTGGAACTGGAGATCCTGGAAATGCGTGGTGCAGCCTGCCAGGGGAATCTGTTGTGCACAAGGAGAATTACTGCCATTAGAAGGGACCATGCATCCTTCCTGAATACTAGCTGACCTGAGCTGACTACCCGCTGCTGTGTGTCACCCTGATGTGTGCTCTCCAAGGGCTTGTTGGCTTGCCCCCTGTTCCTTTGGAGGTCTCAGTGACATCAAAGATCTCCTACGAGGGACCCACACCATCTACGTGTAACTCCTGGAGATTGGTGCCCTCTTAAGTGCCCAAATCGTCTGCTGGATCCCAACTGGTAGCGCGGCTTGAGCGTGGAACTAAGAATTGTGCCTGAAAGATTGGATTGCCCCATAACCCAGAAGTCTTGCCCGCATCTAAGGAGTGGGGCCCCTGCATTGTGGGGACCTCCACACACATTAGAGTCTTGTTGGTGGTGAGCAGATTCACCGGTTGCGGGATCCAGCGTGACCCGCTTCGTTGATCGTGGTGCGACTCTGAGCAATGCGCACCAGACGTTGTGCCTCATTTCCAGGGAGGTACTGAGCTTGCGACTCTGCATTGTGTGAGACCCGAATTGTCTGGTGTGACTCGTATCATCGCGCACCAGACGTTGTATCCGGATTGCCTGGATGCGACTCTGATCAACGTGTACCTGACGGGGTGCCTTGTTCTTCCGAGAGGCTCCCCTGCTTCATTCCCCATTCATTGTTTTGTTCCTTTTGGGCCCTCAGTGTGGCGGGCCAACTGTCCTCTCCTCACCCGGCCCCCAATGACATTGTGTTGCTAGGTAGTATTGCCCGGATTGAGCCTGGGTAGTGAGAGTGATTGGGTTGAAGGAACGCGTCCGAGAGTGATCGGAAGCGGGCCAAGAGAGTGCGTGACCATCCCGCACTTCACAGAACTGGGCTGGCTCTGAAAGGCACATTGTGGAACCCTTTTGAGTGACCTGCTATCACCCTCAGCCCGCTTCTGCTCCGCATCCTGTGGGTAAACTTCCTGAGTGGTGGCCAAACCACCATTTGATGACTACCTCCTAATAAGGTTTGCTACCTACCCCAAACTTCTTTCCGCGGATTCGGACTAAGTGTGACTTCGGCAGCGATCGGCCTAGTATCCCTGGTTTTCTCCAACCTGTGGGCGTAGGGTAGTTGGGGTGAGTTGGAGGGTGGAAAGGAGGCTTGGGCCACGGGGTCTGCAGTATGCTATCCATTGACCTGCCGGATATTGTTGGCACTGCACTACGGTGCTGTGTCAGTATGTGTGCGAGTTTGTTCCATATGAACCTGCCTGATATCCGCTGCACCGCGTATTGGTGCTGTGAGTGTGTGTTTGTGAGAGTGACTGCTTGCAGACCGGCCGGGATGCATTACACCATCCGGCAATGTTGCTTTGCATGTTCATTCCTTGCCAACAGAATACTACGTTTGACATTGGTTTTACCTGTGTAACCTTGGCCCACGGTGCTGCCTAAAAGTGTTGTAATTCTTTGTATGTACATATTTTTGATATCTGGGGTGCACACTTTAACTGTTTGGTATTGAATTATAGTGAATGCCAGGGTGGGCCTAGGTTTGACAGTGTTTTGCACCGCATAAGGATGCCTGAGGGTAAAGTAGGATCTTCCCCAAGTGTTCATACTACTGATGTTATTTTAACACAGTAGGGCCTAGTACTGCTAGTAATATTTACAAGTATAATTTATGCCCAGAAATACATGATGTTCATGTTGTGTTAATTAATGTGTGTGTTGAATATAAACTTTATTTACATAAACCAAGTGTGAAGTCTCCTTTGTGACGCTCAGTGTATTTATTGTGTGGGAGTGCTGTGCCAAAGCTTTACACATTGCCTCTGTAATAAGCTTGACTGCTCAGTGCCAAGCTACCCAAGGGTGAGCGCAGTTTATACAGTGAGTGTAATCACTCAGCCCAAATGGGAGTGGTAGGTTCTGCCTGGCTAGGACCTTGCCTCAGCCAACCAGAAAGTGCCAGTTCCAACAGGCGCATTCCTGCCCTTTCCCGTTTATGCAGAACAGTGCAGAAAGGTGGCTTGCTGCGTTGCGTGAAAATTTGATAAATATGCCCCTATAGTAAAGAGCAAAGGTGATTAAAATAAAGAAGCAAAAAGAGGGACACAAAATTGACAAATTGTGTAAAGAAATGTTAGTATCTCTGCTTTTCATACTTTTGGCCCAGCTTGATTGGAGTGGTTGAGTCAGTGTGGATTGTGTTTGTGAGTGGCATTTCTCCTCCATGTCATGGTTAGCATACTTTTGAGGAGAGGATGTAAGGAGCGGCTGTGTGAATCTGTGGTGGCTGTGGATTTTTTAAAGTGATGAGGTGTAACACTTGCCCTGAATTTCAAGGTGCGAGTTAGAGAAGCAGGAGAGTTTAATTTTCTCAGGTGGTTAGGATGGTAGGCCTCCCATCGAGAAATGTTTGAAAAAATGGGGTTGAATATTGCATTTTAAGGCATATTTTTTACATTAATTGTCGAAAGAGCAAAGGCTCTGAAACAATATTTCATGAGTGCCTGAATGAGTACTTATTATATATTCCACCACTGTTATCAGGTAACAACTAAGTCTGACCCTTACCAGAAGTCTTGCAGGTCCACCTACTTGAAGATAATCCAGAAATGTGCCTTTGGTATCTCAAAATTCTAGACATTGCTACCAATATGTTAGGGATAGCATTTTGTCCAGTGAAGGTAACACCCTGCAATGGATGGCCCCAAAATACCAGTAATTGCCTCCAGTGTGCCATGTGTCAACTCAAAATGCAAAGAATTACAGTCAATGCGCATGCGCTAGGGTCAGCGTTTTGTGACCGAGGACACCATGAAAAACAAATGCTTAGAATTACCGCCAAATATGCCGGGAACCATTGGCGTTGTCTGTGCTTGTTTTATAGTAGTGTTACAGGCCTTAAGCTCCCGGGTGCTGCTGAGGTGATTTCAGTTGACAAACTTTATTAAATGCATTTCGAAGGGTGCCTTGGCATGCCTGCACATTGCCAAACGAGTTAGGCACCGGTTTCTTCCAAAAACCGTTAGGTATCTGTTGTACCCGTAATGAATATCACAATATCCTCGGTTTGCTGGTGCATTTTTGTTTGCACCACCTCAAAATCAGATCTCAGTTTTGCATTCTGTTTTCTTTGCCTTCCAGGACTGATGGGCTCTTCTGTATGCTATTGCACATTTTTCTCTCGAAGTCCTACCCATGTTATATGAACAATATTGTCTTTCATGGAGCACATTGAGCCTGTCTCTGGAGTGTATGGCAGCGCTTTATTAAAGCCAGAGTAAATATGTAAGATTTAACATAATTTTTTCAGTGGGATTAGGAGCAAAGGGACAGCAGTGTACATTCTTTGAAAGATAAGGGGAGTATTTTAATGGCTTGCATGGCAATCAAATGCTTTAAATTACTGCAAATAAGCCAGGAGTCAACTAGCACACCTGTTCACACATATGCAGCACACACACACACACACACACACACACGCACACACACACGCACGTACACACACACGTGTCTGCGAGGTGTGCATCAACATGAGGGTTGCATCATAGCTTTGTGTGTGAGTGGTGTAAGTGAGTTTAGCGTGTACAGATGAAGTGGGTGGTTTATGTTAAATATAAGAAAAGCATGTGTAGGTTACTACTGTATACTTATTGCACATATTGGTGAGTGGTACACATGTGTAGATAATGAACGACATGGCTCGGGTTGAGAGTGTGCACAGGGCTTTGATTGGGCCGGGTCCCTCCAGGTCTTAGACCCCGTAGTAATTTAAAACGAACATTAAAACGGGTCCCTACCGGGCCCTATATGTATCTCCCTAACTTCAATAGCGAAAACAATGATCGATTTCTGAATAATGAATGTAAAAAACATCAGGGCAATTCCGCGATTTAGTTCCTCTTTAAATTTCACGTTATTCTTAATCTAGCATTCCCAGAGAGTGTTAGCTATTTCCAGGGAGTTCTTTTTCTTTATTTTTTTTCGTGTAGCATATTACTCTTGCATAGTGCATACTCAGAACTGAGTCTCCTTCAGGTGTGTATAGGGCCATGATTAAGACCTCTGGAGTTGAGGCTGAAAGCAGTGTGAGTTTCTCACAGTGACTGTCAGTGGGTCAAATGTGTTCGGATTATCGTCGTAGATCCTTGGCATCGCTGCAGAGCGCAAAGGACAATGATCATGTATTCCATTTCCAATTGGGATAGTGTGCAAATGTGTCTGATGGAGGTATACAGTTGTCAAAATATTGACAAAGTGAAAGTAAAAGAAAATACAGTACTTACAGGTAAGTGCAGGCTTTGTGTGTTTAGGGAATGTTGAAGTGAAGGCGATGTGAGGCAGTGCAAATCAAGAGAGAGCAAAACGGGGGCTGAAAAGGAACGAGATGAGGGCTAAAATACGCAAATTAGTTAGATGTGGAGAGGAAAAAGGGCATGTCTAACATAGACTGAACATAACAGCAGTGATTGAGACTCTGAAAACTATTACCCCTTTCACAGGCCTCAGTAAGGCTTAATTCAGTCTCACAATTTCAGAATTGAAGCATTTTTAATAATATTTCTTTCTAACAACATTTTTACTCTTTTATCTGAAACAGCTAACAAACACTGCCAAAGCCAATAGTCCTAGCTGGTTTTAGGCGTATGCAATGCAAGTTGTGATGTTGTGATGTTATATATCTGAATGTAATAACAGAAAGCTCAGAGAGGAACTCAAAATACCAGTCAGGTGGCACACTATGGAAATCACAGAAATTAGGGTTACATGTTTAATCCACACCCTTAATTACATAGAACACCTCCTTTTAGAGATTGATAGATTGAGACCCTCCAGTTTTTTCATCCTACTTAAAGCCCGGAGTATGCATCAGTACAGAGGTCTTGGAGGGGTGAAATGTGTGTGTGTTTATATGTGAAGTATGTTTCAGTTATTAAATATGTGTGAGTGGCGTGTATATGATAAGAATCTGTGATAGTGTAATGTGAGCTAGTCACATTCAGGAAGGAGGATGGCATGTAAGCATTGTCTTTGTATTTGTGTGCCTTACAGGTGAACGAGTGGAGCATTTGAGCGAAAGTTAAGTGTATGTGCGTAAACCCTGGGGCTTATTTACAAGCCCATTGCGCCATCAGTGCGTCACTTTTTGTGACGCACCGGCGGCGCATTTTGCTGCCTCATATTTACAAGGACAGGAAAAGCCACCTGCGTGGCTTTTCCTGTCCTTGTAAATACGGCCCCTTTTTAAGCAGCACTTTGCATGAAAGGGGCGTTCCATGTGTGTTCGTACGCAATACCCATGGAACCTGATACATTTCCCGATTTACGAGAAATCGTATACCTGGAAATGCTTCTGAACCCTACACCTCACCAGTGGAGGCGTAGGGAGGCGCAACGAGGAGATATGTATTCATTTCTCCTCGTTTTTCCCCCTTTCTATGCATGCAGCATTCTGCAGCATACATAGAACGAGGAAATCACCTCTTGTGATTGTTTATTGGCAGGAAGGTGTCCCTTCCTGCACATAAACAATCATTAAAAACAAATTAAGTTTTGCAACTTCTATGTGTGCTAATGCAGCACACATAGAAGTTTCAAAACACCATTTCAGATTGTTTGTGTGCAGGAACACCTTCCTGCACATAAACAATCATCCCAGTGATGCAGGCATCCTTGCACCCTGATGCAAAGGTGCGTGCTTCAGTGCATGCGGCGCTGTGCTGCATTAATTCTTTGTAAATAAGGTCCCCTGTGTTTTTCAGTAGGCATTGATTGCAAGATGACGCTGTTTGTCAAGCACAAAAATAACTAGAGTGGAGGAGATTGTGATTTGTGCAAGTCCTGTACGGTGTGCATTTATGTGAGTGGATAATGTGTCTAAGTCAATTCAAATGGGTATGTATGAGAAGTTTAAGTTTGTGCAGTGATGTAGGTAGTAGAGTGTGTGTGTGTGTATATATATATATATATATATATATATATATATATATATATATGTGATCCCAGTACCTTGCTCCTAAAAATCGGAAGAAGAATATAAATATTTATTTTTCCTCTGTCCAATTTATGGGAACTAGAAGAAAGGGTAACCTCAAAATGTTTTGTTGAGATTGAAGTAATTTAAGCAGTGGCGTAACGAAAAAGTATGCCCCCGCCCCCCCCCCCCCTGCTGATTGTGATGAGGGGCCCCTGAGTCTCTCATATCTCACAGATATTCATTGGCCTTGGGAGCAGTGGCTGCAGGGCCTGCATTACCCTTCTGGATGTAAGCACGCTGTTTGTGCTAACAGCATGGAGGAAATATGAAAGAAACATTTATGGTATCCTTGTGTGCCCAACTTCCGGAAACAAAATTGGATCAGTGGGGCAGGGTATCCTCCGAGTGACAGCTGTGACTTCCCACTTGAGATATGGGCATGTGTTGGATATGTCTCAACTAGGGTTAGTTAATCCAACTCTTCGTAAGAGAGAAAGGACACACGGTCATGTCCTATGCAGGGGGTATTGTGGGATAATCTTGGCCAGTCGTCTTGCCCTGATGGATGGCGTCAAAGGAAAATCCTCGGAAAGTTATACACAGGGAACTGTGGGTGTTTGACATGCAGGCACCCCTTTTCTAGAGACGAGGCAGTGTAAGGTGGGGATTTATGTTTGAATTGAATCGCCGAAACAGGAGTGAGTGTTGCGAAAGAGAAATTGCCATTGTTGATGTGCGATTATAGTTATTTTATTCGTGATTGCTTGGCACGCAGACATGATGTATTAGGTACTACGTGTTCTTTACACAATGCAGAGCTTGTTAGCAGTAGTGTTCTGCATCCGAAGGTAAACCTCACATTTGTAAACTGAAGTGAATGCATCACAGAAAGCTCCGCTTTTAGCACTGTTTTAAGAGTACCAGCATAACAGCTCTTTGCATGACAAATTCAATAGTTGTATTATACATAATTTACAAACGTGTCTGACTTTACTCAAAAAAGCAACATGCACAGGCTTATCAAATAGAATGTTTACGTGAGAATGAAGCTTAGGTAAGAGGAATGGGTGTGCATTCATGTAGTTAATATATAAGTAAAATACATCTGCCATTGAGTGCATGAATTATACCCATGTGAGAAATTGGATTGTTAGTTGAGGAGGATGTGAGCCCTTCTCAAACAACAGTCACAGAACTTGTCAGGTGAACCACAGAAGTCTCAAAATTAATCTGTGCTTAATTCTCTGGTAGCTTGGCACAAAAGCAGTCTGGCTTAACTTAAGGCAATGTGTAAAGTATTTATGCAGCACTCAAATAGTAATACATTAAAACCATAACAGAAGAAACATCTCACATTAGTTTAGAAATATAGAGTAAAATGTAATTAATTGTTTGACATAAAAACAACAAACATCCAATCAGTAGAATTGGACTTATGAATTTCCAAAGTTTTTAGTGCAATCTAGCACCTAAAAGATCAAAGCACCAACCACTGATATCTAGTCACACGAGACTGGGGCAAAGTCGAAAGTTATGGCTGACCAACATGGAGCACAGCTCGGATACACTAGGTGGATTGGGCCTGGTCTTCGCTTACCTTTGGACTTAGAAGAAATTAAAAAAAATATCTGTGAGAAGGTAAAATTCAGTGGGGCAAAGCAGCCAGTGATTTCCGAGGAGGAGCCATCATGGTCAGGGAGCCGCTGGACAAAGTTGAGGTGAAGATTTCTATGTTGAGACTTAGGGGCCGATTCCGATTTCGGCCGGAAGGGCACCGAACGATGGTCGGAGCCCTTCCGACCGAATCGGAACGTGCCTGCCGGATTCCTTTCCGACCGAGCCATTCCGATGGGCTCGGTCGGAAAGGAATCCGACTGGGATTTCCGGATGGCTTACGACGGGCTCGGAGAGCCCGTCCGCTGTCCGGAACTCCTTCAGTACTCCCCC
This sequence comes from Calotriton arnoldi, assembly GCA_963921515.1. Lineage (NCBI taxonomy): Eukaryota > Metazoa > Chordata > Amphibia > Caudata > Salamandridae > Calotriton > Calotriton arnoldi. The sequence goes on from CAWUFW010011946.1 coordinate 68,443, forward strand.
GGCCGCCTCTTCACGACCGAGGGAGTACGATGGCAGTATGTCACTGCCTTTTCGTGCCGGTCTTTCCGGCACGAAAAGGCAGTCGGTAACTGTCTTTGGGGGCCCCCAGTAGGGCCCCCATGGGTGCCAGGCCGCCGAATGACGGCCTGGGGGCACCTATGGTGCCCCTCTGTTGATCCCTGCACCCGGTGGCAGGCACCTTGGGGTGCCGGCCACAGGGTGCAGGGATGAACTGCACCCCTGCTTTCCACAATGCAAGCATGCATTCCGCTCGGAATGCATGCTCCCATTGTGTAGTATACGAGTGCGACCGAACAGGGTTCGGTCGCATCGTACTTGCAGGGCCGTAACCGACGACAGCAGGTCGGTCGGTTATGGCTCCTGACCGATGTCGGACGGACCTGAGTCCGTCCGACATCGGAATCGGCCCCCTAGTCTCTTTTTTGGAAGTGGAAAATCTCCAGCGGGACGAAGCTGCAGGCTGTATCTGACGAGGGCTCCAGGAGGCCGGATACCCCTACAGAGAGGAGCCACTGAACAAGATTTGCTGCTGCGGAGTAGAGCGTAGAGGGAGCTACCGCAACGTCAGGTTACCAGTGATGCACCTTGGCCAGATTGACGAGCAAGTAGATCACAGTCTCCTCTCGGTTCGCAGAGCACTTTATAGCAGAAAATGTTCTAATTCCCCAGTTTTGGATTTTGATTGGTAGGGCACCTTTAGCACCACTTCCAAGGGTCGAGGACTGGGGGACATTGCTTGGAAGGTCAGGCATGATGGCAGATATCACAAATACTGAACAGAGAGTGACTAACCTGTGATAAAGGGCCTAGCAGGTGTGATGCACAATGCTTGTCCTTCCACACCCCCTGATGCTCAACTAAGCAAGTTGTACACAGCACTCATTCTGGAGGACCACCAAGGGGAAAGGGAGAATGGAACAAAATGAGAAAATAGCCAACCGCTGACTGTAGGACAGCTTCCTTGTATCACCCTTCAGGCTCGTCTGTCATCTGCACTCAGTGTGCGAATGCCAGACCAACAACTAGAACAAATATTTAGTCTAAAGAAATAAAAATCCTTTACAGCTTTTGATTTACAGTTTCAATCATTCACATTGTTTCTCTCAATCTAAACTCAATAGATCTTTTAGATCACATGAGAATCCTTTAAAACATTTCTTTCTCTTCTAGTTGTTTCTTCTCTAGAACTAAACTAATCTCTGGATTTGGCATACACTGCATGGTTTCCTGAATGCCTGCTTCTGGTTAGCACAGATTGCATGATTTGCTGAATAATAAATAACCTTTTTAAATAATCAAGCATCTTGCATTTTTGTCCAACAAGTTATTTTACTGATGCTCAATCATGATTCCTTTGTGTCAAATTTATGACTTGTATGCGCACATGAAGGAGCTAAACCTTAAATGTACTTAGCTTTCTCTTATCACTTTTATCTCTTGCAGATTGTCAAGAACTTTCTCCAGGAAGCGCTAGGTTCACAGAGGAAGATTTCCTGAATTCGCAGGTAAGCTGGGTCAGTGGGAGAAACACGGATGATGTCCTCACTGAAACTCTGATTACCTAGCAAAGAGTGTGGTCCAAGGGAGTGGTATTTATACCCTCTTGAAATTAAATACCTCTGCCAACATGACATGGCTGTTTTCATAACCTTCTGGCTTGTTCCTGAACCTTCTGGCTTGTTCCACAACCTTCTGGATTGCTCCAGATAGATTGGAATGTGCTTTCAAAGTCTATTTATAAGCAATTAGTTGAGAACCTTGTTTCCTTTTACCACCAATCTTAAATTATGTTTGTTCGTTACAGTTCTATTACATTTTAACACTAGTGACTCCCCCATGCCTTCATAGCTTTGAGAACCATGTTTTTGCATCTCCACGCACGTACCCAAAAAAACCCAACCCCCTGGGATATTCTGTGAAACACCTGATTCTGTAGACTGGGTGGCCATGTCACTTGATCAGTCTGGATCAAGGTGCACTTTGAAAGTTGGTGGAGCTTTTTGTGTCCCTGTAGCTCTGAACAGAGGCCAGCAAACTGGCCCTTGGAGTCACTCTGGTGGTCCTAGGGTCAGCAAGAAAAGCAGGTCTCAAGTAGTAGGGCAGTCTTCTGAGGGCTTAGGCCAGGCTACAGGCAGCAGGGCAGTCCTCTTGGGGCAGCAGGGCAGTCCTCTAACGTACACAGCAGTCATCAGGCAGCAGGGCAGTCCTCTGAGACTGTGTCTCCGGGTCCTATTTATACACCTTGTGCCAGTCTTGAAGTGGAAAGACTTCTGGAGTTTTCCCCCCACAGATGGTTCTGGAATGTCTTTCTTCCCTGCCGTGGTCCCAGGATGTCAGGGGTGGCAAAAGGCAAGTGTGAAGTCCTTAGTGTGTGTTCTGAGGCAGCTCCTTTGAAATGTAAGTGGGGCTGTGCACAGCTCCACCCTTCCAATCCTGTCAGGATGGCACATCCTGTCAACACTGAGGGGCCGATTCCGATTCGGGCCGGAAAACGTACCGACCGACTCGGAGCCAGAATAAATACCGACCGACACGTACCGGTGCAGCCCGACCCGCAAAGTACGATGAAAAGCGTGCTAAATCCGACCGACTCGTACGGAACACAAGCCGAACGACCGAGCCGCGCGGAAAACAGCCATCCGGCCGGAAAAGCACGCAAATCGAACCGACCGACACGCACCAGGAAGAATCCCGAACGAAACGTACCCGCGAACTCCGACCCGCCAAGTATGATGCAACGCGTGGAAAACACGACTGAGTCGCACGGAGCCCAAGCCGCACGACCGACACGCATTCAAAACTGCGAGCCGAAGCAACCCAAAACCCCGCGACCGACGCGTACGCAGCAAAGAAAACAGCACAATCACAGCGTGAACGAATCGGAGAGGCTCGCACGAGACAACTGGAGGGTCCGACTCGGTCACAAGAACGTCACCTACATGCACAAAAAGAACCAAGGAAAAAAAAAACACAAAAAAAGGCCAAACAAGCTATCACAAAGCAAATAAATACTGGGGGGAAACAGTGAACAAAGACACACCCACAACTCCACCCATATAAAGGACACAAATCCCTACCATGATCCCTTGCAAATTCAAATTACCTGCCAGCACTCAACACCAACAGACAGCAACCACACACACACTCACAGCTCATCCATCACACAAGCCACACACCAGCAGCACCACAACAAATAGCACCCTCACATACACCCAGCAAAACACACACTCACACACCCTCCCTTGCACACCAACACACACATCACACACCAGCACCACCCAACACCATGCCCCCAAAGAAGAATCACAAGTTCCTAGATAGTGAATTTGAAGTCCTGGTAGATGAGATCCTCAGGGTAGAGCCACAGCTGTTTGGCACATTGGTCCAACAGACACCCATGGCGCAGAAAACCAAGATGTGGGAGAGGATCGCCGACAGGGTGAACGCACAATCACCATGTTTGCGCACAAAGGTAGACATCCAGAACAGGTGGTATGACGTGCGCAGGAGGGTCAAGAAGCTGTTGAAGAAGGACTACATCTTGAGCCAACACACCGGCAGTGGCCCTCCTGCCAAACCAGTATACCTCAGGCCCTGGGAGGAGAAGGTGCGGGCCATCCTACCACCAGTGAGCGTCTATGGACTAGAAAACATCCCAGAGCCTGGTGAGTACACAACAAATGTACACAATATTGTGCCACAATACACACACATCACTGTCAAGGGGAGAGTCAAACCATGCACCCTTAGCAAATACACACCAACCAAAACAGATCATCCCAAAATGTGTATGTCAGCCAGATAAACACAATACATGCCAGCTCATAGTGAAATGTAACTGTGTCATGACATGTACAAACCTAACAACAAATACAGCTAGGCAGTGGCACAAATATAACCAACAAACACAGTCAGACATGTAGCCACCACCACAACACCACCTCACAGGGAAGCACACTGAAAGGAAGGAATACTGTGTATGCTGGGCAAGTCAGTGTAGCCAATAGCATCAAGGGAGTGGTAGTCACAGAAATTGCCCACCCTCACAATGCGCACATCAACACCACCATGAACCATGCCCACATCACAGGCAGTGCAAAACAACTGACAAGATGGCTGACACTGGCTACTGCTGTGGGGAGCACAAGGCCCTGCTGGCAACTGTGCACCAACCAACAGCAGGACACCACTGACTGACATCCTGAAAGACAACTTGCACTCCCTGCAATGGAAGCACGTTCCATGGTGGGATATCTGGCTGGGTGGGAAGGAGGACTCACAGCACTGACCATAGTCACCAGCAGCTCCACCCACACACACCCCTAACACAAACTACACACAACTCACCTAGGAGAAAGCATTGCCTCACACACCAATCAAATATCCCACAAAGAACCACAACCCTGGGTCATGCAGTGTGAAGCACAGGGACACACATGGGACTTGTAGCAAAACAAACCCCAGGATAACACTGTCAGCCATCTTGTCAGCACAGGCACACAACCCCACAGGGAAGCTAAGTCAAAAGGAAGGAAGCATGGGCATGCTGGGAAGGGGGTGGAGGCAAAAGCATGATGGGAGTGGTAGTCACAGCCCAACATCCCCCACCCACATGGCCCAGCAAGAACACACCCAAGCATGCACACCTCACAGGGAGTCAAAAGCCACTTCAAAGATGTCTGACACTGGTGCTCTGTTTTGGGGAGCACAAGGCCATGCTGGGAACTGGCCAACAACCAACAGCAGGACACCACTGTCAGCCATCTTGCCATTGCTGTCACACCCACACACAGTGAAGTACACTCAAAAGGAAGGAAGTATGGGCATGCTGGGAAGGGGGGTGGAGGCAATAGCATGATGGGAGTGGTAGTCCCAGCTCAACATCCCCCCCCCACATGGCCCAGCAAGCTCACACTGAAGCATGCACACCTCACAGAGAGTGGAAAGCCCCATCAAAGATGTCTGACACTGCTGCTCTGTTGTGGGGAGCACAAGGCCATGCTGGGAACTGGCCAACAACCAACAGCAGGACACCACTGTCAGCCTTCTTGCCATTGCTGTCACACCCCCACACAGTGAAGTACACTCAAAAGGAAGGAAGTATGGGCATGCTGGGAAGGGGGGTGGAGGCAATAGCATGATGGGAGTGGTAGTCACAGCTCAACATCCCCCCCCCACATGGCCCAGCAAGCTCACACTGAAGCATGCACACCTCACAGAGAGTGTAAAGCCACATCAAAGATGTCTGACACTGGTGCTCTGTTGTGGGGAGCACAAGGCCATGCTGGGAACTAGCCAACAACCAACAGCAGGACACCACTGTCAGCCATCTTGCCATTGCTGTCACACCAACACACAGTGAAGTACACTCAAAAGGAAGGAAGTATGGGCATGCTGGGAAGGGGGGTGGTGGCAATAGCATGATGGGAGTGGTAGTCACAGCTCAACATCCCCCCCATGGCCCAGCAAGCTCACACTGAAGCATGCACACCTCACAGAGAGTGGAAAGCCCCATCAAAGATGTCTGACACTGGTGCTCTGTTGTGGGGAGCACAAGGCCATGCTGGGAACTGGACAACAACCAACAGCAGGACACCACTGTCAGCCATCTTGCCATTGCTGTCACACCCACACACAGTGAAGTACACTCAAAAGGAAGGAAGTATGGGCATGCTGGGAAGGGGGTGGAGGCAATAGCATGATGGGAGTTGTAGTCACAGATATTGGTCAGCCTCACAATTGGCCCATCAACACCACCCTGAACCATGCACACATCACAAGGAGTGGAAAACAACTGACAAGATGGCTGACACTGGCTACTGCTGTGGGGAGCACAAGGCCCTGCTGGCAACTGTGCACCAACCAACAGCAGGACACCACTGACTGACATCCTGAAAGACAAATTGCACTCTCTGCAATGGAAGCAACTTCCATGGTGGGATATCTGGCTGGGTGGGAAGGAGGGCCGGATGTCAACCAAATACAACCAATGCAGACCATGTACACACCCCAACATTCACATGGAAATGCCCAAATAATGCAGGACAATGTGGTACACCAATATCAACCCCTGACTGTGACAACTTAGGACAATGCATTGTACAGGCCCGCATCCAGAGGCACAGTCACAACTGTCAGGTGTGTCAACCATTGATGCCTGCAGAAACATAACATACATTGTGTGTGTCTCCCTAAAACAGGTGATGATGGGGACACAGCAGCAGACGCTGAGGAGTCCCCGTCCCAGGCTCAAGAGGATACGGAGCTCACTGGTGTGGAACAGCCTCTGCCCTCCTCGGATGAAGAAGACCAACCTGGCACCTCCGGAGCAAGTCATCATGCAGCACCAGCAGGACCACCAGCTGCACCCCCTGCACCCGCCCCTCCAACGACTGTCAACACACATACCACCCCTGCTGACATGGAAAGACCAAGGAGCACCACCACCACCACCACCAGCACAGGGACCCTGGACTAACGTGGGGCCATGGACACCAACACCACCAACAACCCCCAAGGGGGCCCAGGGTCACCTGTGCGTGCCACCTCAGGTACTGCACGTGTCGCCAGGGGTGGTGGGAGGGGTGGGAGACACAGGTCACTGATCGCAGAGGGGTCTGGACTGCATGATGACCCACAACTGGCACGCATAGCCGATGCGTACCAGTCCAGCACCGGAGAGCTCAGCCGGGTAGTGGGGCTCCTCAGGGACATTAAACAGCAGCAGGCTGCCCATCATGCCCGCTTGGACTCACACATGCCCCGCGTGGAGTCCAAGTGGGACACACTGCAAGAGATGACGGCGGTGCATAGGGACATATTACAATGCCTCCGCCAGATGAGCAGCAACCAGTCAACACATCCCTGTGTGCCCACAACATCTGGTGCTGAAACAACTGCAACTGCCACAGGGAGGGAGGATGACTCTGGCGGAGAGTCCCCTGCACCGCAGCAGCCTGCACTTGAGGGTCCCCCCCAAAGAAGAGGGGCCGTCCGAGGAGGGGCAAGTGAGAGGCCGATGGCCATGTGCAACCCCAGGAAGCCAAAACCTGTTCTGGATAATCACCTTTGTGCGCAAACTGTTCACCCTGTTGACTGCAACACAACTCTCCCACATGACATGGGGAGCTCAAGTTGGACCAATGTCTCAGATGACTGTGGACTTTACTCTGGACATTTATGCTACCAGGACTTCCAAATCATCTAGGAACTTTGGATTACAATCACAATGTACAGCACCCACCATCCTGTGCACTATACTCACACATGTATGTCAATAAACTCACTAATATACCATACTTGCCTCTGTTATGATTCCTACGTTGTCTCTGAAGTGGCGATGATGATCTGGGAAATGACACTGTGCATGCTAACTGCTACAGCAAGTACAACACCGGCATGTGAGTCATGGCGACGTCACACATATGAGGGAGGCACACCACCAGGGCTACACAACACATACACACCATGGCCATCTGATTCATCGCCTACACTGATGTTGCCAGGAAATACGTTGCATTGCACAGACCCAACACCTATTCACAGTCTGTGTTAACTAGCCCACTGGTGCAGTAAGCAAATGTCAGTCAGATGTGTGACCACAGACAACGCACATCACAAAGTGAAGCACAGGTTTATTACACATTTGCAACATGTTGTAACCAACACAGATGCAAGGTAATCCCACAGCGGGCACACAGTCAACAAGTGTAGAAGGAAGGAAGTCCATGGGTGTGGTGCACATCACCTGTAGGGACACGACAGCTACCACCCTGGAAGTCGAATCACGGGGTCGGGGATCACAGTTGACCAAACGACTCTGAAAGTACCCTGTGAGGACAGAAATGACACACAGTCAAAAGCACTGAAGAACAGGACAGAACTGCAATACTCATGCCCAATACATGTCACAAGATACCCACCCAGAACCAAGTTAGCATGTCAACACTGTTGGGGAGTACAGACTACCTGTAAGGACACATCTCTACACGCATACAGTCATGTAGCACATGCACACACTCAAACAGCACCAGAGCACCACCAACACATATCATGCAAACTCACATCAGTTACATGACAATCCTGGATACTTACATTCAGCTGAAGAAGTTGGTGATGAGCTGTGTGCGGACATCACCATCACCATCATCATCATCACTGGCATCGTGGTCCAGGCCAGGATCCTCCACAGGTGGCGGACGTTGGTCATCGTCATCCAGGATGAGAGGCAACTCCTTCCGCACTGCCAGGTTGTGTAGCATGCAGCAGACGATGACAATCTTGCACACCTTTGCCGGTGCATATGGGAGGGACCCTCCTGTCTTGTCCAGGCAGCGGAAGCGGCTCTTCAGGAGACCAAATGTCCGCTCAATCACTCTCCTCGTCCGACCATGTGCCTCATTGTAGCACATCTGGGCTGGTGTCACAGGGTTCCTGAGGGGCGTCAGCAACCACGGCATGTTGGGATATCCGGAGTCACCTACATACAGACAATTGCACATTAGCTGAGTTGGAAAAGAGGGTGGAACACTACATTGCATAACACACACAATGCTACAAAGTCAGTACACACCAACAAGCCAGGCACGCTGGTTCCGCATCTGTGACATCATCCTCGGGATGCGACTACTCCTCATCACGTAGGCATCGTGTGCAGAACCGGGGAAACGGGCACACACGTGTGAGATGGTCATATCTGCAAGACAGACCACCAGTGCATTGACCGAGTGGTAGTGCTTGCGGTTCCTGTATGCCTGCTCCTGGGCCTGTGGTGGTACCAAAGCCACATGTGTCCCATCAATGGAGCCAATGACATGCGGCATCCTCCCCAGGGCATAGAAGTCACTCTTCACGCCAGTCAGTTGCTGGAGTCTAGGGAAATAGATGTACTGGTTCAGGTATATCAACATAGCCTCCAATACATCGCGGAGCACACGGCTGAACATGGTCTGTGACATCCCACCAGCAGTCGCCAGAGTGTGTTGAAAGGTACCGGTGGCAAAGAAGTGTAGGGCTGCCATCACCTTCACCTTGGGGGTCAGCGCTGTAGGATACGGCCGGCCAGGTTGCAGGTGTGGTGCCAAGCGCACTGCCAAATCATCAATCAGCTGCCTGGTGAAGCGGTACCTTCGGATGCTGTCACGTTCCACCATCGTTGCCAGGTCAGGGAATGGTCTATGGACAGCTGGTGCCCTGCAGTGCATAGGTGAAGAAAGAAAGATTGTCAGTCACCCCACATATGTGGCATTGAACACACTCAATATCACATGATACATCATTATGAGGCACAAGTACATGATGTGTGCAGTTCCGTAAGGACATGTATGGCACATACATGGCCAACATCCAACATCACAGTTCAACAAGTGGCATCAATAAGTCCCAGGTTGTGCCATTGGGTATCATGAGGACGTGTCACATTTCCCATCTCCTGCTGCCACGTTACAAACACACCCCACAGTGACATGTGAGGACAGATGTGCCCCAGGCATCACAGCCCAATGACAGGTAGATTCCCAGGGACCCTGTATTGCCACATGGACACTGGCATGACACGGCGTATCATGTATACACCACAGCAAAACAACCATGACCCCCACAGGTAGTGGTCCCTGTTGCCTCAGCAGGACAGACATGGACGTTTGTGACACACACATGCACAACATCAAAGTCCATGCACACACAACGTGGATGTGGACACTGTCTCCCATTGTGCACATGAAATCAGAGACATTGTAAACACAACATGCACACAGACTGTGGAGGACCATCACTATTGTGCCAATGGGTCAGCCTGGGTTAAACATACCGTCCCACATGGGACTCAGGGGGCATGTGACATGACATACACATACACCACCGTGAAATGTGACCATGCCACATGCTCAGATATGAACAGTTGCACATCACAGTGGTCATGTACACGAAACACCAAGGATACTGTCCCCATGAACAAGTGCACAGCCTGGGGGTGGCTGCCCCAAGTGACACCCACAGAACAACATGTTCACCCCCATACACGGAATAGGTAATGCAGCCTTACATGCCTTAGGATACAGTTTGGACAGGCTGTGGTGTTGTAGGTGTGCCCCTCACTCCCTGGGAAGTATATGTGGCTGGCATATGTTCACCTGTGACAGGCATGGTGACATATCCCAGTGACATGTACAGGGATGCGTTGGACATCAATGGACCGATCGGTGCGCACACATTGGCCATTGCATTCAATGTGTGCTGGTACGCGTTGTATCCTAGGTATGCGTTGAACAGCAATGGACCGATCGGTGTGTCCGGCCGGCCCATTGCATTCAATGTGTGCGGGTACGCGTTGTATCCCGGGTACGCGTTGAACAGCAATGGACCGATCGGTGTGCCCGGCCGGCCCATTGCAATCAATGTGTGCGGGTACGCGTTGTATCCCGGGTACGCGTTGAACAGCAATGGACCGATCGGTGTGCACCCATTGGCTATGGCCTGGCCTGGCAAGGGACGCGTTTTCAAATTTTGAACGAGTCTGATGCTGGAAATTCAGTTGGTCACCCACAACAATGTTGCAAATTCATGGGTGTCATGAAGTTGAACTTTGAAGGATGCTGTGGGCGTGTGTAAGTGGTGCAATTCCATGGATTGGCCAGATTCAGAAGATGCTAACGACTTGGACCTATCACTTTGGACACATGGGACAGTAACTGCCTCTGCAGCACACATATAATGCTGGCTGTTCCCCTGAGAGCTCACTTGCCTGCACTACATGCTCCAGGATGACATCTGCCACCACCACTGCTGCTGTATCTGCACCCTCTGGACCCTGCAATGGCACGTACTGTGGAGAGAGCCCCAGCCTTCAGCACTGAGGAGAACCAGGCCCTGCTGGACAGCCTCCTTCCACAGTACAGCAAGCTGTATGGGAAAGCAAGGGAGCAGGTGAGTGTTCTGTCCACTGCCTTCCTAAATGTGCATGTTGTCTGACTAGCAAGGCTAACAGTCTGCACGCCACTGGCTAGCAGGCTCACTGAGTAGTTGTCACCCCCATAGTGTGTAGTTACATGCACTGGACCGGTATAGTGCAGTGACAGTGCATTTAAACAAGGTTTTACTTCCCAAGCAATGATACCATGTAGTTACTGCTGGCATACTGTCCATGGCCATCGTTGCACTGCCTGTGTACATCATGTGCCCCTGTGATTGAGACATGTATACACAACTGTGTAATGCACGGATATGTTGCATGTGTAGTAATAGCATTCTCACTTTGTCATCCTCACAGGTTGATGCCCACCAGAAGCAGAAGATATGGCTGACCATCGTCCGGGCAGTGAGATCCGTGGGGGACTACAAGCGCCGGATCCGCAACTGCCAGAAGAGGTGGCAGGACCTTCGGGGCTGGACCCGGAGGATCGCACGGGTCCAGCTGAAGCTGTTGCCTCCTCGCAGGAGGGGCGGACACCGGACCCTGACCCCCACATGCTCAGGATCCTGGCGGTGGTCTTCCCTGATCTGGATGGGCAGCTGAAGGCCAGGGAGCAGCACGGAGGGGGTGAGTCCATGACTGCATTGTGTACTCTGTCTGCCATGCTATGTGCCCTCCTCTGGCCTGGTTAAACTTCCACAGCACATCAGTCATGTGGTCCAGGACCCATGCCCCTCGATTGTGCACTGCCCACTCCTCATCTGATACCCAGGTGTGGCCCTTGCAGTCAGGGAATTGTGTCACTTGGGTACTGTGTCCTTGCAGTTTGCTTGACTCAAGGTGGGGGACAGCATCAGTTCCCCTAACTGTGGTGGGCATCATGGGTGGGTCCATTGCTTACACAATGCCTGTGTTCTGCCATGTAATCTGCGTGTTACTTTGATCTGTGGTCCAATTGCTGAGCTGATCCACCACATGTGCCTGGGGTAACTGGCACACTCCCAAGCTGCGGGTGGGAACAATGTTTGGGCCCCAGGAGTGTGTATATTACGTGTGTCACACATACTTAGCCAGCTGCCTACTGTCCAGGGTTCATCCCTCATTCATGTGGGGCAGGACAGTCATGCCTACTCCAGGCCATGCAATGCACTCTGTACTCCCACTCCCGTGTATCAGCTGACACGTTGTGCTCAGTGATATGTCCCCTCAGGTGTCAGCCTCTGTGTCAGTGTGCTGTGGCTTCGATGTCAGGACTGCTGGGGTGTTTATCGGTTGGGGCTCAGCATGCCACCGGAGATGTGACCATAGGAGACGATACTTGTGTGACACATAGGTGTTTGAACACCTGACCGTGCAGACTGGGGTATGCGAATGTGAGGTCCATGCAGCTGTTTCCCATTCACAGCAGATTGTGAGGTGCTCAGGTTCAGAGGCTTGTGTTACAGGTCACCCATATGTCCAATCAGTATGACCTGGACAGATAAGGGTTCAGATGATGTGGTGTGTGGGGGATGTACATGTGCACTTGTTCAGCTCCAGGACTTGCATTCCCCATGACCTACTATTGTGACACAGTGCAGACTGTTGTTGTGTGGCTGCCCTGCCCATGTGACTGGAGACAGTGATGTATGACTTAGCAGGCATGCCTGTGCCATGGCATGTGACTTCCTATGGGTGATCCTGCAGGGGAGTGACATGTGCTACATGCACACTATAGTGGCAATGGCTATCAGCACATGGGTGCATCGTGGTGTCTGTCGCTGGTATGCATCACATGCATTTCATATATCTGACTCTGGGCATCACTTTCATCCGGGCACCTGTACTGACTCAGTGGCAAGAGTTGTGATGTGTGCATGTTCACATGCTTCACCGTGTTCTCTGCACCGTCCAACTACTGTGTAGGTGGTGCATGTGTCCACACTGGGGTATTGCCAGCCAACGGACGCCAGACAGATGGGTGCAAGGCCAGGTGGGATGTGAGTGCCATGGTTGACGATCAGACTGACAATTGGCTTCTCCTATTCTGTTTGGGCAATTTTAGCAATGTTCAACTAAGGATGCCAGGCCTTGCTCTGTATTGTGCTGTACTTACTGTGGTGTGTGCGTTCGGTGTAGGTGACTGATGTCTGTCTGTTTCCCTATTGTTTGCAGATACATCCACGGCCACAGGAGGGGACAGCTCCACGGACCAGGAGGAGCCGCAGAGCCAGACTGGGTCAACAGCCGAGGAGTGGTCAGAGGGACCCAGTGGCATGGAGGGCGAGGGGAGCCACACCGAGGAGTCCTCAGCACCATCCACCTCAGCTGAGGACCACAGCAGCTCGGAGGATGACTCCCTTATGGAGGCGGGTGTCAGCAGCCACCACACCCCAGCTAGTGTTGCTGTCCCCGCCACCACCACCACCACCGCCCTCCCATCGGCTCCCATTCCCGAGGTCCGTGGAGGCTCCCATGTTCGGGAGAGTGTCTCCTTCGGGCCAGGCACCGCACCCCCTGCCCCTGTGTCCCCTGCTGCCCTGAGTGAGGACTCTGTGTACCTCCTTCGCCAGCTCCATGTAGGGCAGACAGCGATGCTGAGTGTCCTCCATACACACACCACTCTGTTGACTCAGCTGGTGTCGTTCATGGAGGGCATCTCATCAGGCATGTCTGCCCTACAGAGGGGCAATAGGTCCATGGACTCCTCCCTGACGGCAGCAGTGTCCCTCCTCCAACAGTCCCTCACCCCTCCTGTCTCTGCCCCATCCACACTCCCCAGCACCTTACCTGTCCCAAGCACACACACACCGGCACAGGCACACACCAGCACAGACACGAGCAGCACACACACACACACGCCACAGACAAGGCGCACACGCACGCACAGTCAGGGGTCTGAAACCACACTCACAGGGGATGGGGCCCAGTCACACACACACGCATCCACGAGCACTGCGCAGTCCACAGTTGCCTCTCCCTCCAAAGCCCCCTCCGTTGCCTCACCTGCAACCCCAAAGACCCAGCGGCTCTTCCTCAGTGACCTCGGCCTCTTCCCCTCCGATCCAGCTGATACAGCATTCAGGGGGAAGAGGAAGCCCACCCACACGGAGCGGAGTGCCCCTCGCCACCGGACACCCTCCCCCAGGTGCAGACCGACTGAGGCCCCCATCCGCAAGTCCCCCGGACCCGGAAGAGCAAGACCCCGCCGCCGCCCTGCAGCTCAGGCACCAAGTCTCCTTCCTCCATCCCTCAGGCCCCCACTCCACAGGTGCCCCCACCACACCCTGCCCCAGGTTCCCCCACCCACAGATACACCATCCCCAAAAGGATCAGGCCATCTCCCCCTGCCACTTGCTCTTCCGGCCCCACACCCCCGCTGCGCTTGTCTGTGCCACTGGTGTGGAGACGGTGTCCTCCCCCTCTGTCCTGCCCACCTTACCTGATCCCCATTCTCCTCCCCTGTAGGTAGGCACTGCAGTGGAGTCCACTACCACCCTGTCTGACTTGGGCATTGCAGTGGGGAACCTGTCCACTCCATCTGCACGGTCCCCTGCTGTCTTGCCGGCACCCACACCATCAGAGTCATGCTCCCCAGTTGTGCCGGCACACACCATGTCAGACACCTCCACTGCAGTTGTCAGTGGCTCTCCAGCACCCACCACCCCTTCCCTGCCTCCTTCTGGTGAGCCATGATCCTGTCCCTGCGGTGCCTGGCCTGCCCCCCGTATGCCCCTCTGAGGGGATTGTCCCTGGCTTTCATCAGTGCAGGCATGCGTAGGGTGACATCTGCCACTGTCACCCTGTTTTGACTTTCAAGTTGGACTGGCCATTGGCCTTTGTTAAAAGTTTTGCTGGACATCAACTGTTAGACCCACATATGCTGAATAAAGCACCTTTCTGTTCTCTAGTGCTTTTGCTTCTGATGTACATGTTGTTGATGATGCTAACCATGCCCTTGCTGCAGTGATGGTGATATTTGGTCTCATGATAATGAAGTGTTACTGTGCAGGAACACATGTGGTCCAGGGGGAATGTGTCCTATCCTGTGGTGTATCCATGTCATCCTTAGCAGCATCTGAGGGTGTCATGTGTTCAATATTTGGCAATGGGATTTCCTACTTACATTAGCAATTTCACATCTGTGGCTTTCACCCCTGCACATCTGTTGTGCCTGCCATTGTTCAATTCGTCTACTTCCCTGACCGTGTGGCCATCTCCACTGGACATGCAGGTTTGGGCATCAATGGGGAAGGACTCATCTGTGTTGTCAGTGCAACATTGCTATACAAGTGTGTTGGATCTGTGCTGATGATTTCGTTGGCACTCCCATGACCAGGCTGATGTGACGGGAGCATTCATTTGGTGCTAATTGTTGAGTGTGTGACCAAGTGCTCAGCTGACATGATGGAGCCCTACTGAGGCAACATATGGCACAGCTTTCCTCACACAGGAGTGGAGTCCCCTCATGGCAGTGTGTACTCCTGTGACATTGCCTGCGCCCAAGGTGTGTGTTATATGAGCATGTCTGTGTGTTCACTTCCGTTTTGCTGTGCATGCTGGGATCCCTAGTGTTGTACCTGTTTGTGATGCTTGCTGAGTTGACCTATGTTCCCCCAAGTCTTCTCCCTGGATTCTCTGTGATGTGGGTGCATGGCACATTACTGGTCATCAGGGTGTCACCCATAGGTGTGTTTGCTGTCAGGGCTGAGTTTGTGTGCAGACGCAGATGGGTCACAGTCAGGATTCCCCTTGGCACTTGTTGTTTACACCTGTCATGGGATTTCCAGTTTGTGTTATCTTTCAGTTATTGTGACACGTTGTGTGTGTGACTGCTGGCACTCCTCAGGGTCCGGGCTGCAATGTTGGTAGTTGTCTATGTGTGTTCTTTGTGGGTGTCCTTGGCTTCTTCATTGGTGTGTGACTGTGGCTGGGATCCCATTGGTTGGTGTGGTATTGCCGTCATGTCCATGTACAGCGTAGTGTGCAGTGTGTCAGACATTCAGGAGTCTTGTTGAGTGGCCATGTGTGATGTGTTTCTGCACCTTGGTTCCCACCCACCACCCTGGGATTGTCATGGGTGCATGTGCAATGTCACCAGTGCATGTGTGCTTCACTGCTGCACATTGTTGGAGGTCGAGGTGTGTGGTGTTGAGTTTGTGCAGATGAGAGTTGTTGCCCGGCTAGACCCCTGCCTCCATGTTGGCCTTGGCTTACTGGCCGTGCTGATTGATTTGTGCTTGTGTAGGTGTGATGGTAGTTTGTTGCTCAGGACACATGACTGTGGTTCACAGTGTGAACGACATCTAGCTTTGTCATCACAGTGGGATTGTAATGCAGCCCAGGGTCACCACATTGTGGGGACCCTGGGGGTAGTGCTGTGGTGTCTCTGTGTCTTGCTGTGTCAGTTGCTGTTCCTACATGCTTGTGTGACATGTGTGATTTGTGCTCCCTCTCATCTGACAATGCCTGATTGCCCACATAGGGGATTTGGATCCATGAGTTACCTTTGTGTGGCACTGTATGCACATCTGTGTAATTGGTATTCAGGCCTCCTCATGTGTTGTGTGGTTGCCTGGGGACACTGGCACCCCCCTCACCTGTTATGTTTGATGTGCAGTGTGGGTCTGCCTGTTTGTGTTTGTGCATCTGCACCACTGCATTGGCATATCTTTGGTGTGCCATTGGCTGTATGTTGTTTGGTGGGTTTCCCCTGCTGTCCCTGGGACTCCTAGGTCATCGGTCAGCACAATGATCATGGTTTGTGTGTCCCATTGCTGCCATGGTATGGTTTCTGTTCACCTCACATCTACAGTCTCCACAGGGTATCTGCATTTGTGTGCCCATTGGTGCCAATATGTGGGTCTGCCTTCTGATGGTCACTTCTGTCATTGTGTCATTGATGAATGTTGACAGTGTCAGCCCCCATGGGTGTTCTTTGTCTGCACATGGCCAAAGGTATGTCTTATTTGCACTGCAGTATTTGCCTCCCCCAATCTATGTTGCAATGGGACACATGCACTACTTTGCCACTGATGTGTTTTATGTTCTGTGACCAGGAATCATCCATGCAGTTTGGCAGTTGCAGCTTTTTCTTTGTCAACACTTGCATTTTGGTCACTGTGATGATGGGGGTTTAGGCCCCATTGCCACAATGTTCAAAATGTGCTTCAGCTATGGAACCCACACTTACCTTTTGGTCACTGTGATGATGGGGGTTTAGACCCCATTGCCACAATGTTCTGAATGTGCTTCAGCTATGGGCCCCCACACTTACATTTTGGTCACTGTGATGATGGGGGTTTGGACCCCATTGCCACAATGTTCAAGATGTGCTTCAGCTATGGACCCCACACTTACCTTTTGGTCACTGTGATGATGGGGGTTTAGACCCCATTGCCACAATGTTCTGAATGTGCTTCAGCTATGGACCCCACACTAACATTTTGGTCACTGTGATGATGGGGTTTTGGACCCCATTGCCACAATGGTCATGGCCTGCTTGCATTGTGGGGGCCACACACATATATGTGTGGCACATGTGATAGGGGGTCACATTGTATGTTCAAAGTCATGTTCAGTGTTGTAGGCATTTGACACAGTCTACACACGCTTGTCATGGTGTTGGGGGGATGTCTTTTTCTTGCATTCCCTAGGTTGTGGTGTGCTGGTTGTGTCATGCATTGTCCATCCTATGAGTGGGGGTGGTGTTGGTGGTAGGCATCTGGCACCCCTGGGTAAGGGTGGTAGTAGTGGTAGGCATCTGGCACCCCTGGGTAAGGGTGGTAGTAGTGACAGGCATCCAGCACCCCATGGGTAGGGGTGGCAGTAGTGGTAGGCATCTGGCACCCCTGGGTAAGGGTGGTAGTAGTGGTAGGCATCTGGCACCCCTGGGTAAGGGTGGTAGTAGTGACAGGCATCCAGCACCCCATGGGTAGGGGTGGCAGAAGTGGTAGGCATCTGGCACCCCTGGGTAAGGGTGGTAGTAGTGGTAGGCATCTGGTACCCCCTGGGTAAGGGTGGTAGTAGTGGTAGGCATCCAGCCCCCCATGGGTAGAGGTGGTACTAGTGGTAGGCATCTGGCACCGCCTGGGTAAGGGTGGTAGTAGTGACAGGCATCCAGCCCCCCATGGGTAGAGGTGGTAGTAGTGGTAGGCATCTGGCACCCCTGGGTAAGGGTGGTAGTAGTGGTAGGCATCCAGCCCCCCATGGGTAGAGGTGGTAGTAGTGGTAGGCATCTGGCACCCCTGGGTAAGGGTGGTAGTAGTGACAGGCATCCAGCCCCCCATGGGTAGAGGTGGTAGTAGTGGTAGGCATCTGGCACCCCTGGGTAAGGGTGGTAGTAGTGACAGGCATCCAGCCCCCCATGGGTAGAGGTGGTAGTAGTGCTAGGCATCTGGCACCCCTGGGTAAGGGTGGTAGTAGTGGTAGGCATCCAGCCCCCCATGGGTAGAGGTGGTAGTAGTGGTAGGCATCTGGCACCCCTGGGTAAGGGTGGTAGTAGTGACAGGCATCCAGCCCCCCATGGGTAAAGGTGGTAGTAGTGGTAGGCATCTGGCACCCCCTGGGTAAGGGTGGTAGTAGTGGTAGGCATCTGGCACCCCCTGGGTAAGGGTGGTAGTAGTGGTAGGCATCCAGCCTCCCATGGGTAGAGGTGGTAGTAGTGGTAGGCATCTGGCACCCCCTGGGTAAGGGTGGTAGTAGTGACAGGCATCCAGCCCCCCCTGGGTAGAGGTGGTGGTAGTGGTAGGCATCTGGCACCCCTGGGTAAGGGTGGTAGTAGTGACAGGCATCCAGCCCCCCATGGGTAGAGGTGGTAGTAGTGGTAGGCATCTGGCACCCCTGGGTAAGGGTGGTAGTAGTGACAGGCATCCAGCCCCCATGGGTAGAGGTGGTAGTAGTGGTAGGCATCTGGCACCCCCTGGGTAAGGGTGGTAGTATTGACAGGCATCCAGCACCCCATGGGTAGGGGTGGCAGTAGTGGTAGGCATACAGGCCCCTATGTGTATGTGTGGCATTGGTGAGGGCCATCCCGCCCCTATGGTGCTGCTGTTGCTGGTGTAGGTATTTCTGCATCCCTCTGTGTGTGATGTGTCGGGTACGTGTAGTTTGTTTTTGTTGTTGGTGTCTGACTTACCTTCTGCGCCGTACGCGTCCGTGCCTGTTCCGGTAATAGAGATAGAATATTGGTAGGATCGGCACGAAGGGATTCATGGTTGGTTCGTCTCGTTCGTCTTTCTCTTTGCTTCGCCTCGTCCTCGTCGCTGGCGTGTTCGTCTCGTAGCCGTGGATCGTGTTGTGGCGCGAATCGGAGCTTATGTGCGCCTCGCCCGGATGCTTTGACGTGCCGTGCGTAGCGACGGGTTCGGCGCGTACGGGATGCGCATCGTACTTGTCCGGCCGGACGGGGCTGCATTTTTGCTTCCGTGCGGCTCGATTCTACGATTCCGGATCCGGATCGGTCGGGGAACAGGACCTGGATTGGGTGAGTACGACTGGGTCGGAATCTATGCTGTTGTGCGCATCGTACTTGCTCGTTCGGAATAATGTGCGGATCGGTCGGGAAACAAGCATTCGCCTGGCTTTTTTCCCGGCCGAATGGTGTTAGGTGCGCCTCCGACCGAGATCGGAATCGGCCCCTTAGTCTCCCATTGTGTTACTGTCTGAAAGGAATACACAAAGGCCAGCTGTCAACTATACTTAGTCATAAGACCAAGGATACAAGCAGCAGGCACCAAAGGCTGGGACAGGACAATGCCAACTTTCTAAAAGCATGATACGACAAGGCTTGTGATGCAAGCTACATTTACCAGATGCCTTTAGTTATATGAAGCCTTGTAATACTGAAAAGCAATAGGATACAACTAGGCTCTTGATTTAAACCACATGTCCCATGGAGCCAGTAGTCACGAGACGCCTTAACTAATCCTTGAAATATTGCATAATATGCTCTGGTCAGTGTCTTTTCAGCGTGTGAGGGAAGTAAGGAGACTCAATGGATTGATTCTGCCAAGCACTACCGTTCCTGTATGAAAACTACCCAGCCGGATACTGAAACTGCCTGACTACATATGTCTCGGAAGTGGGGCACCTAACACTTTGGGAGTGGATGTAGCCTGACGGCTAGAGCGGTCGACCTCGGAGCTGGGGAACCAGGTTCAAGTCTCGGCAACGACGCTCAACATCCTGTGATTCTGGGCAAATCACTTAATCTCCCCGTGCCCAACAAAAATGAATGTGTCCTTCTGTAACGAAACTTGTGCTCATGTAAAGCGCTCTGGTACCCGATGTCTCGGGTCTAGTTCGCGCTATATAAAACAAAAAAAAAACACTGTGAGTACAGTTATACCTCTAACAATTATCATTAATTTGGAAGTTCCCTCGCAGCTATTAGACCCTGAATCACTTGTATGTTTACATGGTAGGCTTGACCACCCACGTCCTGGTAGAAGCAAGAGAAGCCTTCGGGGTATCCCTTTGGTTGCCCTACTTATATGAGCTTCTCTTCAGAGACTGTTCACTTTAAGGTACAGTCTCTGTTCTTTTTAAATATTCAATGTGTTTAGCACCACCTATTGGTATCACTTTCCCCTTTTGATATAATAGGTACGACCAGAAGATGATTCACTCTCTTAGGTTCCAGTTACTTCCCAGTACCTCAGAGATCTAGTTTGGTATGTGAACTATGAATAGTTAGTTCCCACAACTTTTTTATTGATTTATTTAACAGGTTTCTGACATGGTGTCCTCTTGGTCTCTTTGTGAGAGAAGGTCGAAACACGTTGGTGTACAACAAAGGGTTGAGGATGATGAGTACCAGCAGTGTAGTTAATTGATTTAAAGGCACATTAACTGTTATATAGGGACTCGACTGAAGTTGTCTCTCCCCATCCCATATGGGCCTATGAGCTTTGATACCAATTAAGCTGACATTTATATGTTTGTTAGTTCTTAATGTTTTTCTTTATGTGATATGTGCTATGGATATAAATGAACAATGTTCCATGTATGAGTTTTTTGTGACACTAACTTTTGATTTTCAATTGTGAGTTTGTCGGATCTATGTGACCATATGATTTATTTATGTGAAATTATGTTGAGAAACATGATATAAAAGAACAAGTAGGTTCTCTAATGGCAATTGAAGTAATTGTTTTAGTTTTTATCTTAAGGCAGATTAACGTCAGTAAGTCACCTAAGAGACATAGAGATATAAGGAATAGTGTGAAGGTAGATTCAATTATTGGATATATATATCTGGAATAAACACAAGATATATCTATTAAGTGGTATGAATTTATGGTTTTAAGGGGCAGCACTATATATAGAGAATCCAAGCCCCTGATTTCAGAATTGGATCAAACCACGTTTTTTGTGTTTAAACTTTCTAAAAGTGGCATTTTCTGAATTGTGATTTAGAATCCGACTTTACCATTAAAGAAGAGTTTGAATTACAATTCTTTAGACACAAACATAACAGCTCCACCTGTTCCCCAAAAACGTTATCACTTAATAAATGTAATAAGGTAACCCAATGTTATCCTATAGGAGAGGTAGGCCTCACAGTAGTGAAAATCTGATTTATGAGTTTTACACTACCAAAACATGAAAAACATAAAACTGTTAAATATAATGCACCTTGCCCATTGGGTGTTTAGGGCCTATCCTAGGGAGTGGCATGTATCAAAAGGGAGTTTTATGCTAGGCAAAAGGCAAAGGTTTATTTTGCCAAGTCAAAATGGCAGTTTAAAAGCACACAGGGTGCAATGACAGGCTTAAGACATGTTTTAAATGGCTACTTAAGTGGGTGGTAGAATAATAATAAGTAAATTAAATGGGCCAATCAGGTATTAGGCAATCTTACCATGTTTTAGGGAGTGAGCAGAAGCACTTCAGCACTGGTTAGCAGTGGCAAAGTACACAGAGTCCTAAGGCCAACAAAAACAAATTCAGCAAAACAGGAGGGGAGAAGGCAAATGTTTTGGTGGGTAAGATGACGCTATGACTGACAGGTTTAACAACCCCACTATTTTGAATATGATATATCACATGAAAAAATATTGTGCTCACTATATCGACATAACTACTTTACCACAGGGTAAATCTATATACTTGCTATGAAGCTGCATTAGTAGGTGATGTAGTGAATAGAATATTTTTGTAGGTTGATATATTCAGCTCAGTATTGTGTAATACAATGTTATGTAAACGTGAAGATTCTGTGCCTGTGTTTGAGTGCAACGTTGGTGAGTGTATTGTGTATGCACATAAAACATGATTGACCACTCAGTGTGGTGGCAGTCAGTGGGTGGGATTTAACTTAGGTGTTTGTGGATGACCTTGCATGAATGGCCAACGCTCCACCATCATCAGAGACTTTCTCTAGCTAGTAATCAGCAAAATGTGATCAAATATAGTACGTTTTAATCAAATATGATATATTTAAACTGAACTAACTATAACTTCGGCCCTGCGCAGTGGGTATTTGGCCACAGGCCCTGCATCCAACCCCAGCAGGCAGCCACCCCCGCCTTCAGCCTTGCACAGCATGGCTTTTGCTGGAGGGCCTGGCCCGTGGCCAGGCCCTGCGGGCCATACCCCCCTCCCCTCACACCCCCTCCCCACAGTCAGCCCCCCACCAGGCAGCGAAACTCACCAACCCAACCTACCCCCCTATAGATCAAGCAGATCTATCATCTTTCTCCGTAAATCGCCAATAATTTAAATCAAATGTATGTTTCAATAATACACACAAATCAATGTTTATTAATATTGATTACTTAAAAACATATTTAATAAAGTTTTATTAAAACACTGGTCTGTGACTCTTTACATAGTTTTTATTATTACATTTTGTGGGTGAAAAATGTGAAAATAAATAGACAGAGACTGTATTTTTTTTAGAAAGCATGTCTCTAAATCTTTCTTTTACCATTGTATAGCCCAAAAAATGCAATCAAGAAAACAACCATAAAATGACCTAATATATTTTTTATACATTATTGGGCCCATAAAACGCAGCCATAGAACAAGGCCCGAGAGGGTGCTGCATTCCTGGCTGTAGAGCAAAAGCTCCAGCCTGGGAATTACGTTAGAAAATATAGTAAATTCTCCACAGATCATGGTTTCGATGACCCATTAGACATACAGTTTCTTTTTCTAATGTTGCTGGGGGCTGCAGAACTCCCTACAGCCCCCCCCCACTGCATTAAAAAACAAGCATTTGCAATGCAATAGGTCTCGCATTTACGCGAGTTTAAGCTATTGGCATTGTAAATGACAATGCCTTTTATTTATGTTTTAAAAACAAAAATAAAAGGCAATGTTATTTGCAATGTCAATAGCTCAAACTCGCGTAATTGCGAGACCTATTGCATTGCAAATGCTTGTTCTTCCCTCCTTCGAGTATACCTTCCTTCGTTTTCTTCTTCCTTCCCCCTACCTTCCCTTCCTGCTCTCTCCCTGGCTTCCTTCCGTGCGTCCTTCCATCCGTTTGACTCCACTGTGATCCTCTTTCTCCCCCTTAATGTGGAGAAGTATATTCGGCTTTGTTGTGCTTTGCACACTGAACTATTTATAGAGGGGACGTGCCTTTGCTCTCCCTTTGCTCTGAATGTTAATAGGAGAGTCAAGGAGATACTCTGAAGTGATCCTGTATTCGGCTGCCAATGCTTCAGTATGATGTACAAAGGTCTTCGCTTGCAGCTTCGGTGTCGACAATTATGAGGTATGTGCTATGTGACACAAATCTCTGACAAGCTACCATGCCTTCACCTGGTGGAGACAAATGTGAAACCTATGTGGCAGAACTGAGGTGTCTAATAACATTAATAATTGCGACACCCTGCCCACAGGTTGTTCCTTGCTTTGAAAGGCCCCCAAGTCCTCTTACAGAGGACGGGAAGCACGGTGGATGGGAAGGGAGCACGGGGAGCATAGCCGGTGCGCCAGTTCATGGGTGGACAGTGCCTTTGTTGTGTTTTCTCGGGCTCGCGTCTATGGCACAAAGCTCCTATTAATGAGGGACGTCTCCCGCTAAGAAATGCTTGGCGGCCTTGTGAGGGGAGGGACTCGTCATCTGAATTCGGCAATACAATGTGAACAAGCGGTTCACATTATCCTTGCAGTGCACACATGCGTGCATACATACTGCAGCTCCTTCTAAACGCAGACATTACACGTGTGTGTTCTGGGAAGTGAAGCTTGTGGATGCGGGCAGAGAAATCGGTTATGCTTCCGAGGTTTGCTCACCTTCAATGCCTTCTGAGAGCAAGTGTGGAGGAATAAGCTGTCGCCATTTGAAAGCGCGCATTGCGATTCGCGCGCTGTATATAAAACAAACAAACTAAAAGCATTTTAAAGTAAAGCTAAAAGCATTTTAAAGCGCGCATCGCGATTCGCACGCTGTAAGTAAAACAAACAAGCTAAAAGCATTTTAAAGCGCGCATCACTTCTAAACATTATTACGTAAAGATCAACAAATAGCAAACGCTGTAAATAAAACAAACAAGCTAAAAGCATTTTAAAGCGCGAATCACATGAAAACATTATTACGTAAAGATCAACAAATAGCAAATGCACAGCCCACACGAAAATAATCGTAAACAAGATGGCGTCGGCCTGTCCAGATGGGCCGTCCTAAAAGTGGACAAGGCGGTAACCCAAACCCAAATTTTCAATCACGCGCCAGCGTTTAACATAAACGATGACGCGTGTCAATTGAAAACAAGGGCGGGGCTTAAAGTCCCTTCCGAAACTGTATTGATTCCAAAAGGCCCTCGCATGGCAAGAGCAGCGCCAGGCGAGACCTAAAAATGGTGGTGCCCCTTTTAGGGACATTATCAAAAATAAAAAAAATATATAAATAGCCCTTGCAGGGTATTATGGGGCACATTTTAGCATAATACTACAAAATGTTACTGTTGATCCCAACTATAGTGACCATTAGCACTTCCAGGATAGTCAGCCTCCCGTAACACATTCAGCTTGCTTCAAATGTCTAGAACAAAAAAGGTCATGGAGACCCCATCTGGGACATTCGGCCTTAATGTGTAACAGGACCCTATGATGGAGTCTTAGACTCGGCATCCTTGGCGTTGTTTCCCCTGACTTCTTGACTCTACTACCTGTATTTTTGATGCTGTGCTGGATTTCGTTTTTGCTGGCTTCGATGCTTTGGGCACTTTGCCACTGCTGATCAGCGTCAATGTGTAAATTGTGTGTTTGAAAATGCCACTTTTAGAAAGTAGGCATTTTCTTGTTTAACCATTCTCTGTGCCTCTGCCTGTTTGTGGATTGACTGTCTGGATTTGGAGTGACAGGGGCTGGGGATGTGCATTCACTGTAGACAGCCACGGGGGGTTGAGGTGTGCCTGGCCCTTCCTGGATGACTCAGAGCTGAGCTGAATAGACCTTGACTGCATTTAGAGTAGTGGGAGGAATTTACCTTGCACCTGAATAGGGCCTGTCTCCCTTGCACAATTCTGTCTACACCCCCTGTGGCTATACTGCACCAGTGAGGACAGAACTGGTTTGGTCTGGACTCAGAGACCCTTGCACAAAGAGAACCAAGACAAAATGGGGTATACGTAGTAGACTTTAAACCCCAGAACTTTAGATCACTTGTGAACTCAAGAGGAACCTTTGCCAAGGAGAAGAACTGGAAGAACTGGAGAGCTGTGAGGAGGAGTTCTGCCCCTTTGCTGTGTGCTGTGTGGGGTTGGCCTGCAGTTGCTGCTTCTGCCAAGGAAAGGACAAAGATTGGAACTTTGCTATGAACCTTCTTGAAGAAGAATCTCCAAGGGCCACTTTTAGAAAGTAGGCATTTTCTTGTCTAACCATTCTGTATGCCTCTGCCTGTTTGTGGATTGACTGGAGTAACAGGGGCTGGGGATGTGCATTCACTGTAGGCAACCACTGGGGGAGTTGAGGTGTGCCTGGCCCTTCCTGGATGACTCAGAGCTGAGCTGAATAGACCTTGGCTGCATTTAGAGTAGTGGGAGGAGTTTTCCTTGCACCTGAATAGGGCCTGTATCCCTTGCACAATGCTGTCTCCACCCCCTGTGGTCATACTGCACCAGTGAGGACAGAACTGGTTTGGTCTGGGCTCAGAGCCCCTTGTACAAAGAGAACCAAGACAAAATGGGGTATAAGTAGTAGACCTTAAACCCTAGTATTTTAGATCACATCTGGACTCAAGAGGAGACTTTGCCAAGGAGAAGAGCTGGAGAGCTGTGAGGAGGAGTAATGCCCCTATGCTGTGTGCTGTGTGGGGTTGGCCTGCAGTTGTTGCTTCTGCCAAGGAAAGGACAAAGACTGGAACTTTGCTGTGAACCTGCTTGAAGAAGAATCTCCAAGGGCCTGTGTGTGCTGTCCTCCTGTTCTGAAGTCTCAGGGACACAAAGACTTCACCCCCAGCTCCCCTGAACTCTATTTCTGAGAGTTCTGACCTGCCAGGAGGTGCCTATTCCAGTTTTGGGCGTCTGGAGATTGTTCCTGCTGTTGGGAGCCGGAAGCAACTTGAAAGAGCAAGAAAACCTGTCTCCAACACCATCAATGACGCTGCTGTGATGCCGCGACCTGCACCAAGGCTAAGGGCACTGCTCCTGAAGTGCACGACGTCTAGCCTGGCCTGCACCGCAGCTCCGACACCTTTCAACGCCTGCAGTTATCAGCATTTCCTGACGCCAGCGGTCGCACCGACTCCGTCATCGCCAGCGACCTGCATCCTGTTATCGCAGCGCCGACAACTGCCGAGGGTGACTCCACAAACTCGCCGACACGCACCATCACCAGAATCAACTCCTCACCGTCGACACAACCGACTTCCCCTGTCCTGGATTTGACATGTCGCATCCTTGCGGACACGACGCCTCGCCTTCCCTGTGGCAGCCATGGAGCCAGCCTCGACCTCAGCACCGACGCCTCACCTCCACAACACCATGCATCGTCATACACTTCGTTATCCAAAGGTATTATTTGTTTGGGGGTCCGTGTGTCTCCGTGGCCGACGCCGCGCACTTCGCGGTCGGCACCGTACTTTGGATTTATTCCTGTCATGACATTGTAATAGCTCCAGGTGGAGTTGTTTGTTTTCTACAAGTTCTATCTTTGATACAACTGTTCTAAAGTCATATCTTATTACCTGTATGTTGGATTTTTTGTCGTTTTGGTCTTATTGAGTTTAGATAAACATACTTTATTTTTCTAAACTGGTGTGGTGTTCATTTGTGGTGTTATCACTGTATTACTGTGTGTTTTGAGTATAACTACTTTACACATGGCCTTTGGGATAAGCCTGGCTGCTCATGCCAAGCTACTAAGGGGGTGAGCAGGGGTTATCTAAAGTGTGTATCCCCCTTATCATGACTAGAAGCAAGGGTCCCTACTTGGACAAAGGTACTGACCTCTGCCAACTAGAGACCCCCATTTCTAACATTGGTGGCCAGCGGTGAGGATTTGAACTTGTATTTGTACTTGACTCACAGTGATTGGTGTACATCACTAGTTTAATGCAGACCACTAAGCAACCACATACTGTGTTTTATTTTAGGTCCTATTTTTTATCTGACCCTTGAAGTGTCCATGCACCATGTCTCTAAATGGTAAACCAGCAGAGGAAGCAGAATTGGAGTTTAGCATTGCAATGTTGCATACCTACAAAGTAGAGCAGCTCAAGCAATTTTGCAAAAACTTTGGATGCCCTATTAAAAGCACCTCTAGGAAAGAGGAGCTGCAGAAGGCATTGAGTGCCTTGTGGGAGGTCAGAGAAGCTGGGGAGACAGATGATGCAGATGTGGATGGGGGTATTACAGAGGGCAGCTTCAGATCCCAGGATTTGCCTGTTGGGAGATCAGCCTCTGTGACTGGCAGCAATCATTCTTCCAAGAATTTGTCCCCAGAGGATTTGGAGAAAAGGCAAAGGGTCAGAGAGCATGAGTTGGAAATCATGAGGCTCAAGATGAAGAAGATGGAAATCCAGAAAAAGGCAGAGGAGAGCAAGAACGCTCATGCCTTGGAGGACAATAAGTTGCTTTTGGCACACGAATTGAGCATGAGAGAACTTGACCTCAAGGCCAAACAGGCAGAGTCCAGCACAAATGGTGGCAGCGTACAGCCAGCGCAAGGGGGTAAGGTATACATTTCCAAAGACCTAGTGCAGAATTTCCAGAAGGGGGAGGATATTTATGCATGGTTTGCATCTTATGAGGCAGCACTGCATATGAATGAGGTCCCTGAGAAACATTGGGTGTCGAGCCTATGGAAACACTTTGAGGCCAATGGGAGGAACACCCTGACACCTTTGGAGGATGCGGGTGGTCTGACCTATCCCAATATGAAGGATGCTTTATGCCTCAGGTATTGGCTCACACCTGAGCAGTATAGGGAAAAGTTTAGTTCTTTCAAGAAGCTTGAATCCAATACGTGGGTTGAATGTGTGAACCTTTATTGCAGAGCACTGGATGGTTGGATAAAGGGCAACAAGGTAACTGACTACAAGGGGCTGTATGATTTAATTGCATGGGAGCACTTAAATAGTCTTTGTGTTCCAGAGCTGCACCAGCATCTGATGGATAGCAAGCTGGCTGACCCCAGGAAGCTTGCTCAGGGGGCGGACCGCTGGGCAAGTACCAGGGCCCACAAGGCATATGTGGGAAACCCGGCCAAGGGTGGGCAGTGTCCCCAGCAGAAGAGTGGGGGAGGACAATTGTTAACTAAAAGGAGTTCTCTAAAGGGCCCCAAAATAGTTCCCAGGGCAAAGAGTCCCAGCCCCCTAGTGGTAAGAAACCCTGGCCCCCTAGGGGCAGGCAGGACAACCGGGGTCCCCGCAAGTGTTATGCATGTGGTGAAGAGGGTCACTTGCAGAATGATCCCAAGTGCCCCAAGGCACCACCAGCACCCACTGGTGCACCATCACTGGGGTTAGTCAGTGTAGTGCTGGGGGAGGATTTAGTTCCTAGTGAGGGTGAGGAGCCTGCTGTGATGACCCTTATCTCATTAGGAGATGGAGAGATGGTCCAGGAAACCTGTCTGCCTGAAAACACAGGCAGTGGGTGACCATCAATGGGAGGAGGGTGGAAGCTCTGATAGACACCAGAGCCAGTGTGACATCTGTCAAATGTTAATGGGTGTCTGAGGAGCAGGTCATTACCAATGCGCTTCACCCTGTAGTTGCTGCAGACAACTCTGAGCGCCTCTGTAAGGTTGGCGCAGGCTCCCTTCAAATGGGGGGGTCTCAAGTTCCTTGAGGGTCGTTGTAAGTCTTTCCATGCCTGTTGACTGTCTGCTTGGCAATGACCTGGAGAGTTCCCCTTGGAAGGAGGTGGAACACCGGGCTCATTTGGAAATGCTGGGTCTACCTGAGTGGGCATGTGTGTCCACTCGGTCAATGGCAGCCAGTATGGGTAATCAAGAGGACCTGGAGCCTGAAACAGTGGCCCTGGTGCCTGCTCAAAAGAGGAGGGGTAGGGGGCATGGGAAACCTGCCCAGAAGTTCCCACGGTCCAGGAGGAGGAGGCAGACCTTAAGGGGGATGCCCTAGAACCTATAGGGGAGCAAGTGGCCGAACTGGGAGACCTCCCTGAGCTGATCCATTGGCAGCAGGAAGGGGGTCCCTCCTGGGAGGAGTTCTGCAAAGTGCAGATGGCGTGCCCTACTCTTGTTGGATTGCGGCAACAGGCTGCAGACCAGGCAGCAGGTGATCAGTCTGGATCACATTTGATTTATTGGGAGAATGGTCTCCTATATAGTGAGCCTAAGGTTGCTAAGCCCGGTGCAGCCCGTATGCTGGTGGTACCCAATTGTTTCAGGACCTTTCTACTGGGTCTAGCTCATGATGTGCCTTTGACAGGACATTTGGGGTGCGACAAGACCTATCACAGGCTTGTCACCCACTTCTACTGGCCCCAAATAAAAAGGCATGTTGGCACACATTGTAGGTCTATTCAGACTTGTCAGGCAAGTGGCAAGAGTGAGGGGAAGTGTAAGTCTCCCCTCCAACCCTTTCCTGTGGTGAGCACCCCTTTCGAGCGGGTGGTCATTGACATTGTGGGGCCCTTGGAACCCAAGACAGCCTTAGGCAACACGTTTATCTTGGTCTAGGTGGACCATGCCACCCGGTACCCAGAGGCTGTCCCTCTCAGGACAATCACAGCCCCCGTGGTGGGCCGTGCATTGATGGGGATCTTTTCCCATGTGGGGTTCCCCGGAGAGGTGGTCTCTGACCGCGTACAAACTTCATCTCGAAGTACATGATGTCTTTGTGGAAGTAGTGCAGTGTAATATACAAATTCACCACTCCTTACCACCCCCGAGAAATGGGTTGGTTGAGAGATTCAACCGAACCCTGAAAGGCATGATAAAGGGTCTTGCAGAACCCATGAGACATAAGTGGGACATCTGCCTACCGTGCCTGTTGTTTGCCTACAGGGAGGTACCGCAGAATTCCTTAGGGTTCAGTCCCTTTGAATTACTGTACGGGCACCCTGAGAGAGGACCTCTGATACTGGTGATTGAAGGCTGGGAGAATATTCCTGGTAAGACCCCCCCAAGATGTGTTCAGCTACATGCTGGCCTTCAGGAATCCGACTCAACGCTTCAGGAAAATCACTCAGGTGAACCTGGAAGCTAGCCAGGAGGAGATGAAACAATGGCACAAACAGAATACCACTCTGGTTGAGTTTCAGCCTGGTCAAAAAGTGTGGGTGATGGCACCAGTGAAGCCTTGTGCGCTCCAAGACAAGTGGACTGGTCCATTTGAGGTGGTGGAGTGCAAGAGTGAAGTCACCTACTTGGTCAATGTGCAGATTCCCAGGAACCATTTGAGGGTCCTGCACATGAACCTCCTCAAACCTCGCTTTTAGAGGTCTGAAGTAACTATGCTCCTTGTGACGAATGATGGAATGGAGGAGGAGAGTGAGCCTCTTCCTGACCTACTGTCAGCCAAGCAACATGATGGGTCAGTGGATGGTGTGAACCTCTCCCCCACCCTGACCCCAGAGCAGCAGCGGGACTGCCGGCAGGTGCTGGAACAGTTTGCCTCCCTGTTTTCCCTGACTCCAGGAATCACCAATTGGTGTGTCCATGATGTGGACACTGGGGACAGCTTGCCTGTAAAACACAAGATTTACAGAGTAACTGACAAAGTCAGGGCAAGCATCAAGGAAGAAATTTCCAAGATGTTGGTGTTAGGGTTGATAGAGCCCTCCAGCAACCCCTGGGCTAGTCCAGTGATCCTAGTTCCGAAAGCTGCTGCACCCGGTGCCACTCCTAAACTCCGGTTCTGTGTGGACTACTGAGGGCTCAATGCCGTAACCAAGACTGACACGCACCCCATCCCCAGAGCTGATGAGCTCATTGATCGGTTGGGAGCTGCCTGGTACCTCAGTACATTTGATCTAACATCTGGGTACCGGCAGATTGCCTTAACTGATAGGGCAAAAGAGAGGTCTGCGTTTTCAATGCCAGAGGGGCACTACCAGTTCCGGGTCATGCCCTTTGGGTTGAAGAACACCCCTGCCACATTCCAGAGACTGGGCAACCAGGTACTGTCCGGACTGTAGGATTTCAGCGCTGCCTACCTGGATGACATTGCTGTGTTCAGCTCCAGCTGGGAGGAACACTTGCAACACCTCTGTGAAGTGCTTGAAGGCTCTGCAAAGGGCAGGCTTCACTATCAAGGCCAGTAAGTGCCAGATAGGGCAGGGATCTGTGGTGTACTTAGGGCACCAGGTAGGAAGCAGCCAGGTGGTGCCCTTACAACCTAAGATCAACACTATTCTGGCATGGGAGCTCCCCCAAGACCCAAACAGAGGTGAGAGCCTTTTTAGGTCTCACCGGGTACTACAGACAGTTTGTCAAGGGGTATGGCACCATTGTTGCCCCCTTGACAGAGCTGACTTCAAGGAAGCAGCCAAGAAGAGTGATCTGGACTGATGCCTGTAAGACCGCTTTTGATGGCCTGAAATCTGCCCGTGCTCAAGGCACCCAACTTCTCCAAAGAATTTGTTGTGCAGACAGATGCTTCAGAGCATGGTGTGGGAGAAGTACTCTCACAGTTGAACAATGAGGGCTTGGACCAACCTGTAGCTTTCATCAGTAGGAGGCTACTTCCCAGGGAACCGAGGTGGAGTGCGATTGAAAGGAAAGCTTTTGCTGTGGTCTGGGTGTTGAAGAAGCTAAGACCCTACATGTTTGGGACTCACTTCTGGGTTCAGACAGACCACAGGCCCCTCAGATGGTTGATGCAAATGAGGGGTGAGAATCCAAAACTGTTGAGGTGGTCCATCTCCCTACAGGGAATGGACTTTACGTTGGCACACCGCCCTGGTACAGAACACGCCAATGCTGATGGTCTGTCCAGATTCTTCCGCTTTAGTGATGAGAACTCCCAAGAGGGTGGGTAGTTCTCCCCACTTTTCAGCTGGAGGAGACATGTGTTAGACTTGGCATCCTTGGCGTGGTTTCCCCTGACTTTTTGCCTCTACCTCCTGTATTTGTGATGCTGTGCTGGATTTCATTTTTGCTGACTTAGATGCTTTGGGCACTTTGACACTGCTGATCAGTGACAAAGTGCAGGTGCTCCCTGTGTAAATTGTTATTACAATTGGTTCTCCCTGATTGCTATATTTGATTTACTGGTAAGTCCCTAGTAAACTGCACTGAGTGTGCCAGGGCTTGTAGATCAAATGCTACTAGTGGGCCTGCATCACTGATTGTGCCACCCACATGAGTAGCCCTGAAAGGGTATCTCAGACCTGCCACTGCAGTGTCTGTGCGCAGTTTTAAACTGCCATGTCGACCTTGCAAGTGCGCCCACTTGCCATGCCCTAACCTTCCCTTTTCTTACATATAAGGCACTCCTATGGTAGGCCCGAGGTATCCCCATGGGTATGGTGCAGTGTATGTGAAAGGTAGGACATGTACTGGTGTGTGTGACATATCCGTATAGTGAAATACTGCCAATTTCGTTTTTCACTATTGAAAGGATATCTGTGTCATAGGATAGAATGGGAGATACTTTGTAACATCTAACAAGTATAACTTCCCATTGGGACAAGATAGAGATATAAAGTTTAGGCTCTCTGAACTCAGAATTTAATAACACATCTTTTAGTAAAGATGCTTTTTAAATTGTGTGTTTAAAAATGCCACTTTTAGAAAGTATGCAAAAGAAACATTTGATGGACGGAATTCTGGACAATGCAAACATTCACCCCCAGTCACAAGGATCTGGCTTTAATCCATCAATCTTTTGCTCACCACACGACCCCAGTTTGGACCCAGCCATATGCAAATCAGTCTTGACCCTGTTTCTTATGGGAACAGTCCAGCCCGAACTGCCAAGCCAGGTCCTCCCTGGACCGGAAACAAGCATCCTGGGACTGGTTTCAGGGCATCACCCTTCATCAGCCAGTCTAGCTTGAATCCAGTGGTGCAGTGAGCACGGGACCCACGTCTGGGCATACCCTTCCCACTTACGGCGACATATGCAAAAGAAACAATTGATGGACGGAATGCTGGACAATGCAAACATTCACCCCCAGTCACAAGGATCTGGGTTTAATCCATCAATCTTTTGCTCACCACACCACCCCAGTTTGGACCCAGCCATATGCAAATCAGTCTTGACCCTGTTCCTTATGGGAACATTCCAGCCCGAACTGCCAAGCCAGGTCCTCCCAGGAACGAAAACAAGCATCCTGGGACCAGTTTCAGGGCTTCACCCTTCATCAGCCAGGCTAGCTTGAATCCAGTGGTGTAGTGAGCATGTGACCCATGTCTGGGCATACCCTTCCCACTTAGGGCGACATATGCAAAAGAAACAATTGACGGACGGAATGCTGGACAATGCAAACATTCACCCCCAGTCACAAGGATCTGGGTTTAATCCATCAATCTTTTGCTCACCACACCACCTCAGTTTGGACCCAGCCATATGCAAATCAGTCTTGACCCTGTTCCTTATGGGAACAGTCCAGCCCGAACTGCCAAGCCAGGTCCTCCCTGGACCGGAAACAAGCATCCTGGGACCGGTTTCAGGGCATCACCCTTCATCAGCCAGGATGCTTGTTTCCAGTCCAGGGAGGACCTGGCCTGGCAGTTCGGGCTGGACTGTTCCCATTGGGTGCAGGGTCAAGACTGATTTGCATATGGCTGGGTCCAAACTGGAATGGCATGGTGAGCAACAAAACGATGGATTTAGGCCCAGATCTCTGTACTGGGGTGAATGTATGACATTGTTCTGCATTCTGTCCATCAATTGTTCTTTTTACTTTTAGAAAGTAGGCATTTTCTTGTCTAACCATTCTCTGTACCTCTGCCCGTTTGTGGATTGACTTTCTGGATTTGGAGTGACAGAGGGTGGGGATGTGCATTCACTGTAGACAGCCACGGGGGGGTTGAGGTGTGCCTGGCCCTTCCTGGATGACCCAGAGCTGAGCTGAATAGACCTTGGCTGCATTCAGAGTAGTGGGAGGAATTTACCTTGCACCTGAATAGGGCCTGTCTCCCTTGCACAATTCTGTCTCCACCCCCTGTGGCCATACTGCACCAGTGAGGACAGAACTGGTTTGGTCTGGGCTCAGAGACCCTTGCACAAAGAGTACCAAGACAAAATGGGGTATACGTAATAGACTTTAAACCCCAGAACTTTAGATCACTTGTGGACTCAAGAGGAACCTTTGCCAAGGAGAAGAACTGGAGAGCTGTGAGGGGGAGTACTGCCCCTTTGCTGTGTGCTGTGTGGGGTTGGCCTGCAGATGCTGCTTCTGCCAAGGAAAGGACAAAGATTGGAACTTTGCTGTGAACCTTCTTGAAGAAGAATCTCCAATGGCCTGTGTGCGCTGGCCTCCTGTTCTGAAGTCTCAGGGACACAAAGACTTCAACCCCAGCTACCCTGAACTCTATTGCTGAGAGTTCTGACCTGCCAGGAGGTGCCTATTCCAGTTTTGGGCCTCTGGAAGTTGTTCCTGCTGTTGGAAGTTGGAAGCAACTTGAAAGAAGTAAGAAAACCTGTCTCCTATGCCGTCAGTGATGCCGTGACCTGCATCGTGGCCAGGGGCACCGCTCCTGAAGTGCACGATGTACCATCCAGCCTGCCTTGCAGCACCAACTCCCTTCGACACCTGCTGACGCCTGCAGTTATTGGCATTTCTCGATGCCAGCGCTCGCACTAACTCTGTCATTACCAGTGCCTGCATCCTGTTATTGTGGCGCCGATAATTGCCGACGGTGACTTCACAAACTCGCCGACTTGCACCGTCACCGAAACCAACGCCTCACCGCCAACGCAACCGACTTCCCCTGTCCTGGATTCGACACGTTACCTCTTCGCGGACGTAATGCCTCGCCTCCCCCGTGGCAGCCAGGGAGCCGGCCTCGACCTTGGCAACGACACCTCACCTCCACGATGCTGTGCATCATCATAGACATCATTATACAAATGTACTGTTTGTTTGGGGGTCCATGTGACACCGTGGCCGACGCCGCGCACCTCGCGGTCGGCACTGTACTTTGGATTTATTGCTGTCACGACGTCGTAATATCTCCAGGTGGAGTTATTTGTTTTCTACAAGTTCTATCTCTGCAATAACTGTTCTAAAGTCATATCTTATTACCTGTATGTTGGATATTTTGTTGTTTTGGTCTTGTTGAGTTTAGATAAAGATACTTTATTTTTCTGAACTGGTGTGGTGTCCATTTGTGGTGTTATCATTGTAATACTGTGTGTTTTGAGTACAAATACTTTACACATTGCCTTTGGGATAAGCCTGTATGCTCGTGCCAAGCTACTAAGGGGGTGAGCAGGGGTTATCTAAAGTGTGTATCCCCTTTACTCTGACTAGAAGCAAGGGTCCCTACTTGGACAAAGATACCGGCCTCTGCCAACTAGAGACCCCATTTCTAACATGAAGAGTTCCAATTTCTGTGTATTCAGGCCCATAATCCTGTTTTTAAAAGAAGTTCCCTCTGATCAGGGTCTCATAACAGGCAGATAGGAGAATATTCCTTATAGATATAAATAAACCAGGCTTTCTAGCGTATAACTAAAAACTAATTCACAGTGGCTCAAATCCCTCTGACACTACAGTCAAATATCAGTAATATTTAGGCTTTATAATCAACACTGATTTTGGCGAGAGCAGAATTATCTTTGATCGGTACAGTTCAGTTTCTTCAAATGTATTGTTTCCTCCCCAAAAACATGAAAACAATTGCCGTTATGAAAAAAGTCATGATGTATAACGAATATACATAAGTTTATTTCCCAACATCAATAGTTCTCCTTGTTCGGTATGGACTTGTTCTGTAGTGAGGAAGAGTCTTTAGCTTTATTAGTTAGCTTCTTTCTTTTTTAAACAGTTTCAGCAGAAACTTTATGAATCAGCTCTAAATTATTCCTCAAGAGTTTTTCCAACACATCTGGATTCACATCCTTCCATATAAGGAGTTTATCTCTGCAGTTCCAGCGTTTTGGATAACAGTCAGCCAACACATGTTTGTAGTAGTGTCCATTTTTTTTTCTGTTAACAATAAATTTGAAAAAAATAAAATATACTGATGAAAGGAGAATATTTCTTGTATGCCTCAGGCTCGCTGTGCGGTATAGTAGCATGCCTATTATAAAACATGGGATTCTATAATCCCTGTATAGACGGCAGTCTCTGATTTCTTTATGATCGGTGACTTGTGACACACCCAGTTGCTGATTATAAAGAAAAGGTGTCAGAACTCGACTATCATACGTTATTACAGTTGTGTTCTGACGCCAGAGCCATCAGCAGAGGTGAAAGGCAGGTCCGGTCACTGAGCATAATTGAAGCAGCTGTTAAAAGTCGGAACATTGCTTTTCTTTCTTCTGCTTTATTTTAATAGCTTACAATGACAAGCAGAGAAAATATGTTTATTTTGTTCACTCCTTCGATAGACAAACCTAGAATGTTTCTGCATATTTCTGCACATTCTGAGCTACTGCAGCTGACTTGCATAGAACTGTTTCTAACATCTGTTTGCCACAAATATCTAACAGATTTTTGATGTGTTTAATTTTGAACTAGAAGTCTTGTTTTTATTTTTGATGTTTGCAAACATGCTTGCTCTTTCATATAAAAAAGCTATGCACCAAGGTTTTGAGTGGCTTATGGGAAAGGTAATGGTGTGACCATGTATTATATGGGATAAAGTACCCACTTGTGTAATGATAAGGATATTGCAAGTCACCTAGGAGTGCCATAACCTTATAAAGGAACTCAGCCTTCAACCTTGTTCCTCTATATGGTTATGGGACTCCTCGATAACTTGCAATATCCTGCTAATGTATGGCAGGGAGACATTTTCCCTTATATTATCAGTGCCTTACTATTAGCAATTACTCAGTGTTATCAGATGCTTATTAATTAAAGTGGCCTTGTCGTGTAGTTCCTATATTACCTATACAGGATCTGCGCGTTTGGATAACATAAACTGTGGGATTGGTGGCGGACGGATTCCATGCACCCCCACCGGATACGTTAGCCTGTCTGTATTAGCTAGCTCACAGTGCCACTAGAGTCTCCTCTTATCAGGGAGAGAATAGTTCTTGGCAACCTCAGAACATGACAACCCTGATCCCTCAGGATCGTGGAAACAATATACTACCTTTCGCTCAGTTACTTGTGCTCACTTAGTTTGTCTCAGAGAGTTACACAGAATAAACAGGCTGGGCGTTTCAATAAGTATTTATTGAACAGTTGTTATTCCAGAGTATAATAGATGAGCTGCAACAACCATTAGACAGTAGCAGAGATATATGATTAGCAATACTATGAAAGTAAAAGGATGGTAAAGTTCTACCATCTTGCAGAAATCATGAATATATACATGTACATAAAACACATGATAAAAGGTGCGTACTCCTACGATGTCTCCCTAACTAGATGTACCTAAATGTACCTAGCCTCTGTGTAGGTGTTATGCCAAGAATCCCTCTAGGATCTAGTCCACCCCATTACCTGAGAATGTGGGACCCCGTCCTGGTCTCGAGTTGGACACCCCGCGAGGGATGTTAGACCACTGCTAGCTGGAGCGTCTGCATGCAGGAACCTCAGAGTCTCTCGTCAGTGTGTCAGCCGGGAAGTCAAGTTCTCCTCTATCTTCCTAAGCAAGATGTGTTGTATATAAACCCATAGGTCTCCCCAGGGGTCCTACCTTGCTGTGTTACTGTGTCGGCCTAAAGTATGATGTCGGGCCTGAGCTTTATACAGAGATATTATACAGGAGATGGTAATCCTACTGTTAGTCCTGCTGTGCTTCCAAGAAGCCTCATGCATAATGTATGAGAATCGAACCAGGGAAAAACCAGCGTTCTGGATGCAGTGTCATATCTAGGTAAAAGGTCAGTGCCTAAGAAACGTTATGTATGTAATGTAGGGACGGATGTAGGTGAAAGGTTGCGATGTTACCTGCACCTATATAGGGTATCTATATGGAATATAACACCCACTCCTCTTCCGAATGGACGACATATGTAACCTATTACTATACTACTAACATTACTAGATAGTGGTATGCACAAAATTTATAAAAACATCTTTTGAACTAAAATGTTTAAAAACTTCTAAAATTTTCAAAAAAAACCTTAAAAATGTTTTTTTTTAAAAGTTTGCAAGCCCTAGCTCTAAAATGTCCATTGATATAATCCGGATCACTATAAGCATTATAAAGCCATGAATGCCCAAAAAATTAAAGGAATGTCAATTTAGTTCCACCGTTCCAAATTTGAGCTTTGTTTAAAAAAAGGCGAATTTTTCCCAGCACACGACGAGCCAAAATGACTTCGAATGTTTATGTGTCCTGGCTGGTAGACGCAACATTTTCGTTGCTTGCTTCCACCGTAGACGGCCCCTGTAGCACCTCGCAGAGCACATCAATTGAGCACAGATGTTCCACGCTATCCACAGCCACTGCTGGGGCAGCTTGTGCGACGTCCAAAGCCTGGGTGTCAGAGGAGGAGCCAGTGTTCAGACCAACAGGTGCAGTTACTACCCGTGGTAGCTCAAGGAATGCCGCCATCAACATTGGAATACGCTGAGGACACTGCAGAACATGGGCCGTTATCGGGTCCAGTAACGCATTCAAGTTCGGTTGCGCACATGATGGGAGTGTCAAACACAGGTCTCACACGTATTCTTCTCCGCAAAACAGGCATCGGAGGACAGGTAAGATGCAGTCTATCCAGACCGGTCGAAATGACAAGAACCAAGATTCACTTAGTTCTCTTAGGCGAGGCATGCCTAGAAGTTGTACCATGCGGTCACGGTATTTACGCTCCAGGAGTGTTCTTTCCATCGCCTTGGTGAATGGGACGTCCATTGCGTAGCAAATAGAAAACAATCATGATACCTGCTATTAGAAACAGGATCAGCGGAAGTCCTCCAAAGATGCTTCCGAATACGGAATGTATGACGTTTGGTATAACTCCAAGTACTGTCTGAAAGGTGCTCAGAAGTCCAGAACCTATGGTCTGAAATAGGTGGACAATGCCTGTCATATCAGACATGTTAAAGATACGATTCACCATTTCTGTGAAATGGAAAGGGCAGTTAGTATGAATGAGCACCTGTATCTCTGCCGAAGACCTTGCAAGTTGAAGATTAAAAGTCTCTCGAGCGGAGGTTAAGGGCACAGACTTCTGTAGAAGCATGGCTTTCATTCTGCTCAGAGTATCAAACCGTATTAAGGAAACATTCAGTGAAGGCCATAACAGCGCCTCCATGACTGTATGTGTCGGTGGAAACAAGTAACCCTGGAGCTCACGGTTACCAGATATGCGATGCCCGTGAGCATGCCTCAGCAGCCTTGACTGTTCAGCATCAAGTAACTCCCATTTGAAAGTAGCCTGAATGCTGGAGTAATCACTGCATCTGGGGCACCCTTCAAATGACAGGACAGGTTTGCTACAGAACCCTTACAAGCCCCGTGCAACATAATATCCTGGCATATGAGTGATCCACTTAAAGCGTTCTCACAGTTTGTACCACTTAGAAACACTTCTCGATCCCCACTCCGGCATCGAAATCTGTATAGTAATTCCCAAGATTCCTTAATGTATTCCTTACCCATTTCTTCATATCTGCCTGCCTGCTTTTGTTCAAGGCAATATTGAAACTGAAAAGTAGTGACCGGTAGAGTTATGTGGCCATGGATTAGCCATTCTGTAGACTGCGATTCTGCCACTGTGAATGGTAATCTATCCAGTTTTTCGATACGCAGCATTGTATATTTTGCTCCCCTTTGTGCCATTTCTATCTGTTTATCTGTTAGATTGTATTCAGAAAACAGAGAAGTACTGTTGATAAAACGCCAAGGCACGTAGCCTGCATGCAAAGATTGCAGCGTCCAGCTTAACAACATAATAGAACGTAACTGTGATTGCCCGTGTTGTAATATGGCCAAATCTTGTTCTAGTATTTCTATCGCAGAAGATACAATGTTGCCTAAGGAATATATCCTGGAGGTCAATGTAGTTAACCCATTGACTACCACTGCTAGAGATTTTTCTAGATTTATACAGTCTATTTCCCGTAGTCTCTCTGCGGCCTCTTGTTGGGATATTTTTCAAATTTCATTGTAGACAGCATAATAGAAACGTTTCTGACGTGGCTTCCTGGGACCAATTAAAAAATCCCTAAGATCCACATCCTGTGTGAGTAAGGATAAGTGTTGTTTCACCTGTGTGAGTGTTGAGGTTTTTAGCCAATCAAGGCACAACTTCCCAACACTGTAGGATGTCACTACCCCCGGATGTTGTCTCTGTACATAACGTGGATCTGGCCTATGGATACTAAACCCTTCGGTTTTTCCCATGAATCTTGCCTGACAACTATTAGTGTCTGTGGGCCAAATCAACCAGTTTTTCCAATTGGGGTCTGATCTGTTGTATTGTATGATGTCATCTACTGTAATCTCTTTTTGTGATGTTATATTGTCCTCGGTGTGTGATGGAGTTGGCACCCGAGGTATGTTCAAGCCCTTGCTCTTAGCTAGTCCAAGGCAAGACGTCTGATGCACTGTCTCGTTCAAAAACATGATTTGTTGAGGGATGAGGCATGCTCTAAACAAAGCTTCTGTTCCCTGTACCTGCCATTCTTTAGTACCCCAGACTGATTTTAAGTCTATGGTGTCTTTCCATAAGTCGAAACCTTGTTCGGACAACTGGGCAATAAAAGCAGCAGAGTAAATCTGTTTGGTGTTTGTCAACATATTTTTCTGTGCTGATGTTGGTGC
Organism: Calotriton arnoldi; assembly: GCA_963921515.1. Lineage (NCBI taxonomy): Eukaryota > Metazoa > Chordata > Amphibia > Caudata > Salamandridae > Calotriton > Calotriton arnoldi. Next base: position 109,616 of record CAWUFW010011946.1, read on the forward strand.
AACCTTATAATAGTATGAGGCTGGATCAGACATATTAAACCCCGAAAAATATGGAAACTTCTGTGTAAATGTATTTGAACTACCTTACGGTGGTGTTGGACAATGTTCCCACTGGTGGTATGTGAACACATTTCTAAGATTAGCAGATTTATGCAAAAAGTGATGACCATAGTGTTGATAACAATACGTACTCTCGAAATCTGATGTGCTTTCCAATGTTTCACTATTAGAAAACGCAGCAGATTTTTCCAAATCAGATAACATGTGATTAGCAGTTTCAAAATCCCAATCATCGGAAAATGTACTTGAGGTAATGATATCACTCAACGATATTTTAAATAAATGTGGAATTCTTAAAATTTCGTTCGGACCAAATATATCAAAATCAACTTTGTCCCACACTATACCATCAGATATAGGAACTGCTATAATGTTCACTGATGACAAGTCTCTTTGTTCTCGATGAGATGATTGGTGCTGTTTTAAAAGTAAGTTCACCTTTTGGGCTGCAGAGCTTTGTCGAATGTATTTCCCATTAATAAGCATACTAAAAACTATTACCAAGCCTACCCAGAAAAGAAAGAAAAGTATCCCGGTGATTATCCATAGTTCTACCCACGGTGACACCAGGTAAGTCTTTTTAAGAAAGTTCATAAAGTCTTTTATTTGCTGTTTGCGTGATTTTTTGGTTGGCGTCGTTTCCGGCTCGCTTGGATCCAAAGAAAACGTATCAAAGTTTATGAAGTAGCCAGAAGCAGTTCGATCAATTGTTGGAATTGCATCAGGATTTGTAGAAATCGTAGTTTGCTCTTGTCGAGGCATGTTGATGTAGACATCTGTATTTGGTCGAATAGTGATTTGATTTTGAGTTTGATTTTGAATTTGAACTTCATGTTCAACAGGAACGAGTTCCATAGCATTTTTGTTTAGTCCTTCATTCCTTGTTGGAGGCTCTTCGAACGTGATGAGTCTTTCCGTTTGAACTTCTTGGATTGTAGCGAGAGGAGGGCGTCTGCTACTTTGGAGTCCACGTGGCCTACTGTTTAGTATCGGCCACATAATGTGGTTTGATTAGGTCGATTGAGACAAATCTTTTCTCCTTTTTTCCGGCAAACGGCGGTAGAAGTACAGTTCTTGTTCCTTCAATTGCTAGGACCGGTACAGGCTTTCTGTATGATGGCCCAAATTCTTTTTTGTCCACTATTTTCTCTCTGACCAGATCCCCGACCTTTGGGATCCAGACAGGTCTTGCCGTGACTGATTTGACTTCCCCAGTGGCGGTCTGCTTCAGATGGACATTACTTTGTTGTGTCCTGGAATCATTTAGATCCTGTAAAACGGCTAAACGATCATGGATGTCAAAACGTTTTTCATCCGCCACTGTGCTTTCACAATCAAGATCAGGTACCCACATTCTTGTCCCAAATAGGACCTCATATGGAGTGACCCCCCACCCTCTAGAGAACTTCTTGGCATGTTGTTCAAAGCTCGCCGGACTCCATACAGATGTTTTACCCAACTTTCACCCGTGCCTAATACTCTAGCTGTTAAAGATTGCTTTAAGTCCCGTTTTTTTCTCTCCACAACCGAATTTCCCTCGGGATTGTGCGGAGATGAGTACCGCAATGCTACACCCAATCCTCGAATGGCCTCCTTGTAAGCCCGAGAGCTAAACGCAGGGCCCTGGTCAGAATGTAATGTGCCAATTGCGTATGTCCCTATAAAGACTCGCAAATCTTTTGTAACAGTTCGAGCGTCAGCCGAGCGCTGGGGCCACACCCATAGGAATCTCGAGCAGGACGCACGCAAACGGACAGTCTGATGCTGTCTAACAATGGGATTTGCGCTGGACGTGTTGCGGTGTGGAACCTTTCATCTGCTGGCAGATGTCGCATTTCAAGACATAGTCTTTAGTCTGCTTTGTTAACCCAGGCCACCAATAGCGTTATTTCAACAAAGAAACAGTCGCCGTAACTCCTGCATGTGCAGAACCTATCCCTTCATGTGCTGCTAGAATTAAACCTAACCTACGATCCATGTTTGGAATTACTCTATCCCCCACTCCAGGAATCTGAGCAAATGGAATGTTATTGGCATCTAACTTGCAGGAGTACTTGAGTGGAAACCTTTTTGGTACAGCTCCTCTGCTTTTGCGACAAGCGTTGATAGCTACCATAATCTCACAGTCTATTCTCGTTTTAGAACGAGTGATTGCAGCTACGGAAGCCGTGCGTACAGCCCCCTTTGCTGCTTCATCAGCCAATGAATTCCCTTCAGCGTGAACGCCATCACGCTGATGACTCAGTGTATGTATCACATGAGCCCTCGTTAGTTCGGTTTTCATCTCCACTATCTGTTTCCTTAGCATTTTATGCTTAATTGTGCCACCTTTTGCATCTTTGAACCCGTTTTGAACCCAATGCTGCAAATATTCATTATATGATTGCACACAGTAAAAGGAATCGCACACAATTAGTGTGGGGAATTCTCGATCCGTATTCACCAGTGCCAGTATCAAGGCTTTTAACTCTGCCAGCTGTGCCATGCAGTCTCCTAGAGACTGCGTTTTTGTGCAACTCGGGTGGAACTTTCCATCCCGCATGCGACCTTTAACGATTGCGCATGCTGCGCTGTATTGTTGCTTACTTCCTGTGGCCGGTTGAGCTGATCTGTCAATGTAAATTATATATTCATACTGATCTAGAGGCATTATTTCGTTTGGTAGAGGATATTCTGCTCGTATTGCAGATCCCCATCCTTAGGGACCCAGACAGGTCTTGCCGTGACTGACTTGACTTCCCCAGTGGCAAACCTTTTCACTTGGACATTGCTTTGTAGTGCCCGTGATTCATTTAGATCCTGTGAAATAGCCAAACGATCATGGATGCCAAAAGGCTTTTCATCCGCCACTGTGCCTTCACAATCAAAATCAGGTACCCACATTCTTGTCCCAAATAGGACCTCATATGGAGTGACCCCCCCTAGAGAACTTCTTGGCATGTTGTTAAGAGCACGCTGCACTCCATACAGATGTTTTACCCAACTTTCACCCGTGCCTAATACTCTAGCTGTTAAAGATTGCTTTAAGTCTCGGTTTTTTCTCTCCACTACCGAATTTCCCTCGGGATGGTATGGAGATGAGTACCTCAATGCTACACCCAATCCTCGCATGGCCTCCTTGTAAGCCCTAGAGCTAAACGCAGGGCCCTGGTTAGAATGTAATGTGCCAATTGCGTATGTCCCTATAAAGACTCGCAAATCTTTTATAACAGTTCGAGCGTCAGCCGAGCGCTGGGACCACACCCATAGGAATCTCGAGCAGGAATCCACTGCAACCATGATATACTTAAAATCCCCATCTCTTCGTAAGGGGCCGCAGTGGTCCAAATAAACACACGCTAGTGGTTTGTCAGATATTAACAGCGGTGTCTGCGCTGGACGTGTTACGGTGGAACCTTTCATCTGCTGACAGATGTCGCATTTCAAGACATAGTCTTTAGTCTGCTTTGTTAATCCAGGCCACCAATAGTGTTGTTTCAACAAAGAAACAGTCGCGTAACTCCTGCATGTGCAGAACCTATCCCTTCGTGTGCTGCTAGAATTAAACTTAACCTACGATCCATGTTTGGAATTACTCTATCCCCCACTCCAGGAATCTGAGCAAATGGAATGTTATTGGCATCTAACTTGTAGGAGTACTTGCGTGGAAACCTTTTTGGTACTGCTCCACTGTTTTTGCTGGTTGCATTAATAGCTACCATAATCTCACCGTCTATTCTCATTTTAGAACGAGTGATTGTAGCTACGGAAGCTGTGCGTACAGCCCCCTTTGCTGCTTCATCAGCCAATGAATTCCCTTCAACGTGAACGCCATCACGCTGATGACTCAGTGTATGTATCACGTGAGCCCTCGGTAGTTCGGTTTTCAACTCCACTACCTGTTCCCATAGCATTTTATGCTTAATTGTGCCACCTTTTGCATCTTTGAACCCGTTTTGAGCCCAGTACTGCAAATATTCATTGTAAGACTGCACACAGTAAAAGGAATCGCACACAATTAGTGTGGGGAATTTTCGATCTGTATTTCCCCGTGCCAGTAACAGCGCTTTTAAATCTGCCAACTGTGCCGTGCAGTCTCCTAGGGACTGCGTTTTTGTGCAACTTGGATGGCACTTTCCATCCCGCATGCGACCTTTAACGATTGCACATGCTGCGCTATATTGTTGCTTACTCCCTATGGCCGTTTGAGCAGATCCGTCAGTGTAAATGATATATTCATACTGATCTAGAGGCATTATTTCATTTGGGAGAGGATGTTCTTGTTCGTATTGCAGGAATGCTTGTATCTTTAAATTTGGGTCGTACCTGTATTCTACATCTGTTGCAGTAAGAGAATTAGCCCATTGTGTCCATCTCGGATGTAAAGCTTTAGCATTAGGAACACTTGCCTTTGTCGCAGCCTCTAAGGCTGGAACCGGAGTCACTACTAATATTTGTTTCCCCTGAGCCAGTGCTCTTTCTCTCACTACAGCAGTCTGTACAGCTGTTAGGATTTTTTCTGTAGATGCGAAGCGCATCTCGGCATTTGTGTACAAATGTGATTTGTATGCAATTGGTACTGTTTCACCTTCATTACATGTTAGATAGGTGTACCCAGATTGACCCGCAACTATATGGATCACCAGGTTGCGTACGTTTACGTGTGTCTGTAAGTGTTTGGAAGGTATCATGTCAGCTTGTAAGGAACGAAGTGTATCTGTATGTTCCTGTGTCCATTGTTTTACTGAAACATCAGGTTTTATTAAATTGTAGAAAGGTTTTACTCTTTCTGCGTAATCCAAAATGTAAGTTTGACCAAAATTTAGGAATCCCTGAATTGACTGTAAATTTTTCAATGATTTTGGAGGTTGGAGCAGCACGCATTTTTCTAAAACATTTGCTGCCACACTTTTTCCTTCACTTGAAAGCTCATATCCTAAAAACAGGACACTGAGGTGGGCAATTTTTGATTTTTTAAAGTTGAATTGTAGCCCTCAAATGCAAACCCCAAAATAATGGTATTCACTCTGTTCAAGTGCTCCTCTAGGTCATCGTCCGTTAGATAAATATCATCCACATAGGACAATGCCTCTTTGTCCAAATTTTGAAGTAACTCAGTTACTCTGGCCGAAAACAACCCTGGGCTGTTCTTATACCCCTGGGCTTGTCGACAAAATTGATGCTGGGTCCCTAGCGCTGAGAAGGCTGTTAGATATCTGCTTTCAGGCGCTATATTTTGGCAGAAAAATCCATTTGAGATATCAAGTGTTATTTTATATTTTTTCCGCACAATGTTATTCATTAATGCGGCACTGTGTGCATTTTGGACTGCAAATGTCTTAGTGCAAGTGTTTAAATGTCTGTAATCTAAAACAAGACGATATGAATTGTCAGGTTTCATGACAGGAAACAAAGGATTGTTCATTGGTGAGGTGCAATTTTCAATCACCCCTTGGTATTCAAGTTGATCTAAGATCTCCCTGACCTGTTTTTTAGCTTCTTGCTTTTTTGGATACTGCCTCTGTGCAGTTGGAGTATTTTTTATAGGAATTATGTGGTGGGTTGAATCCTCATCCCATCCAACATGGTTTTTATATAATGCCGGAGCCTGGGCTACCGCCCACTCCTGCGCATATGTGTGTTGCAAGTGCCTGGGAATATAGTCTGAGAAGGCCGGAAGAATTACCGTTTCTCCTTTAGAGCAATCCATGACGAATGCTGGCGACCAATCTTGTTCAGCTAATAAAATATCACAGCCAAATGTCAGGTTCTCCCAAAAGAGACCTCTTACTGTTCTACATTTGTCCCCCTCCATTTGGAGCGTTATTTCATATACCTTATGTGGGACACTTACCCTAGTATTGGGTGTTTCTACCGTGATATAATCATTCAAGTCCGCTGTCACCAGAAATTCCTACAGGTTCTGGCGAGCTATTGTTACTTCTGCCGCACTGTCTAGCATCGTCAGAGCCCATTCCCCGTTCAGTAGTCGAGTCCTCAGAATTCTGGGCATGTCTGATCTTTAGACCTGCAACTTTCTTCTTTTTGAACTGTGGCTTTTGCTTTGGTTTTTCTTCTTTTTTAGAAGTGTACTCTTGAGCATGCTGCTTGTCTCTGGACTTTGTACGCTCTTCTTGTCTGTCTGACTGTCCTTCCCTCTCTGAGTTTTTCGATGAACCTTGAAAGGAACGAGAGGAACGTGTATCAGTATCCTGATACCTGTCAGGTTTCCTAATATTATCCCTATTCCTGAGGAGATCTACCTCTGGACTGAGATCTATTTCCTTTAAAGTTTTGTTGTTTATTGTCCCACTTCTTCTTAGTTGAGGCAGGTGTCTGCTTAGAAGTGTCCTTTTCAGGACTGCCCATCAGTTGTGGTTTTAAAGCTTTCCCACCCAAACTGTCTCTGCCTAATTCTGCAATTATTTTGGGTAGTACGTGTTCCTGTTCTAAAGGATCGAACTCCCTCAGGCGTTGGCAGATGGCCACTGAAGCCCCCTTAATGTTAGCTAGTATTATGGCTGATACCTGGGCATAGTTACCTTGTAACTTCATCCCTAAGTTTAGGGCAGGTTCTGCTCCGTACTCATTTTGTATCTGTCTCAATACATCAGGTACTACTGCTAATGACGGGATACCATGTGTTCTGGTATAAATGGCAGCAAAGACTGTACCCCAAGTGGTACAATCCTCTAATTGTGGTGTTATCCCCATGGGCAAGTAGATTGTTAGCATTCTGTGTTTTTCATACGGGGTAGTATTCGGGAATACTGCCTCTAGCTGCGTTATTTTCTGAGCTACCCAGAATGGTATTTGTTCACGTTTTTTGGGCATTTTACCCATCACTGCGTGTAATGTTTGTGGTGTAATTTTAGTTGCTGTACCCTGAATTTGAGTTCCATTTGTTGCAACTATTGCTGGTTGGACTGTGAGTGTCCTCATGACAAATTGCGTCAAGTTCCTATAGATTTTAATTAAAAATCTTTATGTTGTATGAGTAAGTCTCCTGGTGGCATTGTGTCAATGTCAGGATGTGGTGTGTAGGCCGCTAATATCGGCCATGTTGCCCCTTCTCTTCCGAGCGGGCCTAGTCTTACTCTTCTTCTTATGTGGAGTAGGGCGCATTTAAACCAGTATAAGTGTTCCTGGTACGTGAGCGGAACCTCTATATCCTCGAACGGATAATATTCCGCTGGTGCATCTCCATCCGTGTAGGAGTGAAATGTTTTTGTTCTCGCATTTGCTGCTGGGAATGTAAACCACACATAAAATACCTCTGTTTTGTTTGATTCGTGTGCCTCAATCACGAAAACTACTATGCCACCCCTAGCCGATAAACCGTGCGCTAGTAGTTTCAGGGTGACTGTATTTCTAACGTTTGGTGCAATCTGTATTGCGTCTGCATCGTCCTCATCTGTGAGGGGCAGATTTTGTTGCATTGGGTCTAATTCTTGGTTATCTCTTTCCTCAGTCATTTTGTAAAGAAGTTTTTCAAGGGAACTAAGATAAGGTGTTTGCACAATTTAGGAACAATGTGTCCTTCAAGCTTGATTAACCAACTGCCAATAAATAGGATTTTTAGCCTACTCAGCTGTGGCGGAGTTTGTGCTCAACCACTCCAGACGTCTCTGGTGTTTTGTGAGTAGGGGTCTTTGAGAATAGCACGACTGAACTACTCAGATTCTACTGTTAAATAAGTACCAAACCAACGTTGGCGGCGCCATGTCGTGTAGTTCCTATATTACCTATACAGGATCTGCGCGTTCAGATAACATAAACTGTGGGATTGGTGGCGGACGGATTCCGTGCACCCCCACCGGATACGTTAGCCTGTCTGTATTAGCTAGCTCACAGTGCCACTAGAGTCTCCTCTTATCGGGGAGAGAATAGTTCTTGGCAACCTCAGAACATGACAACCCTGATCCCTCAGGATCGTGGAAACAATATACTACCTTTCACTCAGTCACTCGTGCTCACTTAGTTTGTCTCAGAGAGTTACACAGAATAAACAGGCTGAGCATTTCAATAAGTATTTATTGAACAGTTGTTATTCCAGTGTATCATAGATGAGCTGCAACAACCATTAGACAGTAGCACAGATATATGATTAGCAATACTACGAAAGTAAAAGGATGGTAAAGTTCTACCATCTTGCAGAAATCATGAACATATACATGTACATAAGACACATGAAAAAAGGTGCGTACTCCTACGATGTCTCCCTAACTAGATGTACCTAAATGTACCTAGCATCTGTGTAGGTGTTATGCCAAGAATCCCTCTAGGATCTAGTTCACCCCATTACCTGAGAATTAGAGAATGTGGGACCCCGTCCTGGTCTCGAGTTGGACACCCCGCGAGGGATGTTAGACCACTGCTAGCTGGAGCGTGTGCATGCAGGAACCTCAGCGTCTCTGGACAGTGTGTCAGCCAGGAAGTCACGTTCTCCTCTATCTTCCTAAGCAAGATGTGTTGTATATATACCCATAGGCAGTGGCGGCTCGCTGAGGGAGTGGTGTGGGGTGGTGAGGCGGGGTGGGGGAGGGGCAGGGTGGGGGGTAGTGGACTCGGACTTACGACGGACAGAACTCCCTTTGAGTTCTGTCCGTCGTATGTCTGAGTTCACTACCCCCACCCTGCCCCTCCCTCCCCTCCCCACCCCACCGCCCCGCACCACTCCCTCGGCGAGCGGCCACTGCCCATAAGTCTCCCCAGGGGTCCTACCTTGCTGTGTTACTGTGTCTGCCTAAAGGATGACGTTGTGCCTGAACTTTATAGAGAGATATTATACAGGAGATGGCAATCCTACTGTTAGTCCTGCTGTGCTTCCAAGAAGCCTCATGCATAATGTATGGGAATCGAATCAGGGAAAAACCCACATTCTGGATGCAGTCTCATATCTAGGTAAAAGGTCAGTGCCTAAGAACCGTTATGTATGTAATGTAGGGACGGATGTAGGTGAAAGGTTGCGATGTTACCTGTGCCTATATAGGGTACCTATATGGAATATAACAGCCTAGTATCATTAATGGCCCCATGTTATCAGTGAGCCTGTAAGATAAGAAATACATTATCACAAGTGACTCAAATAAATTCCCCTCTATGGCTAAAAATCCATAGTGAATCAATATCTCAATGGTTCTTTATCATTAGTGGTTTATTATAGTCTGTTATAGAGTGTCATCACAAGCCCTCCTTCATCAATTGCCTGTCAGGAACTAGGTGTAAATGCCAAATCCCAGTCGACCATAGCTTCCTAAGGTTAAGTTATATTTTCAGCCTAAAATATTTGGCCTCCAAGTTACTTCAACTATTAAGATGTGATGATCCCGGGGGGTGTGGCTAAGATGGAGACGAGTGCGGACACGCTGAACTGAGCTCCGCTCCGAGCCCGCTGTAAAAATCCTGTCTCCACCTTGCCCTGGCCAGGTACGACGAACGCTTCCTGCGGCGGAAACACCTCTGCACCGACCACAGTGATCGCTGGTGCTGATGAGCGGACTGCGGGGCCATAGAGAGCCTGAACACCAGACGGGCCGGCGACGTGGCTCCAAACGCCGAGGCCTCAGCCGGAAGCACAGCGATTTGGCATAGGCCGACGTCCATCCAGCTCGCTTGCATAACAGATCCATTGGCAGCGACCGGGAGCTGCGGAAGCTCTCAGACTCGTGTCTGCCCTGCTGGAGGCCCGGGCTGTGCTGCTCATGATCCTGCTGCCGCGGTGAACCGCGCCACTGTGAGTGATGCCCCGGATCACCGAGGTGCCGGCGGCAACCAGGGCCGCGCGGCCTGCGCCCAAATACGCCTGCTTTGGAGTTGATTTGGCACTGGCGCGGCGGAAGGTAGGAGCGCAATCGAGCCCCCAAGCTGGAGATAGTGGGGGCACAAAGACCCTGTCCGAAACCCATCGGCCTGGCTGGCCCTGCAATCCCAATAAGCACATGGCGTGCGTGGAGCTGTAAGGCCACAGAGTCCCTGCCGGGGCGCAGAGCAGCGCAGCTCAGGACTTGGAGCTGCCACTCACGAGAAGCGAGGCATTAGAGCGACCCCCTGAGGTCATGGATCACATATTACAAGTAACTCGAGCTCGGGCCCTTGGCAAGTGGATAACGCCACAGTCCACATATACCCGGACTGCACCTTATCGGTACAATGGCGTCGTTCCTCCTATTTGGAAGTCAAAAAGTGCCTGAGAGAACATGATGTTCAGTACTCACTGCAATATCCAGCCTGGCTTCGCATCCACCACAAAGACAGCACCGTCTTTTGCGCCACTCCTGAGGAGGCCTGGATAGACCAGCAAGGACTAGCACACATGCCACCCACCCTCTCAGCGGACCCTCACCAGGCCTGGAATTTGGTGGAACCCCGCAGGGGCCACGGCAGAGGAAGACTGCGCTGACCAACGAAAGCCCAGTTGGCTCAGGAGCGAGCGCAGGCCATAAAAACAGCGGAACACATTGGCAGCCCCACATCCTCCCAAAGTTTGGACTCGGACATGGCAATGGACCAAACACTACTCCTTACCGCCTCACAGCATGAGGCACTGTCGGGGGGCGGACTAGCCTTCACCCCGCAGACCGCAGAGACACTAGGCTGAATATTTCAACAACCCACCAATGGCCATACTACAAGAACTATATATTATAAGCAAGAACATTGCCAGGTCGAGATATGGGAGGCGGCACACCGGCAGCAACATCCAGCCCTGCTGCGCCCCCTCCAGCGAGTGATAAGTAGGTGATATAACACATCTATTGTTTCTACCTGTTTTCTGTTATATTTTCTTTTTGTTAATACGAATTGCATTTCAGTGCAGATGGCCAATTGCCCGTTGGCAAGTCGGCCAGGGGTGGGATGTTGGGGAATCCTATTGTTTACATCGATCTCTCTATTTGTCCGAACATTATGGGATGTGTGGGTTGATTGTGCACATATTTTATCATTCACGGAGGTGGGACGTGGGGGGCTGTGGGATGGGTCGCGGGGAGGGCTGCAACCATGAGAGATAACTTGCATCTAATGTTTTTCTTATGTCTGGATAGATGGCAGTCGGGGATTATATTCTATTGACCTGGAATGTGCGGGGCTTGGCGGGATGCCCTAAACAACACAAAGTTTATCAGTATTTGCGCAGCCACAGAATATCGTTTGCACTATTACAGGAAACACACCTAACCCCGCAGACACTCGCGTCACTCCGTAAGCGCAGGAGACGTTCGGTCCTAGGCACCACATACTCGGTATACGCCAGGGGCCCACTTATTTGGGTGGTACCGGGGATCCCGCTACAGGTCACACACTCCAGAGTAGATGCGCAAGGCCGCTATGTACCCATGGAAGGCCTCTTAAATACGTCTCCACTGGCATTGGTATCTCTCTACGCCCCGAACTCGGGCCAATCCACGTTCCTGCAATCGATTACACCGTCTCTGCTTGCGGCTCCCACGGTACCCACGTACTGGGGTGGGGATTTTAATGAGGTACAAGACCTCGGCTTGGACCGCTCACGCCCTCTCCTCCCAGGGGCGCAATCCATTAAAGTGGCGCAACACATGAGAGATTGGGTAGCTAATATGCAGGTACACGATGCATGGCACAGCAAACACCCTGTGACACGCACTTACTCACATTATTCGGCAATTCATTATCTCTATATGGGGATAGATAACATATACTGCTCGGATAACACCCTACACAACGTACTGCAGGCAGACTACTTAACGTGTGCACTCTCAGATCACACCCCATTACAGTTGAGCTTATCCTGGGGCATGAGGCGGCCTGAGATTTCTACCTTGCGACTACCACCCGCGGCACTGGCCGATTCATCATACCGCGCTATCCTTGCACGATCCATCGACTCATACTTCCTAACAAATTCAGGTACTGCTTCATCTGTAAGGGTGGAATGGGCACGCCATTAAAACCACTTATGGCACCCGTAAATCACTGACAGATGCGCTCCAAACCCATTAGCTGGAAATACAGAGGTGCGAACAGCTCAAACCCACTGACCCCCGGATTGGTCCCGCATTGGCCCAGGCTCGCCTGGTGTATAAGAAAGCACTAGACGATCTCTGCATGTTAGACTACAAGACATACTTAGCACGCAGACATAAGGAGGGAGATAAAGCGGGCAAGATGCTAGCGTGGCTCCTAAAGTCTCACACTTCCCAACCCCCCCATTACAGCAATACACACTTCTGCTGGGAACACCATGACTACCCAAGAAACAATTAACCAGTCCTTTTATGAATACTATACCATGCTGTACGCGGTCCCAGCCATTCACGACCCTACCTCTATACAGAGAAACATGGCGGAAATTCACCTCCCGCAGATTACAAGTACACACTACGACTCACTAGAAGACCCCATCACGGTCGACGAGATCACGGAGACCATTGGACAGTTAGCAATGGGCAAAACACCAGGGACAGACGGTTGGCCATCAGAGTTTTACTCCACCTACTCCGAATAGCTAACTCCTCGGTTAGCAAGTATGTACCCCGAGGCCTTTGAAAAGGGTGAACTCCCGCTCACCCTGCGAGAGGCGACATTAGTGATACTGCCAAAACCCGGCCGGGACCCCCTTCAAATGGCCTCATACGGCCCACTATCGATGTTGAACGTCGACTATAAGATTCTAGAGAAATTACTGGCCAATAGATTGGTCGCGGCTGTTCCTGTGTTGGTCCATGAGGACCAAAATGGTTTCATACCAGGGAGAAACACTGGCCTGAATTTGCGTCACCTATTTGCATTCATGGAATGGGCGAAAGGAGAACCAGAGATGCCTTGGATAGCGTCCTTGGATATCGAAAAGGCGTTCGATACACTGAGCTGGCGCTACTTACTGGCAATGTTATCCGGGTTCGGCCCCAACTTCTTAAAGTGGATGTGGTTGCCGTATCAAAAACCACAGGCCAGGGTAAAGACAGGCCGCACTTTTTCCCCACTCTTTATGCTAGAGCAAGGCACATGTCAGGGATGCCCCCTGTCACCGATACTCTTCGCCCTGGCCATGGAACCATTGGCATGTAGGTTGCGCCAACGGGTAATGGAGTGGGGCCTGCATGTAGATCGGTGGTGGCACATAGTGTCACTATACGCGGATGACGTGCTGATCTACCTGCGTGGTCAGACCGAACTACTGCATCAGATAATGGACCTACTGAACGAGCACACACAGGTCTCCGGACTGTGAGTCAATTGGTCTAAGTCAGTAGTGTTCCCAATGACACCCATGTCACCAGACCAGAGACATACCGCACCGCATATGCCACTAGAATGGGCATTGGATACTTTTAAGTATCTGGAGGTCCAGGTCTACCACTCAGGGGCAGACACAATAGACGGCAACCTGGGGTGGGCTATCACCAGAACCCGATTGGCTCTCCCGTTTTGGCTGAGTCTCCCCTTGTCTCCTACGGGGCGGGTAGCCATTTCTAAGATGCTGGTACTCCAGCGTCTCTTGTACTTTTTCTCCACACTCCCCTACCGTCTGCCACGGTGACTCTTTAAGGATCTGGAGTCATTCCTAATCAGTAAATACCAAAGGAGGGAGTGGAGAGTAGGTGTCCTACACGAACACCTGGGGTGGATTCGACCTCCCCTTACAATTACTTATAAACAAAAGGATCCACCCAAGGGGGATTGCGATGGATGATGTCTGATCATGGGTCAAGTGTGTTTCCTACATTGGTGGGAAGCACATCGTGTTTCTTAAATACCCCTCACACACCAAAAGGGCCCTTGGTGTCATGCTTCATCATAGGGGTCTTCGCGTCCCTCTACGGAACGCGGTGTGCTACTACCAGCGGATGCGCGGGAGCACTGATGTTTTCACTATGTGTAGTGTGAGAGAGGGTGAGTGGTAGGGTCAGGAGTGAGTGATAAGTGAAAGTTAAAAAATACCTAGCACCTACGGAGTAGAATTTTTTTAATATGCCTTGGTGCCGGTATTGTTAAAAAATGTGAGGTGGAGGTGTGTTGTATTAATGTACAAGACCGCCTGTGTGTGTCAACATGTTTCGAAGCGTGCTGCTTCTTCTTCAGGACGGGTACACAGATCCCTACCCTACTCACATGAAATGTGTGACAATGTCAACAATGTTTCGATGCTATGTGTAGACAGATGAATAAAAGCTACAAATACGACACAATGGTCTCAATCTGATTTGAGAAAAGGTAATTCCTTAATTTCAATCTGAAAAAGAAACACAAAATATAAAAATCATCAGGTATGCAAAATTACTCCAGATGTAGCAATCGTGACCTGCAAAAGTGATATATACAATGCCCATTAATGGAGTAAATTGTGAAATACTCGTGCCGGTGCAGTGTCCTGAAAAAAAGAGAGACTGGATACAAGACGCACAGGCATGTAACAAAAAACACACACTCTAAAGGGATTATGTCCCAAAGTAGTCCTTGCTGTTACTGACGAGTTTTTGAAAAAGGAAAATAGTTGCCTTGGAAGGTAACTGATTGCATACTTGCTGTACTGAAGCCAGTGGTATCATGAGCCTTAGAAACGATGGGAACCCGGTGCTAATTGCACTCTGTAGATAAAGATTGCTGCATTAGGTAGGTGTCAGAAGTCCTACAATATGAGAACAGAAGTGGCCTCTCCGATTCGACTTCTGACACCTACCTAATGCAGCAATCTTTATCTACAGAGTGCACTGAACCCCCCACAACGCATCTTATGCAAATGTTACTGATGCACGGGTGAGGCAGGCACGCAATAACGGCAATATACACCTCTTCTAGACTGGACGATGCACCCTTACTGATAGCACTGCGCGCGTATTGGGACACCGAATTAGCCACCACCATCACAGATAAACAGTGGGCACAATGCATCAACCACCCAAAAACTATATCGACCAATGCTAGGTTTAAATACACTCAATTTAATTATTTACATCATACATATTTGACGCCTCATAGGCTGGCGCATGTACCCAACCACCGTTGACATATTCCCCAGGTGCCGGGTCCCGGAGGCCACATTCATGCACATGGTATGGACATGCACGAGTATTCAGTCATACTGGGCTAAAATAGCCGCAATACTTACGGAGGCAGCAGAAACCCAGGTGGTGGGCCAGCCCACCCACTTCTTGTTGAGCATCACGAAATGCAGCGCCTCCCACAAGGGCCTAAATAAGTTCCTGGATCTAGCCCTGGGCCTCACCAAACGTAAAATAGCCATGACATGGAAGGCGCAACTAGGCCCCAATATACACTCTTGGCTGCTCGACCTTCGCAGGGCACTGGTGTCAGAACAAACAAATCAATTGGCTAATGCAGCACGAGCGTCCGTGCCCCTGCGCCTGAATCCCACTCAGTGGAAGGACTACTTGACACTGGTGGAGACCTAGTTAGCCACAGCGCGTCCTCCCCCCTAGCCCCAGTACACTTCTCAGCCATTGGACTCTGAGGAACCACACTCCTGCACATACATAGAAGTAGGCCACGTTGCGCCCCTGCCCTTCCCCCATTCCCCCCCACCACACCCACACCCGGGCTCTCCTCTTTTCTTACTCCCTACCACACGGGTCACCATACCCGTTTAACTATACACGTGATGTCCCGTGACACATCTCACCAATATGTACAATTATGCCTGAACCCATATGTAAAGATCGACTTTCAGTTTCTTTTCTTGTTATTTCCCTTTGTTATTCATATACAGTTAAATGATGGAATTGACTTGTGTAATACCGGTGACCTTTTTCTTTATACCTCATGCAACTGACTGTGGATGAATCTTACCGTGGAAATGTGAGACGAATAAGTTAACAAAATGTTAATCGTGTTAATCTTCACTGTATTAGATTCTGTCGATATCCCACCTAAGCCACTTAAGTTACTGTCATTGTAATGCCGAAGTTTGATTTTTTCTGTCATACAGATGTTATCTGTATAATTTTGCTAAAAATCAATAAAGATCATTTACAAAAAAAAAGATGTGATGATCCCAACAGTCCTATAGCACCCATAGTAGCTGATGAAGCAGCTAGTCGCAGGAAGGGTCAGACATGTTTTAACATGTACTGTCTGGGGGTACAACTGAGGTGTGGGCAAAGGAAGTTGTGTTGACTTAGAAGAGGAGACCACCAACTGTGAACAGACACCATGTCAAAAGCATTTCTGGACGAATTACCATCCAGATCACTGACACAATATCATTAGAAATAAATTTGTCCAAAAATTTGTTTACCAAAATATTGTGTCCCTCTACTTATAATGGTAAGTACAAAAATATTAGAAATAAAATATCGTCTAACACTAACATTGTAAAAAAACATACAAAAATATAGTTTAAAAAAATATATAGTTTATAGTTTCAAGTAGTAATTTATTTTGAATATGCCATTAATATTATGTAAGTGACATACATTTCACTAATACTTAATACTTTATATAAATGTATACTTATAAACACTCACACACACATATATATGTATGTCTGTTTATATATATATATATATACATACATATTTATAGTGTAACACAATTATTAAAAATATAAATTTTATTAAATTATTAAATTTATTTTTTCTTTAAAATGAGTTCTTTGAAAGCATACATATATACATATATATGTATATATATATATATATATATATATATATATATATATATATATATATATGTTTTCCGTCGTTGTCGCCGCTCACAACACAGCGGGTGCTTCAGCTCGTGAGGACGGACTCGCGCAAACACTACCACGTCACCACAAGGAAACGCCGAGCACTCGAGCCTTTTCTATTTTCGTAGATTATTAGTTTTATTTAACGTGCAACCATCGAAAATCTGACATATGTATGTGTATATATATTCTTCCAAAATCACTGCACCAAGCTGTTCGACCATCCCACGATGCCGGTGCCTGCAACGGTGGCAGCTGCCGTTAATCCATAAACTGAAGCTAATTTTCGCGAGTACAAAAAAAGAATGCGGCACGCCAGGGGACAGCACAATAGTTTATTGTGACACAAACAACGACGCGTTTCGGCAGTGAGCCTTTGTCAAGTGATACAATATGCTCTATTGCTTAAGGAAGTTAAAAATCTTAATACTCTTAATTTCGAGTCATGATCAAAAATACATTACTTACTTTTGAACGATATATGATTCTGTGATACATACAGAGAAATCAATAAAGTTTTCATATTCAAAACCGGGATCCGATGTATGCCGATTGGCAACTAATAGAGTTTATGGATAACAGACCTATTAAAAGGAGTAGCAGACTCAAAATCAAAATCATATTGCTTATATCGTGTCATTGTAACATGATATAAATGACAAATATCAATGAGTCATTCATGGAATACCCTTAGTTGAATTAATTCTAGGCAGTCCGGATCAATGAAAGTTTCTTTGTTAATTGTAATCCGGTCCCATTTTAGTAAAGACATCAATCTATAACAATTTTGTTTTTGGGTTGTTAGCATAAATTCATTTGAATAATCTCTGTCATTCTTCAGGCAATAGATATCGAACATGATCACATGTGAGTGCAGTGCGAAGAAGAAATCAACACAATATACAGGGGATCCAAGTGCATATTTGAGACAATCAATATGTTATGGCATAATTCAAAAACAATATCTAGGTTTGTACATTCGTCGCATTTAGCGCAAATCTGTGTCCACTTAATTACTAATGTCCTCAGGAAACTACATTTGTGTATTCCTCGGAACATGTAAATACAGAAAATTATTATTATATAATGATAAAAAATCGGACTATGTGGGCAGATATATATGATTTTATCACAATAGTTCAATTCATTGTATGGGTAAAGAAATTGTCATATGATGCAATATTCTAATTGATTCACGGGCCAGTGCCCCTGCCATCGGAGGGTCAGCCTCATAACTTTCATTATTGACCCATCCGAATCCTCAAGATCCCTCTTGTTTAAAATGTGAATACAGTGAGATGAAAATAGTCAAATAAAACTACATAGGGTAAAACCGAATCATTGGGAACTGTACAATATGGGCACCGAATAATTTCTTAACATCCTATATGTGTGGCTAATTCTTCTGCACTATTTAGACCATTTCGAGTTTTAGTATTCAAATCAATTATGTATCTTGATTCTAGGATTTTCTTTATCGCCACCCCTGGGGTGTGACAAAATTCTGTCAATGCCAAAAAAACTGTACCAGGCTATTATTGCTGTTGTGCCTCTCAAAGAAATGTCTGGCCACGGGATAACTGAAATCCCAGTTAGTTATTGCTCGTAAATGCTGGAGGATTCTTGTTTTGAGTTGTAACTTGGTACTGCCTATATATCTGAGGCCACAGGGACACTCCATTATGTACACAACAAATTCACTGATACAAGTAATGAATTTGCTAATTTGCTTAGTCCTTCCATTGTGGGCAGTGTAATCACTGCGACTCTTACTGTTTTTGCAGGCTTTGCAGGAATTACACTCTTAAAGCCTTTTGGCGAGCCTAACCAAGAAGTGGTGGAAGACTCACCCTGATAACTATGGACTAGTCGGTCCCTTAGCGATCTTGACTGTATGTGATCTGAGGTGACTTTCCGATATCCTTGCCTACAACAGGATCGGTTTCCAAAAGAGCCCAGTGATTTTTTCTTTTCTTTCTCATCCACTTCCCCATCCCTTTTGGGAGATCTGCCAGTGTGACAGCGTTCTAGTCACAGCACTGAGAGGTGTTCCAAGAGGTATTGGGAGCATTCGTCATTCATCGCTCCTGCAGACATTCTGAGATTTCAGGTGCGTGGTTACGCCACATCCTTACATTAAGCCAAGCCACAAGAAAAACAGGGCTGCCTGGGCGATGAATATGCAAGGGGGTTCCCTAGATGCTTTAGCACAAGCCTTACCAGAAGAGGCTGAGGTCTCCCTGTCAGATTTATCCAGACTACTAACTGGTCTACAGCAGGAAGTCTTCTCCCTTAGGATAGAAAACCAGGATTTGCGGTGCGAATTACAAAGGTACAAACCCAGAGAGAACCCATGGGAGGGAACTAAACCCAAGGACAAGACACCCTTCATGCAGCCCCCTAGGTTCGAATTTCCATCTACTACAGCCACATCAAGTGCTACCACTAATATGACCACACAACCCTTACATTTAAGTGTTACAACTCCCACGCCGGTTCCATAGCCCCCTCCAGAAAGATTCTATGGTGATACAAGCAAGTTTAGAGCTTTCATGACTCAGTGTAATTCACAATTTCTGTGCCGTCCTACAGCATTTGCGAGTGATGCTGCCAAGGTGGCCTTTGTTATCTCCTATCTTGGGGGAACCGCAGCAGCCTGGTCCATACCACTAGTAGAACAAAATGATCCCCTGCTTTATGATTTTACTAGATTCAATGACGCTATGCACAGACTCTTTGATAAACATTTATTCATCCAAGCTAGTGACAACGAATTACTCAATCTAAAACAGGGAAACAAAGATCTGTTGACCTATATCACATCATTTAATAGATTTGCTGTAGAAACCGCTTGGCCAGAGGAGAAAAGAACATCTCTTTTCTACTGTGGGCTTCGAGATGACCTGAAGGACGTTCTGGCTCAGATCGTAGCTCCTCCTACCGAGTGCTCCGAATTTATAGATTTGGTGGTGCGATTGGACAATCGTTTAGGAGAGGGTAAAGGAGAAAAAGGACGTGCTGAGCAACATCTTTTACTAGTTAGAGCTGAAAATAAAGAGACAAGCACTTCTGCCCCAGACGTTTTAGAACCCATGCAATCGGTAGTGTGAGAGGTCCCTTGTCAAAAGACGAGAAAGATAGTCGACGAAGGTTGAATCTTTGTTTATATTGCGGCAAACCCGGGCATTTTGCTCGTGAGTGTTCTAACAAACCTAGACCATCTAAAAAGGGCATTGCAGCACTGATAGGCAAAGGTACCCCTGTGGAGCAAAGGGAAAACTAGTCAGCTCGATGAAGTCCGAGACCGCCTTATCGAGCTCTTACATGCACGGGGTCTCACATCATCTAGCAAACACCATGACTCCCACTCCCCGTCATCTCACTCTAATTGTAACACTTGTTCTTTCCCCACAAGTACGGAAGGTTCTGCCCATATTACTAGATTCTGGGGCCACCGGTAAGTTTTTGGATCTAGGACTGGCCAAAACATTGGGTATACCGCTAGTACGCAAAGATCAGCCAGAACCAGTACGGGCCGTTGATGGCTCCGAATTATCCTCTGGGTTAATTGTTCATCAAACTGGACCTTTACAGATGGTATGCGCAAATATGCATTCAGAAAAAAATCTGCTTTGATCTTATTGACACCCCAGTGTTTGGCGCCATTTTAGGAATACCGTGGCTGCAGCTACATAATCCGACCATAGACTGGGTAGCCAGGACAGTAACATCTGATTCTATTGCTGGCAATCTTGTTTCCAAGAAAAACCGCCTCTAGTACTTCCATTGCATTGTGCTTCAATGCATTCTGTTTGTGCCAGCTCTTCAGAATTACCTGCACCTTATCGTGATTTTCATGATGTGTTTAGCGAACAGCAGGCCACAAGATTGCCTCCCCACAGAACGTACGACTGCTGAATAGACCTGGTCCCAGGGGCTTCATTGCCCTGTAGCAGAGTATATGCTCTATCCGAACCAGAGACAGTGTATCTCTGTGAATATTTGGACGACTTACTAACAAAAGGGATCATTAGGCATTCTACCTCCCCTGTGTCTTCTCCCCTCTTCTTCGTTCCGAAGAAGAATGGCGAGCTGCACGCTTGTGTTGACTATCGCGCAATCAAAAAGGTGACAATTAAAAGCCGATACCCTCTTCCATTGATCCCTGTCTTACTGGACCAAGTTCGTAGTTCCACGATCTATACAAAACTTGACCTGCGAGGTGCTTATCATCTGATCTGCGTAATGGAGGGAGACGAATGGAAGACGGCGTTCCGGACCAAATACGGGCTCTTTGAATACACAGTGATGCCTTTTGGTCTGTGTAACGCCCCTGCAGCCCCCAAATCTTTATAAACGAAGTGCTGCAGGAATTCCTTGACATCTGTGTCATCGTATACATAGATGACATTTTAATTTATTCCTCTTCCCCAGAAGAACACATTGGTCATGTTCGAGCAGTCCTCCAGAAGCTCAGAGAGAATCACCTATTTGCCAAAAGAGACAAATGTGTGTTCCATGCTAGAAGTATAGACTTCTTGGGATATGTCATCTCCCCAGATGGCATAGCAATGGATACTTCTAAAGAACAAGCCATCTTAAATTGGGAAGCACCAAGCTCAGTGAAAGAAGTACAACAGTTTCTCGGATTCGCCAATTTTTATTGGCGTTTTATTCCTCAATTTTCCAAAATTGTATCACCCATCACACGTTTGTTGAAAAAGGGCATATCTTTACTTTGGGATTCACAGGCAGAAAGGGCATTTCAGCAACTGAAAAAGACCTTCACAGAAGCCCCCCTCCTTCGGCACCCAGATCCTTCACAGCCATTTTTTGTCAAGACTGATGCCTCTCAAATTACGGTAGGAGGTGTCCTTTCCCAGCGAGACCCGGAGTCTGGGCGCTTCCATCATGTTGCATATTTTTCAAAAAGGTTACTTCCGGCAGAACAAAACTATACAAGGCTGAGAGGGAGCTCCTTGCCATTAAGCTCACCTTTCAAGAATGGCGCCACCACCTGCTGGGAGCACGACATACTATAACAATACATACTGACCATCGCATTCTACAATTTTTTCGAAACATCAAGGCGGGGTTTGTGCTCCTCCTTGGGAGTGGACGTTCGGTTATCCTCTGCATATCACCCCCAAACCGACGGACAATCAGAACGCACAAACCAATCCTTAGAACAGATTCTGTGGTGCCTTCTTGCCACTTGGTCTTCTGTCTGGGATACCGCTTTGCCACTGGTTGAGTTTGTGTACAACAATAGTGCACATACAGCGACGGGTGTGTCTCCCTTTTACTGTCTGTTCGGTAATCATCCCAGGATGCTTCCTGTCTTAAACCCCACCATAGCAGAGAAACTCCCTTCAGTTCAGGAACACCACACAAGGTTGAACAATATCCAAAGCCTAGTTCAACAACACATAACAGACTATCAGAAACAAGTCAAGAAGCAGGCTGACAAACATAGAAAGCCTGCTCCCAATTATCAGGTGGGGGACCAGCTATGGTTAGCTACAACGAATCTTCATCTAGCTGGCCCAAAGAAGTTACACCCACGTTTTCTCTGCCCCTTCACCATCAAAAAGGTTGTTAACCCCTTGGCCATGGAGCTTGATTTACCTGATGACCTCTGGGTACGTCCTGTGTTTCACGTATCCCTCCTTTGTCCTTATTCATCAGATACCAGGGTCACTCCCCCACCACCTCCAGTGCATGTGAATGGCCATTGGGAGTTTGAGGTTGCCCGGGTCCTTGATTCTAAGCGGGTCTGGGGCCGATTTTTCTATCTTGTGGCTTGGAAAGGTGATGGACCAGAAGACAACTCCTGGGAACCCGCCTCTGCTGTCCATGCCCCGCGGCTTGTCCACAATTTCCACCTTCGGTGTCCCACAAAGCCCCGTCCTCTTAGAGGTTCTTTGGTGGGGGAACTGTCAGGGAACAGCTCCGTTCCCAGGCCCCACCATGTGTTATTTGTACCCACCCCCTAGGCTCCTTGGTTGCCCATGTTTATTATCCTTTATAGGGTTTTAAATACTGCTTCTACAATCACTACTGCAGGATTCTATTGGTTGTAGCAATGCTTGTTTAATTCAACCTGGAAATGCCAATGCTTGTTTAATTGTAGCAATGCTTGTTGCACTGCCTTCATTATGACATGTGATAGCCAACTGTCATATTGGTGGGTGTGGCAAGCCTTGTGCAACTGCATGTGGAGGGGCGTGGTTTGCCATGTGATAGTCAACTGTCATATTGGTGGGTGTGGCAAGCCTTGTGCAACTGCATGTGGAAGGGTGTGGTTTGCATCATGTGGAGGGGCGTGGTTTGCCTCATGTTTACAAGCACCTGTCCTGTTGGTTATAAAAGGGCAAGCCCTGCACATGCCTGTGCTTGGCTTATTTCCTGGATTCCTGCAAGTTGCTGTCTCAACATCTCTCCAGCTGTCAGTGCTAACGCCCGATCCGACTTCTTCGATTAGGCTTTCAAGAGGATTCCTCATGCGTCAGGCAAGCTAAGTGCTGCACATTTCTTCTGCTTGTCTTTTCATCTTGTCTGTGACTTCTTGACCTCGCGCTTGGCTACTTCTTTCGCGCTCGGTGAACATTAACCAGTGACTCTCAGAAGTGGCAACATTGCTTTTAAAGGCGATTTTCTTGGTTTCTGTCTAACACCCGAATACGAGACTTTTGGGAACAAGAAAACAAAGACTTTTTGTGTGCTTGTCGCCATTTAGGAATTAATGAACAGAGTTTGTATTCAGTATTTCTTATTGTTAGTATTGTGGCATAATGTGCTGTACTTTCCTGTGACAAGTTCAGAAATTGGAAACTCTAGTGCATGTTATGAATGGTGATATTTGTTCTTGAAGCACAATGCACGTTATGAATGGTGACATATACTTTAGTCCTTTTATTGTTCAGTTCTGCCTTATTTTGTTTTTCCTTTGAATCTTTTATTTTGAAATACTTACTCCTGTTGGAACAAGAGACTATACATGTAAACCAAAGCACGAAGTATACTATAAAGAGAAATCATATTATATTCGTACCTACCACCCCTTTGGATTGAGATATTATGAGGCTGCAAGTGGTCCTTGCATAAGGTGAATACACGTTTATTATATGACATTGATATATCTAAACTTGTGAGTGTGTATGTGTGCGGAGAAGTGTAACTGTACTCATCCTTACTATTTTTACCGTCAGAGTATTATACAAACAAACGCTGTAGATTCCTCAGAGATCCAAGACGTGGTACCCGGCTGGACCAGGCTGAGTGAAGAAGCAGTGTTTTTCTCTTTTCTTTCTCATCCACTTCCCCTTCCCTTTTGGGAGATCTGCCAGTGTGACAGTGTTCTAGTCGCAGCACTGAGAGGTGTTCCAAGAGGTATTGGGAGCATTAGTCATTCATCGCTCCTGCAGACATCCTGAGATTTCAGGTGCCTGGTTACGCCACATCCTTACACTCACCAAAAGGCTTTATTAAGTGTAATTCCAGCAAAGCCTACAAAAACAGTAAGAGTTGCAGTGATTACACTGCCTACAATGGAAGGACTAAACAAATTAGCAAATTCATTACTTGTATCAGTGAATTTGTTGTGTACATATTGGAGTGTCCCTGTGGCCTCAGATATATAGGCAGTACCAAGTTACAACTCAAAACAAGAATCCTCCAGCATTTACGAGCAATAACCAACCGGGATTTTAGTTATCCCGTGGCCAGACATTTCTTTGAGAGGCAGAACAGCAATAATAGCCTGGTACAGTTTTTTGGCATTGACAGAATTTTGTCACACCCCAGGGGTGGCGATAAAGAAAAACAACTTTGCATCCTAGAATCAAGATACTTAATTGATTTGAATACTAAAACTCCAAATGGTCTAAATAGTGCAGAAGAATTAGCCACACATATATAGGATGTTAAGAAATTATTTTGTGCGCATACTGGTCAGTCCTCAATGATTCGTTTTTACCCTTTGTGGTTTTATTTGATTATTTTCATCTCACTTTATTCACATTTTAAACAAGAGGGATCTTGAGGATTCGATGGGTCAATAATGAAAGTTATGAGGCTGACCCTCCAATGGCAGGGGCACTGGCCCATGAATCAATTAGAATTGAACATCATAGGACAATTTCTTTACCCATACAATGAATTGAACTATTGTGATAAAATCATATATCTGCCCACACAGTCTGATTTTTTATCATTATATAATAATAATTTTCTGTATTTACCATGTTCCGAGGAATACACGAATGTAGTTTCCTGAGGACATTGGTAATTAAGTGGACACAGATTTGCGCTTAATGGGACGAATGTACAAACCTAGATATTGTTTTTGAATTATGCCACAACATATTGCTTGTCTCAAATATGCACTTGGATCCCCGTATATTATGTGTTGATTTCTTCTTCGCACTGCACTCACATGTGATAATGTTCGATATCTGTTGCCTGCAGAATGACAGGGATTATTCAAATGAATTTATGCTGACAACCAAAAAACCTTTTTGTGATAGATTGATGTCCTTACTAAAATGGGACCGGATTACAATTAACAAAGAAAACTTTATTGATCCGGACTGCCTAGAATTAATTCAACTAAGGGTATTCCATGAATGACTCATTGATATTTGTCATTTATATAATGTTACAATGACACGATATAAGCATTATAATTTTGATTTTGAGTCTGCTATTCCTTTTAATAGGTCTGTTATCCGGAAACTCTATTAGTTGCCAATCGGCATACATCGGGTCCCAGTTTTGAATATTAAACTTTATTGATTTATCTGTATGTATCACAGAATCATATATCATTTATGTATTTTTGATCATGACTCGAAATTAAGAGTATTACGATTTTTAACTTCCTTAAGTTATAATTGTATAAATTAGGTTTTGTGTTTCAAGAAGTATGTCGTTGATATCTATGAACTGTGAAACTATTTCGTTAGGCAATAGAGCACATTGTATCACTTGAGAAAGGCTCACTGTCGAAACGTGTCGTTGTTTGTGTGCACAATAAATTATCGTGCTGTCCCCTGGCGTGCTGCATTCTTTTTTCTTACTCGCGAAAATTGGCTTCAGTTTATATCTCTATCTATCTATCTATCTATCTATCTATCTATCTATCTATCTATCTATCTATCTCCATATATATATATCTATATATAGATATATATATATATATATATATATACACATATATATATATATATATATACACATATATATATATATATATATATATATATATATTCATTGAAAAGACCATAGATTTCAGGGGCGTTATAGTTAGAAATTAGCATTTAAAAAACCTTAGAAATTCACTGAAAAAAATACAGGTTTCATTGACGTTATAGTTAATTGGACATTTCACTCATACAAAACCAGAGAAATTCGGCCATTATAGTTAGTTGAGCTAACTATAACTCACGCCCCCGCAATGCACTGCTGATGACGTCACATAATACATCATTCATGACAGTGAATGTCATTTGAGATGTCATCAGTGATGTCATCAGTGATGTCACTAACCATGTCATCAATGATGTAATATGTGACGACATCAGCAGTGCATTGTGGGGGCGGGAGTTATAATTAGCTCAACTAACTATAACTGCCGAATTTCTCTGGTTTTGGTTGAACGAAATGTCCAACTAACTATAACATCCCTAAAACCTGTTTTTTCCAGTGAATTTCTAAGGTTTTTTAAATGCTAATTTCTAACTATAACTTCCCTTAAGCCTATGGTTTTTTCAGTGAATTTCTAAGGTTTTTTAAATGCTAATTTCTAACTATGCCTACATAGGTAGGACATGTGCAGAAAGGGGAAGAAAGGCGCAGAAAGAAGCAAGAGAAAGCTAGAAAGAGGCAACAGAAGCCCAGAAAGAGGAAGAAAGGTGCAGAAGGAAGCAACAGATGTGCAGAAAGAACCAACAGAGGTGCAGACAGAGGCCTTGTTGCAAAGTCATCCTGTACCCTGGGCACCCCCCCAACTTTTTGCTGACTGGTACTGGTGGTAACTGACTCTGACTGACCCTGGGCTCTGCGTAACCAGGCCCGGAGCCAGTGCTATGCTGAAAGACACTTAGAATGCAATGAAAACACCTACATACACTAGGGTACACTATGGGTTGGGGTACCCCTGTGATTGGCATGACCTCCCCTCTAAAGCCCTAGTACATAATAGGGCAGGGGGATAAAAACTACCTCTAAATCCCTAGCATATAATAGGGCACAGCAGTTTAGAGGCCACCATCCCTTTTCTGCACTTGCATGTGTGCACTGCTGAGCATGAGGTCAGTTTAAAAGTAGCCCTGTGTGTGCAGAAAGAGGCAAGAGAGGTGCAGAAAGAAGCAAGAGAGGTGTAGAAAGAAGCAAGAGAAGTGCAGAATTAAGCAACAAAGGTGCAGAAAGAAGCAAGAGCAGTGCAGAAAGAACCAACAGAGGTGCAGAAAGAGGCAAGAGGGGTGCAGAAAGAGGCAAGAGAAGTGCAGAACGAAGCACAAGAGGTACAGAAAGAGGCAAGAGGGGTACAGAAAGAGGCAAGAGCAGTGCAGAAAGAACCAAGAACCGTGCAGGAAAAGGGAAGAAGGGTGCAGAAAGAGGCACGAGGGGTGCAGAAAGAAGCAAGCGAGGTGTAGAAAGAAGCAAGAGAAGTGCAGAAGTTTTGCAACAGAGGTGCAGAAAGAGGCAAGAGGGGTGCAGAAAGAGACAAGAAAAGTGCAGAAGGAAGCAACAGAGGTGCAGAAAGAGGCAAGAAAAGTGCAGAAAGAGGCAAGAGAGTTGCAGAAACAGGCAAAAGAGGTGCACAAAGAGGGAACAGGGGTGCACACAGAAGCAAGAGCAGTGCAGAAAGAACCAACAGAGGTGCAGAAAGAGGCAAGAGGGGTGTAGAAAGAGGCAAGAGAAGTGCAGAAAAAAGCAAAAGAGGTGCAGAAAGAGGCAAGAGTGGTGCAGAAAGATGCAAGAGAGGAGCAGAAAAGGCAAGAGAGGTGCACACAGAGGCACGAGGGGTGCAGTAATTTGCAAGAGAGGTGCAGAAAGTAGCAAGAGAAGTGCAGAAAGAAGCAACAGAAGTGCAAAAAGAGGCAAGAGGGGTGCAGAAAGAAGCAAGAGAAGTGCAGAAAGAAGGAACACAAGTGCAGAAAGAGGCAAGAGGGTTGCAGACAGAGGCAAGAGAGGTGCAGAAAGAGGGAAGAGGGATGCAGAAAGAAGCAAGCGGGTGTAGAAATTTGCAAGACAGGTGCAGAAAGAAACAAGAGCAGTACAGAAACAACCAAGAGAGGTGCAGATAGAGGCAAGAGGGGTGCAGAAAGAGGCAAGAGAAGTGCAGAAAGAAGCAACAGAGGTGCAGAAAGAGACAAGAGAACTGTAGAAAGATGCAAGAGAGTTGCAGAAACAGGCAAGAGAAGTGCAGAAAGAGGGAACAGGGGTGCAGAAAGAGGCAAGAGAGGTGCAGAAAGAGGGAAGAGAGGTATAGAAAGAGGGAAGAAGGGTGCAGAAAGAGGCAAGAGGGGTGCAGAAAGAAGCAACAGAAGTGCAGAAAGAAGCAAGAGAAGTGCAGAAAGAAGCGCCAGAGGTGAAGAAAGAGGCAAGAGGGGTGCAGAAAGAGAAGTATAAAAAAGAAGCAACAGAGGTGCAGAAGGAGGCAAGAGAAGTGCAGAAAGAGGCACGAGAGTTGCAGAAACAGGCAAAAGAGGTGCAGAAAGAAGCAAGAGCAGTGCAGAAAGAACCAACAGAGGTACAGAAGGAGTCAAGAGGGGTGCAGAAAGAGGCAAGAGGGGTGCAGCAATTTGTAAGAGAGGTGCAGAAAGAAGCAAGAGCAGTGCAGTAAGAAACAACAGAGGTACAGAAGGAGGCAAAAGGGGTGCAGAAAGAGGCAAGAGCAGTGCAGAAAGAACCAAGAGACATGGAGGAAAAGGTAAAAGGTGCAAAAAGAGGTACGAGGGGTGCAGAAAGAAGGAAGAGAAGTGCAGAAAGAAGTAACAGAGGTACAGAAAGAGGCAAAAATGGTGCAGAAAGAGGGAAGAGAGGTGTAAAAAGAGGGAAGAGGGGTGCAGAAAGAGGCAAGAGGGGTGTAGAAAGAAGCAAGTGAGGTGCAGAAAGAGGCAAGAGAGGTGCAGAAAGAGGCAAGAGAGGTGCAGAAACAGGCAACAGAAGTGCAGAAAGAGGCAAGAGAATTGCTGAAAGAAGCAACAGAGGTGTAGAAAGAAGCAAGAGAAGTGCAGAAAGAGGCAAGTGAGGTGCAGAAAGAGGCAAGAGCAGTGCAGAAAGAACCAAGAACCGTGCAGGAAAAGGGAAGAAGGGTGCAGAAAGAGGCAAGAGGTTGCAGAAAGAGACAAGAAAAGTGCAGAAGGAAGCAACAGAGGTGCAGAAAGAGGCAAGAAAAGTGCAGAAAGAGGCAAGAGAGTTGCAGAAACAGGCAAAAGAGGTGCACAAAGAGGGAACAGGGATGCACACAGAAGCAAGAGCAGTGCAGAAAGAACCAACAGAGGTGCAGAAAGAGGCAAGAGGGGTGTAGAAAGAGGCAAGAGAAGTGCAGAAAAAAGCAAAAGAGGTGCAGAAAGAGGCAAGAGTGGTGCAGAAAGAGGCAAGAGAGGAGCAGAAGAGGCAAGAGAGATGCACACAGAGGCACGAGGGGTGCAGAAATTTGCAAGAGAGGTGCAGAAAGAAGCAAGAGAAGTGCAGAAAGAAGCAACAGAAGTGCAAAAAGAGGCAAGAGGGGTGCAGAAAGAAGCAACAGAAGTGCAGAGAGAAGGAACACAAGTGCAGAAAGAGGCAAGAGGGGTGCAGACAGAGGCAAGAGAGGTGCAGAAAGAGGGAAGATGGGTGCAGAAAGAAGCAAGAGGGGTGCAGAAATTTGCAAGACAGGTGCAGAAAGAAACAAGAGCAGTACAGAAACAACCAAGAGAGGTGCAGATAGAGGCAAGAGGGGTGCAGAAAGAGGCAAGAGAAGTGCAGAAAGAAGCAACAGAGGTGCAGAAAGAGACAAGAGAACTGTAGAAAGATGCAAGAGAGTTGCAGAAACAGGCAAGAGAAGTGCAGAAAGAGGGAACAGGGGTTCAGAAAGAGGCAAGAGAGGTGCAGAAAGAGGGAAGAGAGGTATAGAAAGAGGGAAGGAGGGTGCAGAAAGAGGCAAGAGGGGTGCAGAAAGAAGCAAGAGAAGTGCAGAAAGAAACAACAGAGGTGCAGAAAGAGGCAAGAGGGGTGCAGAAAGAGAAGTATAAAAAAGAAGCAACAGAGGTGCAGAAGGAGGCAAGAGAAGTGTAGAAAGAGGCAAGAGAGTTGCAGAAACAGGCAAAAGAGGTACAGAAAGAAGCAAGAGCAGTGCAGAAAGAACCAACAGAGGTACAGAAGGAGGCAAGAGGGGTGCAGAAAGAGGCAAGAGGGGGTACAGAAACTTGAAGAGAGGTGCAGAAAGAAGCAAGAGCAGTGCAGTAAGAAACAACAAAGGTACAGAAGGAGGCAAGAGGGGTGCAGAAAGAGGCAAGAGCAGTGCAGAAAGAACCAAGAGACATGCAGGAAAAGGGAAAAGGTGCAAAAAGAGGTATGAGGGGTGCAGAAAGAAGGAAGAGAAGTGCAGAAAGAAGCAACAGAGGTTCTGAAAGAGGCACGAAAGGTGCAGAAAGAGACAAGAGAAGTGCAGAAAGTAGCAACAGAGGTACAAAAAGAGGAAAGAGTGGTGCAAAAAGAGGGAAGAGAGGGGCATAAAGAGGCGAGAGGGGTGCAGCAAGAAGCAACAGAGGTGCAGAAAGAAGCAATAGGAGTGCAGAAAGAAGCAACAGAGGTGCAGAAAGAGGCAAGAGGGGTGCAGAAAGAGGCAAGAGAAGTGCAGAAAAAGCAACATAGGTGCAGAAAGAGGCGAGAGAAGTGAAGCAAGAGGGAAGAGAGGTGCAGAAAGAGGGAAGGAGGGTGCAGAAAGAGACAAGAGGGGTGCAGAAAGAAACAAGAGAAGTGCAGAAAGAAGCAAGAGAAGTGCAGAAAGAAGCAACAGAGGTGCAGAAAGAGGCAAGAGGGGTGCAGAAAGAGAAGTATAAAAAAGAAGCAACAGAGGTGCAGAAGGAGGCAAGAGAAGTATAGAAAGAGGCAAGAGAGTTGCAGAAACAGGCAAAAGAGGTGCAGAAAGAAGCAAGAGCAGTGCAGAAAGAACCAACAGAGGTACAGAAGGAGGCAAGAGGGGTGCAGAAAGATGCAAGAGGGGTGCAGAAATTTGTAAGAGAGGTGCAGAAAGAAGCAAGAGCAGTGCAGTAAGAAACAACAGAGGTACAGAAGGAGGCAAGAGGGGTGCAGAAAGAGGCAAGAGCAGTGCAGAAAGAACCAAGAGACATGCAGGAAAAGGGAAAAGGTGCAAAAAGAGGTATGAGGGGTGCAGAAAGAAGGAAGAGAAGTGCAGAAAGAAGCAACAGAGGTTCTGAAAGAGGCACGAAGGGTGCAGAAAGAGGCAAGAGAACTGCAAAAAGAAGTAACAGAGGTACAGAAAGAGGCAAAAGTGGTGCAGAAAGAGGAAGAGAGGTGTAGAAAGAGGCAAGAGAGTTGCAGAACGAGGGAAGAGGGGTGCAGAAAGAGGCAAGAGGGGTGTAGAAAGAAGCAAGTGAGGTGCAGAAAGAGGCAAGAGAGGTGCAGAAAGAGGCAAGAGAGGTGCAGAAACAGGCAACAGAAGTGCAGAAAAAGGCAAGAGATTTGCTGAAAGAAGCAACAGAGGTGTAGAAAGAAGCAAGAGAAGTGCAGAAAGAGGCAAGTGAGGTGCAGAAAGAGGCAAGAGGGGTGCAGAAAGAGGGAAGACGAGTGCAGAAAGAGACAACAGGGGTGCAGAAAGAAGCAAGACAGGTGCAGAAAGGAGCATGAGAAGTGCAGATTTAAGCAAGAGGGGTGCAAAAAGAGGCAAGAGAAGTGCAGAAAGAAGCAACAGAGGTGCAGAAGGAGGCAAGAGAACTGCAGAAAGAGGCGAGAGAGTTGCAGAAACAGGCAAAAGAGGTACAGAAAGAGGGAACAGGGGTGCAGACAGAGGCAAGAGAGGTGCAGAAACAGATAAGAGGGATGCAGAAAGAGGCAAGAGGGGTGCAGAAATTTGCAGGAGAGGTGCAGAAAGAAGCAAGAGCAGTGCAAAAGAACCAACAGAGGTGCAAAAAGAGGCAAGTGAGGTGCAGAAGGAGGCAGGAGAACTGCAGAAAGAGGCAAGAGAGTTGCAGAAACAGGCAAAAGGGGTGCAGAAAGAAGGAACAGGTGGGCAGACTGAGGCAAGAGAGGTGCAGAAAGAGGGAAGAGGGGTACAGAAAATGGCAAGTGAAGTGCAGAACAAAGCAAAAGAGGTGCAGAAAAAACCAACAGAGATGCAAAAAGAGGCAAGAGGGGTGCAGAAAGGGGTAGGAGAGGTGCACAAAGAGGCAAGGGTGGTACAGAAAGAGGCAGGAGGGGTGCAGAAAGAAGGAAGAGAACTGCAGAAAGAAGCAACAGAGGTGCTGAAAGAGGCACGAAAGGTGCAGAAAGAGACAAGAGAAGTGCAGAAAGAAGCAACAGAGGTACAAAAAGAGGAAAGAGTGGTGCAGAAAGAGGGAAGAGAGGGGCATAAAGAGGCGAGTGGGGTGCAGAAAGAAGCAACAGAGGTGCAGAAAGAAGCAAGAGGAGTGCAGAAAGAAGCAACAGAGGTGCAGAAAGAGGCAAGAGGGGTGCAGAAAGAGGCAAGAGAAGTGCAGAAAAAGCAACATAGGTGCAGAAAGAGGCGAGAGAAGTGAAGCAAGAGGCAAGAGAGGTGCAGAAAGAGGCAAGAGAGGTGCAGAAAGAGGCAAGAGAAGTGCAGAAAGTATAAGAGATGAGCAGAAAGAGTCCAAAGAAGTGCAGAAAAAAAAACCAAAGGTACAGAATGAAGCAAAAGAAATGCAGAAAGTGGCAAGAGAGGCGCAGAAAGAAGCAACAGTGGTTTGCACACCATTAGTACCAATTTAACACCCACATATATCAATAATTAACAGGTGACCATTCTAGGTTTGCAAAGGGCCTTCCACCATGCTGTAACACTTGTTGCTGCATTTTTGGTAGCGTTTGAGCAGTTTGAGCTAGAAACAAGGTTTTTTTTCTTCAAATCTGCAGATTATGCAGCAGATGATGGATTATGTGGCAAATGCGCAAAATGTATAATTGTGCAAAAGTCAGTGCAGCCAAACAGTCGCATAATTCCAGTGGCCCTGCTGGTACCTCCGACTAGGTCCTGAAGTGCTCCTCCGTGGTTCCTTCTTTTTTTGTCTCATTGAGTTTATGGTTTAGCTTCTATGGAAACGAGGAAGACTAAACCTGAGGTTACCACTCCACAACACAGTCTACCCTACCACATAATTACTCTCCATAACACATAATCCCACTCTACATAATTCGTATACACTAAATACCACATACTTTCTATCCACATAATTTCACTGCACAACATACCACATAATTTCACTAAACACAATGCACATCCACTCCACTCCAAAAAACATTAGTAAAAAACTTTTACATTTACAACGCCAATAGCTCTAACTCTCGCAAATGCGAGACCTATTACATTACAAATGCTTCTTTAACTAGTAGTCGCATTTGCAGAGTGGTGGAGAAAGGGGGCTCTGCCTCCGACCAGTGCTCAGGAATTCCGCTGCGTAGGACTTACAGGCGGTGCCAGGAGGGCTTCTTGGCCCCCAAAGTCCCTCAGGAGTAAATTGGACTTCATCCCCCAACCAGTAGTGTGCCAGGAGGCTCGTTGGCAGAGTGATAGAGAAAGTGGGGCGTAGCCTCCGATTACCTCTTAACAATCCCACTGTGTGGGACTTACTGGAGGTAACAAGAGGGGTAGTTGGCCCCCAAGAACATCCTTGGGGGCCAACTACCCCTCCTATTACCTCCAGTAAGTCCCAAACAGCAGGATTGCTAAGTTCTCATAGCAGGCCACACCCCCTTTGCCCACCACTCTGAAAACGCACTCCCTGGTGCTCTCTTGGATGGGGATTGAAGTTCCCTTCGCAGCTGGGGGTCCTTAGGGGCCAACTAGCCTACCTCTCACCTCCAGTAAGCCCCACACAGTGGGATTGCTGAGAGGTGGACACAGGCCACACCCTCTTTCTCCACCGCTCTGCAAACGTGCCTCCTGGCACACTCTTGGTTGAGGGATGAAGTCCCCTTGCCTCCTGAGGGTCCCTGGGGACAACTAGCCCTCCTCTTACCTCTAGTAAGCCCCATACAGCTGGATTGCTGAGATTGGTCAAAGGCCACGCCCCCTTTTTACACCACTCTGCAAACGCGGTTCCTGGCGCACTGCTGCTCAGGGGATGAAGTCTATTTAGTCCTGAGGTCCTCAGGACACAAGAGGACCTCATTGCTCCACCAGCAATGCGCCAAGAGGCGTGTTTGCAGAGTGGTGTAAAAAGGGGCGTTGCCTCGGACCACCTCTCAGCAATCCCACTGTGTGGGGCTTACTGGAGGTACCTGGAGGGCTAATTGGCCCCTAAGGACCCATAAGATTCTAGGGGACTTCATCCCCCAACCCAAAATGAGCCAGGAGGTGCATTTGCAGAGTGGTGCAGGGAGGGGGCGGGGTCTCTGGCAAGATGCGGCTTTTCTTTTCTTTTTTTGTTGTTAGAAAAGGGGCTGTGTAGCCCCCTTCTCTTAATATTTTTTGGGCCCTGGGGACCCCATCCCCCCCCGGCCTGACCCATTTTTTTCTCTTAAAAATGGGAACCTATCCCCCAGGGCTAGGCCTTTGTTTTTTTATATTTGTAGGGGCTCGGGGCTATGTGGCCCCCTCCCCAGGCTGATTCCGGTCCTGGGGACCCCATCCCTGGGGCCCGGCAAAACATTTTTTAATAGAAGGGGGTCCATGTGGCCCCCTCTTCTCTGGGCCACTTTTGGACCCGGGGACCCCATCCCCCAGGGCCTGGCCTCCCTTTTAATTTTTTTTTTTTTAAACTTTTATGGGAGGGGGACGGCGTGGCCCCCCTCCCAGTCCACTTTTGGCCCCGGGGACCCCATCCCCCGGGGCTTGGCCAATCCTTTTTATTTAATTTTTTTAAGAGAGGGGGGCCGAGTGGCCCCCTTCCAGGCCATTTTTAGCCCAGGGGACCCCATCCCCTGGGGCCGGCCCTTACGTTGGGGACCGCGGGGGAGCCCCAATGCCCCCGTGGTCCCAACCGGCTCCCCGCCTCCTGCTGGAGCCGGCATTGCTTTTGGGCAAGGGGAGCTGCTAACATGCAGCTCCCCTTGTCCAAAAGAAATTCTGCTTTGCTTCTTGGAAGCGAGAGCAGGTTTCCTGTTCTCGCTTCCAAGAAGCAAAGCAGTGTTTGCTATGGCAGGGCGGGAGCCATGCTCTCGCCCTGCCATAGCAATGGCAATGTCCTGGGGGTGGGCACCCCAGGACATTGCAGGAGCCATCCCTGGGGGATGGCGGGCCTCAGGGCCATCAAGGGCTCTAGGAGATTTAAGCCCCAGGGAGGTGGTGGTGCCTGGGGCCCGGGGGTCTGCACCGGACCCCCGCATTTTAATGAAGAGTGCCCTGGGGAGGGGGTGGTCCCTGGAGCAGTGTGGGGGGGCTTGAGCCCCTCCACACTTTGTTATTCAAAGTAGCCCCGGGGAGGTGGTGGTCCCCGGGGCTGCGGGGGGCTGCATGGCCCCACTGCATTTAAATACTATAGCCTCGTGGAGGTGGAGGTCCCCGTGGCTTGGGGGGGCCACAGGCCCCCTCCCTAAAATATTAAATGCCCCGGGGAGGTGGCGGTCCCTGTGGCTTGGGGGGGCCCGCGAGGCCCCCCGCTCCTAATTACCAATACCTTAGGGAGGTGGCAGTCCCCGGGGCAGCATGAGGGGGGCAGGAGCCCCGCACGCATTTTTTTTAAAAAGCCCCAGGGAGGTGGCGGTCCCCAGGGCTGCGGGGGGGTGCGTGCCCCCCGCATATCATTAACTAAGCCCCGGGGAGGTGGCGGTACCCAGGGCTGCGGGGGCCTGAATTGGACATTGCCTCCGGGACCTGGTCCACCCGGGGGCTTAAGGAAAACAAAGCGCAGGAGCCAGCGCTTCATTTTTTTTTGTTTTTTTGGCCGGATTTGCGCACCCAGCGCGAATTCGGCCGATTTGTTTTTTTTAACAAAAAATTCTTTTTTTGGCCCTGGGGGTCCTTGTGGGACCCCCTGAGCAGTCCTAGGGGGTCAGGGTGTTTCTACCCTGCCCCCTTTTCTTGTTTTTATCTTTGTTTTACTGTTTTCTAGTGACTCGGTTTTACCGAGTCACACGATGGCTGCCAACACATTCTGGTTTGGAGTGTTGGCAGCCAATCAGAATGAAGCTCGTGCTTGGGAGGGTTCTCGAATCCTCCTCGGTGCTCAGATATCAATATATTTTTTTTTATTTCTCAGCGACTGCTGAACGGATTTACAGCATTTAAAAAAAGGTTTCGCGAAGATTGGTCAAACGGCTCCAAATATATTGGCAAAAGAAAAAATGTTTTTTGAATAGATACAAGTTCCTAACTATAACTACCTACTCCGCAGGAGGTAATATATAAATATATATATATATCCTCCAAAGTTGCCCCAGAGCTCAAGGACGCCACTCCTGCGGAAGAGAGTTCAACAGAACTTTTTATTCAAAATGTTTGCAGTGTGTTCTCCATGGTTTGTTTTTGCCCTGCCCTATGATTAAGGTGAAGTGTCACCGAAACGCGTCAGGGACTGTTAAATTAATTGAGAAAGGGTGCGCAGTTTTTTTAATAAAAAGTTCTGTTGAACTCTCTTCCGCATGAGTGGCGTCCTTGAGATCTCGGGCAACTTTGGAGGATATATATATATCGCTAATAAATAGTATTCCTTATGGCGAGTTTATCCGAATGAAACGTAACTGTTCCAAACCTGAAGACACAAACGATAAAATCTTGGAGACAACCAATAGATTGAAAAAAAGAGGATATAGGGATTCAGTGCTGCAAAATTGTAAAGAAAAAGTGGCCATGAAGTCGAGAGAGGATACTCTAATCCCTAAAAAGAAAATTGAAAAATCAGATCAACGGGAAAAACCTAGATTTATTACAATTTATAGCAAGGAAAGTGGAATAATAGTTAATAAGATCAAAAAACATTGGCATCTGATTACGAGTGATACAGATGTGGGACTACTTCTGGGACCTCAACCAGTAGTAACGTACAAAAAACGAAATCTTTAAAAGACCTACTGGTACGAAGCCATTTTCAAGAAACAAAGAAAATCAATTGGTTAAATGAACAACAAAAAGGCTTCAAAAGATGTAACTCATGCAAGGCTTGCAAAATTGGGAAAAATATGTCCAATATCTCAGACTACAATGGCAACACTATCAAAATCAATCACAAGATCACTTGTAACACTCAATATGTTATCTATATCATAGAATGCAACTGCGGGTTGAAATACATCGGAAGCACAATTTGTACCTTAAAGAAACACATATTGGAACATATAAGAGCCGTAAAAAATAAGGATATCTCTTATGCCACAGCAAAACATCTGGCACAATGCCAAAAAGGGGACTGGAAATCTATGTGCTACTATGGCATTGACACCATACCTCCCAATGAACGTGGAGGCAATAGAATGAGACAACTACGGCAGTTAGAGTCACAATATATCATCAAGCTCAAAACCAAGACACCGAGAGGAATGAATAATGACGAGGAACTTTATGTGCATCTGGAATAAAAAATAATTAAAAATCTGCAAAGTCATCAGATGAGAATATGTTACCTCCAACAACCTTGCAAAATTGAAAATTGATAGTTGGCCAGTCTCCAAAAATATTGAACAAAATGGGTACTATACCCTAATGAACAAAACTGTGTGAAAATCCTGGGACATAATGTTGGCACGTTGCTAATAAACTATATGCCAAAATTTATAAAATTATATGTGCTATACATATATGAAATGCCTGAAAATATCGACAATAGTTAAAAATTTCCTTTTTAAAATAATTTGTCAATAAAGTTTTATTAAAGGCACTACAGATCCCACAATGCCACATTGAGGCAGAGTGGGTACATATAGTGCATTAGAAGAAGGACTCACTAACCTTGATCAAGGCCGATCTGCGGCTGAAACGCGTTGGTGGTGTGTTGTTGGATTAAAAGCTGTTGAAATTTAAGCTCCGGAGTGCTGCGTCCTTTGTGCAGAAAATTGAAATTAGGGCCTGAATCCGGCCCCTACGCGAGGCACCCGCTGTTGTGCGCACCGAACGATCCTAAGATTCCTTTGCACGTAATATATATATATATATATATATATATATATATATATTCACTGAAAAAACCATAGGTTTCAGGCACGTTATAGTTAGAAATTAGCATTTAAAAAACCTTTGAAATTCACAGAAAAAACCATAGGTTTCAGACACGTTATAGTTAGAAATTAGCATTTAAAAAACCTTTGAAATTCACTGAAAAAACCATAGGTTTTAGGAACAGTTATAGTCAGTTGGACATTTCACTCGTACAAAACCCATGAAATTCCCCCGTTATAGTTAGTTCAGCTAACTATAACTCGCGCCCCTGCAATGCACTGCTGATGACGTCACATATTACATCACTCATGACATGGTCAGTGACATCACTGATGACATCACAGATGACATCTCAAATGACATCACTGTTGACATCATGCAGTGACTGTGTGTTTCTGTAAAGTTTAAATATTTTTAATATATATAGGAAAAGACGTATTGAAGAATGAGTGGGTGTATAAGTGTCTGTATGGATGATTTAGTAGGTGCGTGACTGACTCTATAAGTGAGTGATTTAACGTATCTTACTGAATGCATGGGTTAGTGACTAAACTGGGTGAATGTCTGTATCCGTCTGTCTGTTGCTGTGTAAGTGGCTGCATGTGTTTGTGAATAGCTACATGAGTGTGTATATGAGTTATTGAATGGTTGTCTGAGTATCTGTATGGGTGCCTGAGTGTTTGTGTGGGAGGGGTGTGTGCGACTCTGTGCATAGATGTGTGAGTGGGTGATTCAGTGGGTGGATGGTTTCAAGAGTGCATCTGTGATAGACTGTATGGGTGGGTAAGTGTGTGTAAGAGTGTGTTAGTGAGTGAATGTATGTCCCAGTGGTACATGTGTGAGTAACTACATATGTGAAAGGCAGTATATATGTGTGTTGGAGTATATAAATAGCTATTAGCGAGAGTGAGTGATTGTGATAGTGGCTGTATGGATGAGTGTGTGCTTGTATCAGTGATTGTATAAGAGCGTAACAATGTACTAGTATTTGTATGATTAAGTGAGCTGGTGTGTGTATAACTGTATAGGTGAGTAAATGGCAGTGTGTTTAATTATTTGCATGACTGACTAGGTGTGTGAGTACCTCTATGGATGAGTGGCGGTGTTTGACTGTCTATATAGGAGTAAGAGTGCATATGATAGTCCTGTACTGAGTGACCATAAGTATGAGTGACTGTACGGGTGAGTGAGTGGATGTGTGTGTGTAGACCTAAGAATCAGTGAGTGGGTATGTAGTTATTGGTGTTGGAGTGTCTATGGTTTTGCGAATGGCAGTCTGTAATTTAGAGTGGGTGTATCAAAGGTTATATTAGGGTGTGAGGAGGTGCATCAGATTATCACGTGGATGATGTCATCAGTGATGTCATCAGTGATGTCATTTGAGATGTCATCAGTGATGTCATCAGTGATGTCACTGACCATGTCATGAGTGATGTAATATGTGACGTCATCAGCAGTGCATTGCGGGGCGCGAGTTATAGTTAGCTGAACTAACTATAACGGGGGAATTTCATGGGTTTTGTACGAGTGAAATGTCCAACTAACTATAACTGTCCCTAAAACCTATGGTTTTTTCAGTGAATTTCAAAGGTTTTTTAAATGCTAATTTCTAACTATAACCTGTCTGAAACCTATGGTTTTTTCTGTGAATTTCAAAGGTTTTTTAAATGCTAATTTCTAACTATAACGTGCCTGAAACCTATGGTTTTTTCAGTGAATTTCAAAGGTTTTTTAAATGCTAATTTCTAACTATAACGCCCCTAAAACCTATGGTTTTTTCAGTGAATTTCAAAGGTATTGTAAATGACAATTTTTAAATGTATTAATTGTTATATTTATTTTTTTGATACTGATTTACTACATTTTTTAAAACTATTTAGTTTTAGATATTTTATTTATTAAATTACATTGTAATTACATTATACATTACATTACAAAATATACTTTCTCTGAATGAATTACTTTAGTTTAAATAGTTTGCAAATAGGCAATAGAGTTTTAAGTACAGTAGTTACAGTTATTGCAATGGGCAACACAATTTCAAACACAATGCAACATTGAGCTGAATGTGAATTTCTAGTTAAATGCAATTAGGTACTTTATGGATTACTTTTCTAACCACAGGACTGGATCCTAGATTCAGTCCTGGGACATCTCCTGTAAACAGTTGAGTAAAAGCGTTTTGGTTACAGTAGTGATTTTAAGGAATATTATTGTATTTAAAAGTTGACACAAAAACTTTTTCACATAGAATCACCAATGTTATCCTATGGGAGGAAATTCACTTAGCAGGTAAGTAGTGTTATCGTTACTTTTTCTTACTCAGTGTTGGATCCTGGATCCAGCACTGGTGCATCTCCTGTAAACAGTTGAAAGAATGCGTTTAAGTCATACAGGCGATTTTTAAGGAATATTTGTAATTTGTGAAAATCGACACTTTGAAACTTTTCTGCTGAAAACCAGACAATGGATTCCTATGGAAGGAAATATAAGTTACTGGTAAGTATGGTTAGAATTACTTTTCAGGGTCAGTGCTGGGCTAAAAGATGCAGCACTGGGT
This sequence comes from Calotriton arnoldi, assembly GCA_963921515.1. NCBI lineage: Eukaryota > Metazoa > Chordata > Amphibia > Caudata > Salamandridae > Calotriton > Calotriton arnoldi. Next base: position 150,161 of record CAWUFW010011946.1, read on the forward strand.
TCTCTCCTGATAACAGGTGAGTAAATCGGAATTCGTAGTTCGGTTGATTTTAGAGGAATATTATAAAGTTCCAAAACTCCACACTTAGAAGAATTTCCAAGTGAAACCAGTCAATGTTAGCCTATGGAAGGAAATTCAAGTTGCTGGTAAGTACGGTTAAAATTACTTTTCAGGATCAGTACTGGGCTGAAAGATGCAGCACTGAGGTCTCTCCTGATAACAGGTGAGTAAATCGGAATCCGTATTTCGGCTGATTTTAGAGGAATATTATAAAGTTCCAAAACTGCACACTTAGAAGAATTTCCAAGTGAAACCAGTCAATGATATCCTATGGAAGGAAATTCAAGTTACTGGTAAGTACGGTTAAAATTACTTTTCAGGATCAGTACTGGGCTGAAAGATGCAGCACTGAGGTCTCTCCTGATAACAGGTGAGTAAATCGGAATTCGTAGTTCGGCTGATTTTAGAGGAATATTTGTATGTTTCAAAAATCGACACTTAGAAACTTTTTCAGCAAAAAGCAGGCAATCATATCCTATGGAAGGAAATTCAAGTTACTGGTAAGTACGGTTAAAATTACTTTTCAGGATCAGTGCTGGGCTAAAAGATGCAGCACTGGGTTCTCTCCTGATAACAGGTGAGTAAATCGGAATTCGTAGTTCGGCTGATTTTAGAGGAATATTTGCACAATGGTGAAGGGAGGGGGCGGGGCCTGAGGTGACATCTGTGCAAACGCGCCCCGTGACGCATTTTAAGTTGTGGGATTAAGTCCCCTAGCCCACCAGGAACCTCCAGTATGCACCAGGGGGCTGCGTTGCAGAGACGTGTACAGAGGCCACACCCCTTTTTACACCTCTCTGCAACGCAGCTCTGTGGCGCTTTCTGGACGTACCTGTTGAGCTAGTTGGCCCCCAGGGACCCTCAGGATTGAAGGGGATTTAATTCCCCATCTTAAAACACGCCACGGGGCCTGTTTGCACACATGTCACCTGAAGCCCCGCCCCCTCCCTTCACCACTGTGCAAACGCGCCCCGTGGCGCATTTTAAGTTGGGGGATTAAGTCCCCTTGAATCCTGAGGGTCCCTCGAGTCCAACTAGCTCACCATGTACTTTCAAAAAGCGCCACAGAGCTGCGTTGCAGAGAGGTGTAAAAAGGGGCGTGGCCTCTGTACACCTCTCTGCAACGCAGCCCCCTGGCGAATACTGGAGGTTCCTGTTGGGCTAGTTTGCCCCCAGGGACCCCCAGTATTCAAGGGGAATTACTTCCCCTTCTCAAAACGCGCCAGGGGGCCCGTTTGCAGACTGCTACAGGGAGGCGGGCGGGGCCTCCGGCACGATGCCGGTCTTTTTTTTTTTTTTTTTATTGGGAGGGGGGCTGCGTGGCCCCCCTTCCCTTGGCCACTTTTGGCCCCGGGGACCCCATCCCCCGGGCCTGAGCATTTTATTTTATTTTTAAATTAAAAAAAAAAAAAAACGGGAAGGGGGCCGCGTGGCCCCCCTTCCCTGGGCCTGATTTGGCCCCTGGGACCCCATCCCCCGGGGCATGCCCTCAATTTTTATTTTTTTTAATTTGGAGGGGGGCTGCGTGGGCCCCCTCCTCAGGCCATTTAAGGCCCCGGGGACCCCATCCCCCCGGGGCCGGCCTTGCCCTTTTTTTTTTTTTTTTTAAATTTTTTATAATTTGGGGAGGGGGCTGCGTGGCTCCCCTCCCTGGCCACTTATGGCCCCGGGGACCCCATCCCCGGGGCCTGGCCTCTGGTTGGGGACTGTGGGGGTCCCCAATCCCCCCACAGCCCCAGCCGGCTCCCCGCCTCCTGCGCGAGCCGGCATTGCTTTCCACATGGGGAGCAGCTAACATGCTGCTCCCCATGTGGAAAGCAGTTAGTTTGCATTTTGAAAGAGAGAGCAGGTTTCCTGCTCTCTCTTTCAAAATGCAAACCAAGTTTGCTATGACAGGACGGGAGCCGCGAGGCTCCCGTCCTGTCATAGCAAAATACAGTGTCCCGGGGGTAGGCACCCCGGGACACTGCAGGAGCCGGCCCCGGGGAGGTGGTGGTCCCCGGGGCTTTGGGGGTCCGTAACGGACCCCAATATTCAAATCTTTAGTGCCCCGGGGAGGTGGCGGTCCCCAGGGCGTGTGGGGGGGCTGGAGCCCCCCCACATAGGTCAAACAATTTAAAAAAAGAAGCCCCGGGGAGGTGGCGGTCCCCGGGGCAGCGGGAGGGCAAAGAGCCCTCCCACACCATTATTTTTTTTAAGCCCCGGGTGGTGACGGTCCCCGGGGCTTGGGGGGGCCTTAGAGGCCCCCCACATATTAAAAAGAAACCCTGCATGCCCCCGGGACTTGGCCCACCCGGGGGCCAATTAACAACGAAGCGCGGGAGACCGCGCTTCGTTTTTTTTTTTTCTCTGCGGGATCCTCGCATCCTGAGCGCATCCCGCCGATTTTTTAAAAAAAAAAATGCTTTTTCCTGCCCAGGGGGTCCTTGAGTGACCCCCTGAGCAGACCTAGGGGGTCAGGGTGTTTCTACCCTGCCCCCTTGGTGCGTTTTACGCACTTGTTTCTTCTGGTTTTTTTTTGTAATCGGCAGGATCCGCGCACCCTGAGCGCATCCTGCCGATTTGTTTTTAAAAAAAATGCTTTTTTCTGCTTAGGGGGTCCTTGTGGGACCCCCTGAGCAGACCTAGGGGGTCAGGGTGTTTCTACCCTGCCCCCTTTTTGCGCTTTGCGCACTTGTTTCTGTCCCTCGGTTCTATCGAGGGACAAAATGGCTGCCAACACTTCCTGATTTGGAGTGTTGACAGCCACTTGACAGCCAATTAGCATGCAGCTCGTGATCGGGAGGGTGCGCGAATCCGACGCAGCCATAGATATATATGTGATTTTCCTTTTGATTTTCTCTGGAACTACTGAACGGATTTACACCATTTAACAAAAGGGTTCTTTCTGAACCAAGAACTACCTCTTTGCCAAATTTGGTGTAATTCCGTTCAGCAGTTCGGGCTGTAGCCGTGTCTAAAGTTTCCTATGGGAAAATGAATGGGGAAAACACGTTTTGGGACCCCCCTTTTTTCTCGGCCCCCGCTTGACGAATCACCCCGAAACTTCCAGGGTAGGAGCGGACCGGAGCGGGCCATAAAGTTTGAAAATTTCGCGAAGATTCGTCAACCGGAAACAGAGTTATTTCAAATAGAATGTCGCGGATTTCCTATGGAAAATAGGTCCTAACTATAACTATCTACTGGCGACCGCCAGTAGATATATATATATATATATATATATATATATATATATATATATATATATATATATATATATATATATATATATATATATATATATTCACTGAAAAAACCATAGGTTTTAGGGACAGTTATAGTTAGTTGGACATTGCACTCGTACAAAACCCGTGAAATTCCCCTGTTATAGTTAGTTCAGCTAACTATAACTCGCGCCCCCGCAATGCACTGCTGATGACATCACATATTACATCACTCATGACATGGTCAGTGACATCACTGATGACATCTCAAATGACATCACTGATGACATCACTGATGACATCATCCAGTGACTGTGTTTCTGTAAAGTTTAAATATGTTTAATATATATAGGGAAAGGCGTATTGAAGAATGAGTGGGTGTATAAGTGTCTGAATGGATGATTTAGTACGTGAGTGACTGACTCTACAAGTGAGTGATTAAACGTATCTTACTGAATGCATGGGTTAGTGACTAAACTGTGTGAATGTCTGTATCCGTCTGTTTGTTGGTGTGTAAGTGGATGCATGGATTTGCGAATAGCTACATGAGTGTCTATATGGGTTATTGATTGGTTCTCTGAGTATCTGTATGGCTGCCTGAGTGTTTGTGTGGGTGGGGTGTGTGTGACTCTATACATAGATGTGTGAGTGGGTGATTCACTGGGTGCATGATTTCAAGAGTGCATCTGTGATGGACTGCTTGGGTGGGTGAGTGTGTGTATGGGTGTGTTAGTGAGTGAATGTATATCTCAGTGGTACATGTGCGAGTAACTACATATGTAAAAGGCAGTATATATGTGTGTTAGAGTATTTAAATGGCTATAAGTGAGAGTGTGTTATTGTGAGAGTGGCTGTATGGATGCGTGTGTGCTTGTATCAGTTATTGTATAAGAGCGTAAGAATGTGCTAGTATTTGTATGAGTAAGTGAGCTGGTGTGTGTATAACTGTATAGGTGAGTAAATGGGTGTGTGATTAATTTTTTGCATGACTGACTAGGTGTGTGAGTACCTCTATGGATGAGTGGCGGTGTGTGAGTGTTTATATAGGTGTATGAGTGCATATGATAGTCCTGTACTGAGTGACTGTAAGTATGAGTGACTGTACAGGTGAGTGAGTGGATGTGTGTGTAGACCTAAGAATCAGTGAGTGGGTATGTAGTTTTTGGTGTTGGAGTGTCTATGGTTTTGAGAATGGCAGTCTGTAATTTAGAGTGGGTATATCAAAAGTTATATTAGGGTGTGAGAAGATGCATGAAATTATCACATGGATGATGTCATCAGTGATGTCATTTGAGATGTCATCAGTGATGTCACTGACCATGTCATGAGTGATGTAATATGTGACGTCATCAGCAGTGCATTGCGGGGGCGCGAGTTATAGTTAGCTGAACTAACTATAATAGGGGAATTTCACGGGTTTTGTACGAGTGCAATGTCCAACTAACTATAACTGTCCCTAAAACCTATGGTTTTTTCAGTGAATTTCAAAGGTTTTTTAAATGCTAATTTCTAACTATAACGTGTCTGAAACCTATGGTTTTTTCAGTGAATTTCAAAGGTTTTTTTAAATGCTAATTTCTAACTATAACGTGCCTGAAACCTATGGTTTTTTCAGTGAATTTCAAAGGTTTTTTAAATGCTAGTTTCTAACTATGCCAACAGAGGTAGGACATGTGAAGAAAGAAGAAAAAACGCACAGAAAGAAGCAAAAGATGTGCAGAAAGAACCAACTGAGGAGCAGAAAGAGGCCTTGTTGCAAAATCATCCTGTGCCCACAACTTTTTCAGACGGGTACTGGTGGTAACTGACTCTGACTAACCAGAGCCAGTGCGCGTTTGCACAGTGGTGAAGGGAGGGGGCGTGAGGTGACATGTGTGCAAACGCGCCCCGTGGCACGTTTTAAGTTGCGGGATTAAGTCCCCTTGAATCCTGAGGGTCCCTGGGGCCCAACTAGCCCCCAGGTACCTACAGTTAGGACCACAGAGCTGAGTTGCAGAGAGGCGTTCCGAGGCCACGCACCTTTTTTCACCTCTCTGCAACGCAACTCTGTTGTGCTTACTGAAGGTACCTGGTGGGCTAGTTGGCCCCCAGGATTCAAAGGGAATTAACTCCCCAACTTAAAACGCACCACAGGGCGTGTTTGCGCACATGTCACCTGAGGCCCCGCCCCCTCCCTTCACCACTGTGCAAACGCATCCCGTGGCGCGTTTTAAGTTGGGGGATTAGGTCACCTTGAATCCTGAGAGTCCCTGGGGCCCAACTAGCCCACCACGTACTTCCAGTAAGCACCACAGGCCTGCGTTGCAACGCCTGTAACAAATTGTGCAGTTGTGTTTAGGTAGTGAAGAGGGTCGTGCTGGGGGTAGTGTTTTAGGGTTTAGGGTAGTGCAGTGGTGTTTGTGTAGTGTAGGGGGTCATGCTGGGGGTAGATTTAGGGTTTAGGGTAGTGCAGTGGTGTTTGGGTAGTGTAGGGAGTCGTGCTGGGGGAGTGTTTTAGGGTTTAGGGTAGTACAGTGGTGTTTGGGTAGTGTAGGGGGTCGTGCTGGGGTTAGTGTTTTAGGGTTTTAGGGTTTAGGGTAGTGCAGTGGTGTTTGGGTAGTGTAGGGGATACTGCTGGGGGTAGTGTTTTAGGGTTTAGCGTAGTGCAATGGTGTTTGGGTAGTGTAGGGGGTACTGCTGGGGGTAGTGTTTTAGGGTTTAGGGTAGTGCAGTGGTGTTTGGGTAGCGTAGGGGGTACTGCTGGGGGTAGTGTTTTATGGTTTAGGGTAGTGCAGTGGTGTTTGGGTAGTGTAGGGGTTCGTGCTGGGGGTAGTTTTTTAGGGTTTAGGGTAGTGCAGTGGTGTTTGTGTAGTGTAGGAGGTCGTGTTTTAGGGTTTAGGGTAGTGCAGTGGTCTTTGGGTAGTGTAGGGAGTCGTGCGGGGGGTATTGTTTTAGAGTTTAGGGTAGTGCAGTGGTCTTTGGGTAGTGTAGGGGTTGTGCGGGGGTAGTGTTTTAGGGATTAGGGTAGTGCATTGGTATTTGGGTAGTGTAGGGGGTCATGCGGGGGTAGTGTTTTAGGGTTTAGGGCAGTGCAGTGGTGTTTAGGTAGTGTAGGGGGTCATGCTGGGGGGAGTGTTTTAGGGTTTAGGGCAGTGCAGTGGTGTTCGGGTAGTGTAGGGGGTCGTGCTGGGGGAGTGTTTTAGGGTTTAGGGTAGTGCAGTCGTGTTCGGGTAGTGTAGGGGCTCGTGCTGGGGAGAGTATTTTAGGGTTTAGGGTAGTGCAGTGGTGTTCGGGTAGTGCAGGGGGTCATGCTGGGGGTAGTGTTCTAGGGTTTAGGGCAGTGCAGTGGTGTTTGGGCAGTGTAGGGGGTCGTGCTGGGGGTGGTGTTTTAGGGTTTAGGGCAGTGCAGTGGTGTTCGGGCAGTGTAGGGGGTCGTGCTGGGGGTGGTGTTTCAGGGTTTAGGGCAGTGGTGTTCGGGCAGTGTAGGGGGTCATGCTGGGGGTGGTGTTTCAGGGTTTAGGGCAGTGCAGTGGTGTTCGGGCAGTGTAGGGGGCGGTGCAGGGGGTGGTGTTTCAGGGTTTAGGGCAGTGCAGTGGTGTTCGGGCAGTGTAGGGGGTGGTGCAGGGGGTGGTGTTTCAGGGTTTAGGGCAGTGCAGTGGTGTTCGGGCAGTGTAGGGGGTCGGTGCAGGGGGTGGTGTTTCAGGGTTTAGGGCAGTGCAGTGGTGTTCGGGCAGTGTAGGGGGCGGTGCAGGGGGTGGTGTTTCAGGGTTTAGGGCAGTGCAGTAGTGTTCGGGCAGTGTAGGGGGTCATGCTGGGGCTGGTGTTTCAGGGTTTAGGGCAGTGCAGTGGTGTTCCGGCAGTGTAGGGGGTCATGCTGGGGCTGGTGTTTCAGGGTTTAGGGCAGTGCAGTGGTGTTCGGGCAGTGTAGGGGGTCTTGCTGGGGCTGGTGTTTCAGAGTCTAGGGCAATGCAGTGGTGTTCGAGCAGTGTAGGGGGTCTTGCTGGGGCTGGTGTTTCAGGGTTTAGGGCAGTGCAGTGGTGTTCGGGCAGTGTAGGGGGTCGTGCTGGGGGTGGTGTTTCAGGGTTTAGGGCAGTGCAGTGGTGTTCGGGCAGTGTAGGGGGTCGTGCTGGGGCTAGTGTTTCAGGGTTTAGGGCAGAGCAATGGTGCTCAGGCAGTGTAGGGGGTTGTGCTGGGGGTGATGTTTCAGGGTTTAGGGCAGTGCAGTGGTGTTAGGGCAGTGTAGGGGGTCGTGCTGGGGGTGGTGTTTCAGGGTTTAGGGCAGTGCAGTGGTGTTCCGGCAGTGTAGGGGGTCGTGCAGGGGTGGTGTTTCAGGGTTTAGTGCAGTGGTGTTCAGGCAGTGTAGGGGGTCGTGCTGGGGTGGTGTTTCAGGGTTTAGGGCAGTGCAGTGGTGTTCGGGCAGTGTACGGGGTTGTGCTGGGGCTGGTGTTTCAGGGTTTAGGGCAGTGCAGTGGTGTTCGGGCAGTGTAGGGGGTCGTGCTGGGGGTGGTGTTTCAGGGTTTAGGGCAGTGCAGTGGTGTTCGGGCAGTGTAGGGGGTCGTGCTGGGGCTGGTGTTTCAGGGTTTAGGGCAGTGCAGTGGTGTTCGGGCAGTGTAGGGGGTCGTGCTGGGGCTGGTGTTTCAGGGTTTTGGGCAGAGCAGTGGTGTTCGGGCAGTGTAGGGGGTCGTGCAGGGGGTGATGTTTCAGGGTTTAGGGCAGTGCAGTGGTGTTCTGGCAGTGTAGGGGGTCATGCTGGGGGTGGGGTTTCAGGGTTTAGGGCAGTACAGTGGTGTTCGGGCAGTGTAGGGGGTCGTGCAGGGGTGGTGTTTCAGGGTTTAGGGCAGTGCAGTGGTGTTCGGGCAGTGTAGGGGGTCGTGCTGGGGCTGGTGTTTCAGGGTTTAGGGCAGTGCAGTGGTGTTCGGGCAGTGTAGGGGGTCTTGCTGGGGGTGATGTTTCAGTGTTTAGGGCAGTGCAGTGGTGTTCGGGCAGTGTAGGGGGTCTTGCTGGGGGTAGTGTTTCAGGGTTTAGGGCAGTGCAGTGGTGTTCGTGCAGTATAGGGGGTCGTGCTGGGGATGGTGTTTCTGGGTTTAGGGCAGTGCAGTAGTGTTCGAGCAGTGTAGGGGGTTGTGCAGGAGGTGGTGTTTCAGGGTTTAGGGCAGTGCAGTGGTGTTCGGGCAGTGTAAGGGGTCGCGCTAGGGGTGGTGTTTTAGGGTTTAGGGCAGTGCAGTGGTGTTCGGGCAGTGTAGGTGGTCATGCACTGGGTGGTGTTTCAGGGTTTAGGGCAGTGCAGTGGTGTTCGGGCAGTGTAGGGTGTTGTGCTGGGGCTGGTGTTTCAGGGTTCAGGGCAGTGCAGTGGTGTTCGGGCAGTGTAGGGGGTCGTGCTGGGGCTGGTGTTTCAGGGTTTAGGGCAGTGCAGTGGTGTTCGGGCAGTGTAGGCGGTCGTGCTGGGGCTGGTGTTTCAGGGTTTAGGGCAGTGCAGTGGTGTTCGGGCAGTGTAGGGGGTCGTGCTGGGGCTGGTGTTTCAGGGTTTAGGGCAGTGCAGTGGTGCTCGGGCAGTGTAGGGGGTCGTGCTGGGGGTGATGTTTCAGGGTTTAGGGTAGTGCAGTGGTGTTCGGGCAGTGTAGGGGGTCGTGCAGGGGCTGGTGTTTCAAGGTTTAGGGCAGTGCAGTGGTGTTCGGGCAGTGTAGGGGGTCGTGCTGGGGCTGGTGTTTCAGGGTTTTGGGCAGAGCAGTGGTGTTCGGGCAGTGTAGGGGGTCATGCTGGGGGTAGTGTTTCAGGGTTTAGGGCAGTGCAGTGGTGTTCGGGCAGTGTAGGGGGTCGTGCTGGGGGTGGTGTTTCAGGGTTTAGGTCAGTGGTGTTCGGGCAGTGTAGGGGGTCTTGCTGGTGGTGATGTTTCAGGGTTTAGGGCAGTGCAGTGGTGTTTGGGTAGTGTAGGGGGTCGTGCTGGGGGTAGGGTTTTAGGATTTAGGTTAGTGCAGTGGTGTTTGGGTAGTGTAGGGGGTCGGGCTGGGGGTAGTGTTTTAGGGTTTAGGGTAGTGCAGTGGTGTTTGTGTAGTGTAGGGGGTCGTGCTGGGGGTAGTGTTTTAGGGTTTAGGGTAGTGCAGTGGTGCTTGTGTAGTGTAGGGGGTCGTGCTGGGGGTAGTGTTTTAGTGTTTAGGGTAGTGCAGTGGTGTTTGTGTAGTGTAGGGGGTCATGTTTTAGGGTAGTGCAGTGGTGTTTGGGTAGTGTAGGGGGTCGTGCTGGTGGTAGTGTTTTAGGATTTAGGTTAATGCAGTGGTGTTTGGGTAGTGTAGGGGGTCGTGCTGGGGGTAGTGTTTTAGGGTTTAGGATAGTGCAGTGGTGCTTGTGTAGTGTAGGGGGTCGTGCTGGGGGTAGTGTTTTAGGGTTTAAGGTAGTGCAGTGGTGTTTTTGTAGTGTAGGGGGTCATGTTTTAAGATGCAATGCTCCAATACCTGACCAGTCTGCACTACATAAAACTGCAAAAAACTAAAAATAAAAAGTGTTTTGCACACTTTTGTCATTGGGCTATATGTGGGCTACATCTGAGTAATATTTGTGCTACATTTGGGCTCTTTTTTCACTGGTGGCCATCTTGGAAGACTTCTTTGTTATGAAGTTTCCTAATTTCTTCATTTACTGCAGTCTCCTCAGTAGGAAATGCTTTCAGTTTTTTACTTTGATTCCATCAAGAAGGCATTCAGATGTGTCTCACATCTGCCATAAATTCAGAATGTTAGCACTCTAGTTGCTCATTAGATCACTGGAGTAAAGCTACTGCTCACCAGGGAGTTAACTGGTAGTCTGCTGCTGGTATTGAAAGTGATTGTTTCAGTCTGCATGTCAGAATTTTCTAATGAAATAGAAGAGGATTTGAGATCTCACTTAAAACATGCCCTAATTTTTCTTTCTGCAGCACTAACCATAATTTCTATTTCAAAAAGAACCCCTCATTTTGTTCCTTTTTAAATTAAATGTTTTAAGTGTTACCGGTTTATTCCAATCAAGATGGCTTCAGGTGTGCCATACTTTTGTCATAAGTAAGGCTGTTAGCGCTCTAGTTGTTCTTTAGAACACTCTGGGAAGCTGCAGTAGAACACAAAGGCATCAACTGGCAGGCTGCTCCTGTTGAAATATAACAGGAAGATATTTGAGATCACACTTGAAATATGTCCTAATTTTTCTTTCTACAGCACTAACCATAATTTCTATGACAAAATGAACCCCATCATTTTGTTCCTTTTTAAATTAAATGTTTTAAGTGTTACCAGTTTATTCCAATCAAGATGGCTTCAGGTGTGCCATACTTTTGTCATAAGTAAGGCTGTTAGCGCTCTAGTTGTTCTTTAGAACACTCTGGGAAGCTGCAGTAGAACACAAAGGCATCAACTGACAGGCTGCTCCTGTTGAAATATAACAGGAAGATATTTGAGATCACACTTGAAATATGTCCTAATTTTTCTTTCTACAGCACTAACCATAATTTCTATGACAAAATGAACCCCATCATTTTGTTCCTTTTTAAATTAAATTGTTTAAGTGTTACCAGTTTATTCCAATCAAGATGGCTTCAGGTGTGCCATACTTTTGTCATAAGTAAGGCTGTTAGCACTCTAGTTGTTCTTTAGAACACTCTGGGAAGCTGCAGTAGAACACAAAGGAATCAACTGACAGTCTCTGCCCTTGTTGGATGTACATGTTTTACTGAGAATGTCAGACTTCATTCTCACATGAGTGAGAAAGATAATGTGAATTTACAGAAAATATGCTCTCATTTTAGCTTCTGGAGCACCTTCCAAAACTGTATGGGACAAGCATGTGAAAATAGTTTTCTCTCAAACATGATTCATGATATCCCAGCAGAAGGTTTTTCACATGGTAAAATCACCTTAGAATACACCACAATTCCTAAAATTAGTATGGTACCATCAACAAATGAATTCTAATGTAACTAAAGTCTGTTATCACCCTTTATAGTTCTCCTTTTGGTGACCTCAAAATCTTCTATTCACTACAATGCATTTCAATGAGGTACTATCATTTATATTGGTCCCAAGATGGCTGCCAGCAATTCCAGGATGAAGTGCTGACAGCCAATCAGATCTCACGATGACATGTGTGGTTAGGCTCCGCCCAGATATATATGTGACTTTACTTTTGATTTTCTCAGGAACTACTGAACGGATTTACACCATTTAAGCAAAAGGCACGACACTGAACCAAGGGCTACCTCTTTGCCAAATTTGGTGTAATTCCGTTCAGCAGTTCGGGCTGTAGCTGCGACTAAAGGTTCCTATGGAAAAATGAATGGGGAAAACGCGTTTTGGGACCCCCTTTTTCTCGGCCCCCGCTTGATGTATCACCCCGAGACTTTCAGGATAGGAGCGGACCGGAGCGCCCCAACAAGTTGGAAACTTCGCGAAGATTCGTCAACCGGCGCCAACGTTATTTCAGATAGAATGTCGCGGATTTCCTATGGATAATAGGTTTTAACTATAACTATCTACTGGCGACCGCCAGTAGATATATATATATATATATATATATATATATATATATATATATATATATATATATATATATATATTGAAAGAAAGTTTTACCCAAGGCTGGCACACCCAGGAGAATTTCAAGCTTCAAAATCAGCGAAGAGCAGAGGCCCAATCCCCACTGCGTCTCAGGTCCGACGCGTTTCGAGTGTAACTCTTCCTCATGGACCAATGAAGACTGACAACAGCTGTGTGGAACGAATCTTGCCCTCTTTTATTTCATCATCTCGTAGGTACTCGCTCCAATGAGCAGAAATGCATGGTGGGATTCGTAGTACAATCCAACCCCAGTGGGTCACACGCTGCTGGCAATCCTTAAAAGATAATAATACAGGGAATATGGATTGTCCTTGTGCAATCGCTCATACAATCAAAAGAGCACCTCCCGTTCCGCCTCATGGCTGATCAGAGGCAGAGGCAGACCCGCTAGTTACCGCGGTGGTGCCGCGCCGTGGCCGGGTGAGCCACTAATGTATTGAAAGAAAGTTTTACCCAAGGCTGGCACACCCAGGAGAATTTCAAGCTTCAAAATCAGCGAAGAGCAGAGGCCCAATCCCCCACTGCGTCTCAGGTCCGACGCGTTTCGAGTGTAACTCTTCCTCATGGACCAATGAAGACTGACAACAGCTGTGTGGAACGAATCTTGCCCTCTTTATTTCATCATCTCGTAGGTACTCGCTCCAATGAGCAGAAATGCATGGTGGGATTCGTAGTACAATCCAACCCCAGTGGGTCACACGCTGCTGGCAGTCCTTAAAAGATAATAATACAGGGAATATGGATTGTCCTTGTGCAATCGCTCATACAATCAAAAGAGCACCTCCCGTTCCGCCTCATGGCTGATCAGAGGCAGAGGCAGACCCGCTAGTTACCGCGGTGGTGCCGCGCCGTGGCCGGGTGAGCCACTAATGTATTGAAAGAAAGTTTTCCCAAGGTGTGCCAGCCTTGGGTAAAACTTTCTTTCAATATATATATATATATATATATATATATATATACTGGCGGTCACCAGTAGGTAGTTATAGTTAGGACCAGGATTCCATAGGAAAGGAGTTTTTTGACTTGCCTGTAACTTTGGCGTCGTTTTAACGAATCTTCACAAAATGTTCCACAAGAAGTGCATCAGTAATTCTAGTTGCGTAAGGAAAGTTTCGGGGCGATCTGTCAAGTGGGGTCGAAAATAGAGGGTGGGGTTAAAAAAAAGTGAGTTTCCTATGTTAATTCCCATAGAGTCTTTAGATACGCCTGCTACCTGAACCTCTGGACGGAAGTACACCAAGTTTGACAGAAAGGTTAGCAGATTACATTTTTTGTTATTTGAAGTAAATCTGTTTAGTAGTTTGTGAAAAATTCAAGGAAATTCAACTATGTATATCTATGATTGTGAAGCCTTCGCAAATAATGACGAGCTTGTGCAGAGATCTCCATGGCTGTGATTGGCTGTCGACACTTCAACCAGGATGTTTTAGCAGCCTTATTGGGACTCGACTTTAGCCGAATCCACCCCCAAAAATGATGCAAAAAAAAGAAAAACAGTGCAGGGTACGAATACCCTAACCCTCTGGCTTTGGTCTAGGGGACTCCCTGGGACCTGCCGGGGCAAACAAGTACTTTATTTTTAAATTCATGGTGATTCTCACGAATATTCATAAATTTCACTGTGAATAAAAAAAAAACCCAAGCATGGTCTTCTGGGCTTGTTAAAATTGTAGCCCCCGGGTGGGCTATGTCCCAGGGGGCATGCCAAGTTTAGTTTTTAAAAATGGAGGGGGGCTCAACAGGCCCCCTCCAAGGGTTTAATAATGCCCTGGGGACCACCACCTTCCTGGGGCTAATGGGAATATTAATGCAGGGGGGCTGCGTGGACCACCCCGGGCCCCGGGGACCACCAACTCCCCAGGCTATACACAAAAATGAATATGGGGGCCACGAGGACCTCTCCGGGTCTCAGGACCACCATCTCCCCAGGGCTAAAATACACATCACATTAAAGATGGGGTCTGCATGGCCTCAGGGCCCACCACCACACCAGGGCTTTCATTTTTTTAGTAGGAGGGGGGCTGCACGGCCCTACTCCCAGCCCATTCTCTGCCCCAGGGACCACCACCTCCCCAGGGCAGGCCCTTGAAAATCAAAGGAGGGGGACAGCACAGCCTTCTTCCTGGAGCAATACATGGCCCTGGGGACCACCACCCCCCAGGGTCAGCTCCTGCTATCTCACGTGGTGCCAACCCACGGGAGATAGTTGTTTGCTTTTGCTTGGCGAGAGCTTTGAGAGTTGCTGCCAAGCAAAAGGAAACACTCCACTTCCAGCAAGCAGGAGCTGTCAAACTGCTCCTGCTTGCTGAAAGTGGAGTTTTCATCTCTTTTCCTGAATGCAGACATGTGGGCAGGGAAAGAGATGGAAGTATTGCTCTTGCAAGTAGATATCTGCATTTCCAGCAGCTCCCTGTGTGTGAGAGCAATGCCGGCTCTGCATGAGGTGGGGTTTTGGCTGGGACCGTGGGGGCATTCAGGTCCCCCCGTGGTGCCCAACAGTGGTAATTGGCTACCCTGGGTGGGCTCTAGGGCTTTCAGGCAGTCGTGGCGCAGCCCCGGGGGTTGTGGTCCCCATGGCCAAAAACAGCCAGGGACAGGGTCTGTTCAGCCCCCTTCCCCATTAAGGTATAGCCGGGAAACGGGGGATGGGGTCTCCGGGCCGTTTTGGCCCTGATGCTCATTTCAAGGAAATTTTACCTCAACAGGAAGAACTTACAAATATAAACATAGAAAGTGCCCCAGCTGAAGCTCCACTTCTGTAAAGGACAAATGATTCTAACTCGTGGGTTGGCAAAGGCAAAGCAAGTGTGTTTTCACTGCAATTCCATAGTGAAAGATGATCTGAAATGCTTCGTGTAGGTGAATGCATTGTTGAGCTCTTGGAGGCAATTTGTAGTGAGTGTGACGAGCAGGTTCTTTCTTGTCCTTGCCTGGTGAGAGCAGAGTCCATGGTTCTCCCTTTAAATTGCTACAAGTCTTCAAATGTGCAAATTACTTGGAAGCTTTGCCGGTTAGCCCCACCCACCTTAGTAGGATTCAAAGGTCTTCCTGCCTTTTGCCGGGATAATGGACAGCTTAACAAGCGCCCCTCCCAGCGCGTTTCTTACCGATTTTGGTGAGGCGTTCTTGATGCAGCGGAATATGAGGACATCTCCACCAAACAAAGAAGCACTTGCGTCACATAGTTAAGAAGAAAGACCCTTGTTTGGTGGAGAGTTACCTCTTTGTAGTCTCGTTCTCTTCTCTATAGGAGGATTTATGTTATCACATATTTCTGGACAAAGATGCACCATGAACAATCACATGGCCAAAACCCTCACAAGGTCACTGGTGACATTTCCTCGTGCTCTATTATGCAGTTGTAGTGTAGAATACGCACTTTACATGTACCAAAGGAGGAAGCACTTAGTAATAAACCAGTAGAAAGTACTCCACTTGAGTAAATATTTTGTGCAAAACTGTGAAGTTTTGTTGGATTAAGTCACAGGTGTGGTTCATTTGTGGCCCAGACACTCACACAGCTACTGACACACCCACACAGGAACTTACATACCCACTGACAGACCCACTCAGACACTGATACATCCACTCACGGACTCACTCAGATACTTACACACCCACTCACATACCCACTCACAGACCTACTCAGACACTCTCACACACTCTCATAGACCCACTCGGACACTCATGCACCCACTCACAGACACGCTCACTCTCACTCACAAACCCACTCAGTCACTCATGCACCCACTCACAGAATGACTCAGACACTCTCACAGCCACTCACTGACCCATTCAGATACTCATGCACCCACTTATAGACCCACTGAGACACTCACACACCCACTCAGATACTGATGCACTCGCTCACAGACTGACTCACACTCTCATGGATGCACTCGCAAACCCACTCAGACATGTTGACACCCACTCACAGACACATTCAGACACTCATGCCCTCACTCACAGACCCATTCAGACACTCACACACTATCTCACACACCTCGTTGAGACACTTGTGTAGCTACTCCCAAACCCACTCATTCATTCACACACTCACTGACAAACCCACTCAGAGACTCTCACATTCACTCACAGACCCACTCAAACACTCTTGCACTCACTCACACGCTCACTCTCAAAGGTTACAGGTTACAGTTAGGAAAAAAAACTTAGAAATTCACTTAAAAAAACCAAAGGTTACAGGGATGTTATAGTTAGGAAATAACATTAAAAACTGTAGAAATTCACTGAAAAAACTAAAGGTTACAGGGACTTTATAGTTAGTAAATAGAATTTAAAAACCTTAGAAATTCACTGAAAAAACCAAAGGTTACAGGGACATTATAGTTAGGAAATAGAATTTTAAAAAAAACTTAGAAATTCACTGAAAAATCCAAAGGTTACAGGGACATTATAGTTAGACTCATATTTCACTCACACAAAACCATACATTTTCAGCAATTATAGATACCTCAGCTAACTATAACTTACACCCTGCAATGCACTGTGTGAAATTCAAAATGAAAGGAGGTAGACTGTGAAGTAGTTTTATCTTGATGATAGTTTTATTCCAAAGTTCAGTCAGGACAAGAACACAAGTAGTATTAAGTAAATCAGATGAATAAGCCCCACCGGGAGCAGCATCCCTGCTGCTCAGCCTACATACATCAACTGACAATAACACTCAAAGTTACACAAAGGCAACATTCCATGACATCACTGAGACTGGCTGAGCAGCAGAATACAAAACACAGAGAAAGGACTAGACAGAGAGAAGAGGAAGGTACCACACACTGCTTATTACCTCACATATTACATCACTCATGACATGGTCAGTGACATCACTGATGACATCTCAAATGACATCACTGATGACATCATCCACAGAACCACTCACACCCCATACCTCTCATACACCCACTCACACACCCACACAACCACTCACATACCCATTCACTAACCCATACAAATACTCATGCACCCACTGACTTATGCATAGAGCCACTCACACACCCACTCACTCATACAGCCACTCACATACCCACTCACTTACTTAAACAGATACTAACACGTATTCAGTCACATAAACAGTCACTGAGACAACCACATAGTCTTCCATAGAGCCTCTCTCACACTCACTTACAAATACAGCCACTCAATCCCACTCACTCACCCATTAACACACTTACACACCCATTCATGCACCCATACAGACATTCATGTACCCTTTCTCTTACCCATACAGACACTCATGCACCTGCTTACTCACCCATACAGCCACTCTTGCACCCTCTCATTCATCATTTAGAGCCACTCGCATACCCACTCACTCATTCATACACCACTTACACATCCACTCACTCAACCTTAGAGGCATTCACACAACCACTTACTCACCCATACAGCTACTCACACACCCACGTATTCACCGATACAGCCACACACACAACCATTCACACACGGAGATACACAGTTACACAGGCACTCACATAATCTATGTTTTAAAATAGGATCATTCATTAGTAGTACACAAAATAAGCTAATTTAAATGTGGAGGTACCTTAGTATATATGTTTAACACTCAGAAACTTTTAGAAAACACTCACAGTCACTGGATGATGTCATCAGTGATGTTATCAATGATGCCACTGACCATGTCATGAGTGATGTAATATGTGAGGTCAGAAGCAGTGCATTGCGGGGGTGTAAGTTATGTTAGCTGAGGTAACTATAACTGCTGATTTTCTATGGTTTTGTACAACTGAAATGTGAGCCTTACTATAATGTCCTTGTAACCTTTGGTTTGTTCAGTGAATATATATATATATATATATATATCTATATAGATATATATATATATTATCTACTGGCGGTCGCCAGTAGATAGTTATAGTTAGGACCTATTTTCCATAGGAAATCCGCGACATTCTATTTGAAATAACTTTGCGTCGGTTGACGAATCTTCGCGAAATTTTCAAACTTTATGGCCCGCTCCGGTCCGCTCCTACCCTGAAAGTCTCAGGGTGATTCGTCAAGCGGGGGCCGAGAAAAAGGGGGTCCCAAAACGTGTTTTCCCATTCATTTTCCCATAGGAAACTTTAGACACGGCTACAGCCCGAACTGCTGAACGGAATTACACCAAATTTGGCAAAGAGGTAGTTCTTGGTTCAGAAAGAACCCTTTTGTTAAATGGTGTAAATCCGTTCAGTAGTTCCTGTGAAAATCAAAATGAAAATCACATATATATTTATGGCCGCGTCGGATTCGCGCACCCTGAGCGCACCCTGCGCGCACCGTCCCGATCACGAGCTGCATGTTAATTGGCTTTCAAGTGGCTGTCAACACTCCAAATCAGGAAGTGTTGGCAGCCATTTTGTCCCTCGGTAGAACCGAGGGACAGAAACAAGTGCGCAAAGCGCAAAAGGGGCAGGGTAGAAACACCCTGACCTCCTAGGTCTGCTCAGGGGGTCCCACAAGGACCCCCTGGGCAGAAAAAGCATTTTTTTTTAAATTGGCAGAATGCGCTCAGGGTGCGCGGATCCTGCCGATTAGAAAAAAAACCCAGAAGAAACAAGTGCGCAAAACGCACAAAGGGGGCAGGGTAAAAACACCCTGACCACCTAGGTCTGCTCAGGGGGTCCCATAAGGACCCCTGGGTAGAAAAAAGCATTAAAAAAAATCGGCAGGATGCGCTCAGGGTGCGCGGATCCTGCCGAAAAATCGAGCGCCGGTCTCCCGCGCTTCGATGTAAATCTCGCCCCCCGGGGGCATGCGGGGGGGGGTTTATTGTTTATATGGGGGGCCTCTAAAGCCCCCCAAGCCCCGGGGACCGCCACCCCCCCGGGGCTTTATTAAAAAAAAGGAGCGGGAGGGCTCTCCTGCCCTCCCGCAGCCCCGGGGACCGCCACCCCCGGGGCTTCTTTTTTTTAAATTTAATAACGTGTGGGGGCTCCAGCCCCCACATGCCCCGGGGACCACCACCTCCCCGGGGCACTTAGAAAATAATGTGGGGGTCCGTTACGGACTCCCAGAGCCCCGGGGACCACCACCTCCCCGGGGCTTTGTCAATGGAGGGAGGGGGCCGCGCGGCCCCCCTGGAGCCTGTAAAGGCCCTGGGGACCGCCACCCCCAGGGCCAGCTCCTGCAGTGTCCCGCGGTGCCTACCCCCGGGACACTGTAGTTTGCTATGACAGGGACGGAGCCTCGCGGCCCCGTCCTGTCATAGCAAACTGCTTTGGATATTGGAAGCGAGAGCAGGAAACCTGCTCTCGCTTCCAATATCCAAGCACATTGCTTTCCACATGGGGAGCTGCATCTTAGCAGCTCCCCATGTGGAAAGCAATGCCGGCTCCCAAGGGACGCGGGAGCCGGTGGGACTGTGGGGGATTGGGGACCCCCACAGTCCCCAACGGAGAGGGCCAGCCCCGGGGATGGGGTCCCCGGGGCAAGTAGTGGCCCGGGAAGGGGGCCACGCGGCCCCCTTCCCCAAAATTAAAAAAATTTTTTTTTTAAAAACAAAGGCCGGCCCCGGGGGATGGGGTCCCCGGGGCCATAAGTGGCCTGAGGAGGGGGGCAACGCAGCCCCCCTCCAAAACTATAAAAATAAAAAAAAAGGCCATGCCCCGGGGGATGGGGTCCCCGGGGCCGATTAAGGCCTCGGGAGGGGGGCCACGCGGCCCACGTCCAAATTGTTTTTTGTTTTTTTTATAAATAGGGGGCAGGCCCTGGGGGATGGGGTCCCCAGGACCAATAAATTAGAAAAAGAAGGGGGGCCACACAGCCCCCCTTCTTAAAAAAAAAAAAAAAAACACTGGCATCGCGCCGGAGGCCACGCCCCCTTCTTTCACCACTCTGCAAACGCGCCCCCTGGCGCGTTTGCAGATGGGGAACGAATTCCCCTTGAATACTGGGGGTCCCTGGGGGCCAACTAGCCCACCAGGAACCACCAGTATGCACCAGGGGGCTGCGTTGCAGAGAGGTGTACAGAGGCCACGCCCCTTTTTACACCTCTCTGCAACGCAGCTCTGTGGCGCTTTTTGGAGGTACATGGTGGGCTAGTTGGACTCCAGGGACCCTCAGGATTGAAGGGGATTTCATTCCCCAACTTAAAACGCGCCACGGGGCGCGTTTGCACAGTGGTGAAGGGAGGGGGCGGGGCTTCAGGTGACATGTGTGCAAACAGGCCCCGTGGCGCATTTTAAGATTGGGAATGAAATCCCCTTCAATCCTGAGGGTCCCTAGGGGCCAACTAGCCCACCAGGTACGTCCAGAAAGCACCACAGAGCTGCGTTGCAGAGAGGTGCAAAAAGGGGCGTGGCCTCTGAACACCTCTCTGCAACACAGCTCCCTGGCGCATACTGGAGGTACAGGGTGGGCTAGTTGGACCCCAGGGACCCTCATGATTCAAGGGGACTTAATCCCCCAACTTAAAACGCGCCATGGGGCGCGTTTGCACAGATGTCACCTCAGGCCCCGCACCCTCCCTTCACCATTGTCCAAATATTCCTCTAAAATCAGCCGAACTACGAATTCCGATTTACTCACCTGTTATCAGGAGAGACCTCAGTGCTGCATCTTTGAGCCCAGTACTGATCCTGAAAAGTAATTTTAACCGTACTTACCAGCAACTTGAATTTCCTTCCATAGGCTAACATTGACTGGTTTCACTTGGAAATTCTTCTAAGTGTGGAGTTTTGGAACTTTATAATATTCCTCTAAAATCAGCTGAACTACGAATTCCGATTTACTCACCTGTTATCAGGAGAGAACCCAGTGCTGCATCTTTTAGCCCAGCACTGACCCTGAAAAGTAATTCTAAACGTACTTACCAGTAACTTGTATTTCCTTCCATTGGAATCCATTGTCTGGTTTTCAGCAGAAAAGTTTCAAAGTGTCGATTTTCACAAACTACAAATATTCCTTAAAAATCGCCTGTATGACTTAAGCGCATTCTTTCAACTGTTTACAGGAGATGCACCAGTGCTGGATACAGGATCCACCACTGAGTAAGAAAAAGTAACGATAACACTACTTACCTGCTAAGTGAATTTCCTCCCATAGGATAACATTGGTGATTCTATGTGAAAAAGTTTCTAAGTGTCAACTTTTAAAATACAATAATATTCCTTAAAAATCACTACTGTAACCAAAACGCTTTTACTCAACTGTTTACAGGAGATGTCCCAGGACTGAATCTAGGATCCAGTCCTGTGGTTATAAAAGTAATCCATAAAGTAACTAATTGCATTTAACTAGAAATTCACATTGAGCTCAATGTTGCATTGTGTTTGAAATTATGTTGCCCATTGCAACAACTGTAACTACTGTACTTAAAAGTCTATTGCCTATTTGCAAAGTATTTAAACTAAAGTAATTCATTCTGAGAATGTATATTTTGTAATGTAATGTATAATGTAATTACAACGTAATTTAAAAAATAAAATATCTAAAAATAAATAGTTAAAAAAAATGTAGTAAATCAGTATCAAAAAAATAAATATAACAATTAATACATTTAAAAATTGTCATTTACAAAACCTTTGAAATTCACTGAAAAAACCATAGGTTTTAGGGACGTTATAGTTAGAAATTAGCATTTAAAAACCTTTGAAATTCACTGAAAAAACCATAGGTTTCAGACACGTTATAGTTAGAAATTAGCATTTAAAAAACCTTTGAAATTCACTGAAAAAACCATAGGTTTTAGGGACAGTTATAGTTAGTTGGACATTTCACTCGTATAAAACCATAGAAATTCCGTTATAGTTAGTTCAGCTAACTATAACTCGCGCACTGAGATGTCATCAGTGATGTCATCAGTGATGTCACTGACCATGTCATGAGTGATGTAATATGTGACGTCATCAGCAGTGCATTGTGGGCGCGAGTTATAGTTAGCTGAACTAACTATAACGGGGGAATTTCTATGGTTTTGTACGAGTGAAATGTCCAACTAACTATAACTGTCCCTAAAACTCATGGTTTTTTCAGTGAATATATATATATATATATATATATATATATATATATAATATATATATATATTCACTGAACAAACCAAAGGTTACAAGGACATTATAGTAAGGCTCACATTTCATCTATTGATATACAGATTTGAAAATTTAAATAAAATTTAAACAAAAATAACAATTCAATTACAGAGTAATAAATACATTGCTAAATAAATGAAAAACAAAAAAATGTAAAACCAAAAAACACAATTACAAAAAAAAAAAAAAACATTACAAATATAAACATATCTAAAATTGAAAAACCCCCAAACGATAATAAAAATATATGTAACCAATATTACGAAAAATATTTGAGTCTGGGATTATTAGATATACCATTTCCACTCCAGTTAATTCAATAGTAGGGAAAGTGTAGGACTTCGGAGGATTTACATTTCTTATTCCAACTCTAGCCTAAGCAACCTTGGTGAAAGTGTTAAACTTTGCAGGGATTACATTTACTATTCCTACTCCAGTCATAGGAAAGATAGGGAAAGTGTTGGACTTCGGGGAGGTTAAATTTACTATTCCAACTCCAAAAAGCGCAACAGTAGGGCAAGTGTTGGACTTCGGAGTGATAACATTTAGTACTCCCACTCCAGTCTATGCAAAAGAAGGGAAAGCATTGGACTTCAGAGGAGTTACATTTATTATTACCATTCCAGTCTAAGCAACAGAAGGGAAAGAGTTAGATTTTGGAGGGGTTACATTTAATATTCCCACTAGAGTCAGTGTAACAGTAGGGAAAGTATCGGATTTTGGAGGGGTTACATTTACTATTCTTACTCCAAACCTTCACAACAGTAGGGAAAGTGCTGGACTTCGGATGGGTTACATTTACTATTCCCACTCCAAACAGTTGAATAGTAGGGAAAGGTTTGGACTTCGGATGGCTAAGATTTACTATTTTCACTCCAGTCTGTGCAACATTAAGAAAACCATTGGACTTCAGAGGGATAAGATTTACTAGGCCCACTCCAGTCTGTGCAACATTAGGGAAAGTATTGGACTTCGGAGGGTTACATTTACTATTCCCACTCAAGTCTAAGCAACATTATTGAGAGTACTTCACTTCAAACTCATTACATATTTGAATAACCCTATTTAGTGAGAAGACATATTATACTCTTAATGTGAACATTATTAACTAACATTAAAAAATATACATATTTATTGTAAAAATAAAAAAGTAAACAATTTGCATAATTAATAATCAATTAAATAATTCATTATATATTTTTTAATTTAATTATTACTTAATTAACTTCCCACCTTATACCCATACAAACCTAGCAGCCCACATCTAAAATAAAACTCAAATAAATAATTGTAGCACAAATTACATAGTTGATAATAAATTAAACAATTAATTAACAATTTTAAAATTACAAACCCAGAAACCCACGCCTAAAATATAACTAAAATTTGTAGGTATTAAACAACTTACATAATTAACAATCAATTAAATAATTGATTAGTTATTAATATGTAATATTTATTAATTATTGCTTAACTGCTCCCTCTATACTCCTACAAACCTAGCAATCCACATCTAAAATATAACTAAAATATATAAGTATTACATAATTTACAAAATTAGTTATCAATTAAATAATTAATTCTAAATTAATAATGAATTGTTAATTATTTATTACGTAATTAACTTCCCACCCTTTCCCCCTACAAACCCAGCAACCTGCTACAACACTATAAATTCTGATTAACAATTTATTACAAAATTCTAAATCACTTAAAATTACAAACTATACTAAAACAAAAATGAATACCAATTATAAAAACAATAGTATCACATACATAGTAACACATACAATTATTATATGAACTAAAACACATTAAAAAAATTAAAAAACAATATTTTTACAACGATATTACTGAAAATGTTATTTAAAACAACATTCCTAAAAACAATATTATCTAAAAAACAAAATTCTTGACAACAATATTCTTGCATCACAATATTTTTGTATCATGATATTTTATTTCTTACATTTCTGTCTCCTGATATTTATAACTTGATATTTTGTCTAAACACCTACCATTCAACTCACCTTGGTGTGCTAACTCACCCGCCATCTAAATTTTTTGCAATTCCTGGAGCTTTTGTAAAATTGTTTTAAGTTTGGATGTTGGCAGTACTTGTCCAATTTAAAATTAAGTGAGGTCCATTTATGAGTTATTGAGGGCCAGTCCATGTTAGTATAACAGGAATTATTGATTACCCTATGAAGTCATTATACAGTTTCCTGGTGCTTAACTGTGGTAGGCAATTTATGTGCTCTTCAATGGCTGAGTAATGGGCGGCACACCGGTTATTAAGGCCAGAGGATATTTACATTATTATTAAGTTGTACTGATTTCAAATGGCAAGGTGTCTTTATGTAACCAGTTAAATCAATGATAAATGATAGAATAATTGGTACAGTACAATGATTTCTAGATATAAGGTTTAAGCTTAATTTTAGAAAGGAAAATGGGATATATTTTCATGGAGTTTGTTAGGTGAGCAATTTAGCGCCGTTAGACAATCTGAAAGGGCTATTTTAGAGGTAAACGAGAATATGCCGGTGGAATCTTTTGTGACCTTATCAATTCTTTTAGTAAAATATTCAACTTTTTTGGGGATTTCTGCAAATTAGGGCCTTTATGAGTTGGTTGGTTAATTGCAACATATGTAGTAACTGCTGTCACTGTACATGGTGCAATTATGAGTTTTATAATAAATACTACCAGGTCAACACTGTCGCTTTTTATCGGGTGAAAAATGCCTGATATTTACCAGAACACGAGGATTTTATTTACTAAAAACTCATATTTGGGTAGTGTTATTGCACCCAATAAATTCCAGCTCAGAAGAGTTAGATTTTATCAGGTTTGATAAATATCAGACCAATTACCAGGCTACTTGTAATGAGGACCTTAACATTCAGTTTTTATGGTTGATTTGCAAGTAATTAGATGCCACCTATATTTTTATTTCATTTTATTTGAAAGTTTTATATAGTGCGAACAAGAACCATGCGGGTATCACAGCTCTTTACAATGTTAAAAAGAGACATATAGAATCAATATTATAATTGTCAAAAGGCAGTACAGGATATGGCAGATCACAAATAAGGGCGGGATCACCGCAAAGATTAGACAGATAGATCCAATAGTATCACAAGTGAGCAGTAATCAAGAGTGACGTTGAGGAGTCCTGATAATCTCAGAGAGAAAAGTTCCTAGGGTCTATGGCAGAAATTTGTTCATGAGTAGTTGTTTAACTTCTTTCTTGAAAGATGCCATTGAGGGATTCAGTCTGGTTTCCGGGGGAGGGAGTTTCAAATTCTCGGGGCAATACCAGAGAAGGTTATGTTGTAGGTTTTCTTGTTTTTGAAGCTCTGTGGTTTCAGCAGTAGTGTGCTGGAGCTTCTAGAAGATCTAGAGCCACCATAACGCCATGCTTCTGAGCAAGGTAGCTTGGGGTATTGAAGTGTAGGGCTTTGTGAGTCATGCATGCATTTTTCAGCTGAATTTTTGCTTCTTAGGAGAGCCATTTGAGAGATTTCAAATCAGAGGTGATGTGGTTGTTTCTTTTTGATCAATTGATGTGCCGTGCAGCGTAGTTGAGGGAGGACAATAAGGGAGCCATTTTGGATGTGGGCAAACCGCCTAGGATTGTGCTTCCGTAGTCCAACCTAGGAATCACTAGGGCTTGGACAGCAGAGTTGAAGTCCTTTGGGGTAGGAAGGGTTTTAATTTTCTTAGGATGCTCATTTGGAGGTTTGCTCCTTTGGTGACAGCACTGATGGGCTTCAGCATGTTAAGGTTCTTATCGAGAGGTATTCCCAATGATCTCGCTGAGTCAATGACTTCAGGCAGGCAGTTGAAGGCTATTAGGTGCTTCATCCATTTGTTAATGACTGGTGATTGTTTGGGTGGGGCGATTAGAAGGAATTCAGTTTTGAGCGTGTTTAGTTTGAGGTGGCTGCATGTCAGCTAATTTCTTTTTTTTGTAATGTTAAGTTGAGGGCGCTGATGTCATCGGGGAGGAGACTTTCAGGTATAGTTGGGTGACATCTGCATACATGTGATAGTGGATGTTGGATGAGCTCAGAACAGCCGTTAGCGGCTCCATGAACAGGTTAAAGAGAGTAGGTGAGATGGAGAAACTCTGTGGGACTCTCAAGGTGACCGGAGTGGACTTAGACAGAGACTGATTAACTTTGATTTTTTGAGTTCTGTTTTGGAGAAATTAGGTCAACCAGTTTTGGACGGTCCCAAAGAGACCCATCCTACATTTCAATAGGTCAAGTAGGTATTCATGCTTAATCATATTGAATGCTGAAGATAGGTCAAGGAGGATAGGGAGACAAGCTTTGTTTTGGTCTAACATTTTTAGAGTATCATCCACTATTTGTGTAAGTACTGATTCAGTGCTATGCCCCAGGAGGAAGCCGGATTGGAATTGGTCAAGAAGATGGAACTGATCAATGTGGTTACAGAGTTGGATGTGTACACATTTTTCAAGGAGCTTTGCAAGAGTTGGAATGTTGGAGATGGGGCAGAAGTTATTTAGATCTGTGTGATCAGCCGCTGGCTTTTTTAGGCTAGGGGTGACCTGCCCAGACTTTAGGCAATCTGGGATTGTGCCTTGAAGTAGAGAGGCATTAACGATCTTGGTCCAAGGTGGGAGTACAGATACTTTGATCTCCTTGAAGAAGTTGGGGGGGGTAGCGAGTCATTGAAGTGGTTTCAGGGTTTCAGATCTGCCTGAATTTTGAGAATGGCATTTTCCTCAAAGGTTGTAAAAGAGATCCATGAAGCGTTGTTTTTGAAGATGTGTTCTGGTAGACCAGAGGATACAGCAGTCCAGGAAGGGGAGGGGGCTGGAGAGAGGTAAGAGATGATGGTGCTCCAGTGCTTTCAGCAAATCAGATCTCATATTTTCCATCTTCTCCAGGAAGAAGGAGGCAAATTCTTCGCAGTTTGGCAGTGGATTGGACCCAACTGGGTAAGGGTTGGGTAGGCCAGTTGATGAAAGTTTGACAAGCTTAAATAGTTTTTTGGTCAGTTTCTAGCATGATCAAGTTGGTTTCTGAAGAAGTTTGCTTTCGAGTTTCTAATGCTTTTGTAATATGAATTCATCAGTGATTTCAAGTGCTTGAGGTGTTCAAGGGAAGGTAAGGATCTCCACTTTCACTCCACTAGTCGCAGGTTATGTCTTTCGGTATTAAGGCTACCATTGTACCATGGTTTGGAGTCTTTGGTGGACAGTCTTTTTAGCTGTAAGGGTGCGATCGAGTCTAGAATGTTCTTCATGGAGCATGTGCAGTGGTTTGTAGGATCTTTAACATGTCATTTGAGATGTCATGAGTGATGTCACTGACCATGTCATGAGTGATGTAATATGTGAGGTCATAAGCAGTGCATTGCGGGGGTGCGACTTATAGTTAGCTCAGCGAACTATAACTGCTGAGTTTCTCTGGTTTTGTATGAGTGAAATGTCAGCCTAACTATAACGTCCCTGTAACCTTTGGTTTTTTCAGTAAGTTTCTAAGTTTTTAAAAATTCTATTTCCTAACTATAACGCCCCTATAACCTTTGGTTTTTTCAGTGAATTTCTATGGTTTTTTAACTAGAAGCTGTGTTTGCATAGTGGTGGAGAAAGGGGCTGGGCCTCCGACCAGTTCTCAGGAATCCCACTTTGTAGGACTTACAGGAGGTACCATGAGGGCTTGTTGGCCCCCAGGGTCCCTCAGGAGTAAAGTGGACTTCATGCCCGAACCAGTAGTATACCACGAGCCGCGTTGGCAGAGTGGTGGAGAAAGGGGGCGTGGTCTCCGAAGACCTCTTAACAATGCCGCTGTGTGGGACTTATTGGAGATAACAGGAGGGGTAGTTGGCCCACAAGGACGTCCTTGGGGGTCAACTAGGACTCCTATTACCGCCAGTAAGTCCCATACAGCAGGATTGCAGAGACCTGATAGCAGGCCATGCCCGCTTTCTCCACCACTCTGCAAACGCTCCTTCTACACTACTAGTAGGGGGATGAAGTCCCCTTGGCTAGTGAGGGTCCTTGGGGGAAACTACCCCACCTGTTACCTCCAACAAGCCCCATACAGTGGGTTTGCTGAGAGGTTTTCGGTGGCCACGCCTCCTTTCTCCTCCACTCTGCAAACGCGCCTCCTGGCATACTACTAGTTTGAGGATTAAGTCCCCTTGGCTCTTGAGGGTCCTTGGGGGCCAACTACCCCTCCTGTTAACTCCAGTAACGCCCACACAGCTGGATTGCTGAGAGGTGGTCAGAGGCCATGCCCCTTTCTCCACCACTCTGCAAACTAGCTTCCTGGCGCACTGCTGCTTGGGGGAAGAAATCCACTTTAGTCCTGCAGCCCTCGGGAAGCAAGAGGATGTCATCTCCCCACCAGCAGTGCGCCGAGAGGTGCATTTGCAGAGTGGTGGAGAAAGGGGGCGTCGCCTCTGACCACCTCTCAGCAATCCCACTGTGTGGGGCTTATTGGAGTTAACAGGAGGGCTAGTTGGCCCCTAAGGACTCTCAGCCATTTTTGGCCTCAGGGACTACATCCCCTGGGGCCAGGCCTCTTCATTGGGGACCATGGGGGGAGCCTGAAGGCCCCGCACTCCCGGCCGGCTCCCGCCTCCTGTGGGAACCGGCATTGCTTTTTACACCCAGGGAGCTGCTGACATGCAGCTGCCTGGGTGTAAAAAGCAAAGTGTTCCACTTTGAGCAAACTGGAGCACTTGTTTGCTATGGCATGGCAGGAGCAGTGCTCCCACCATGCCATAGCAAACAGCAATGTCCTGGGGGTAAGCACCCCGGGACATTGCAGGAACCGGCCCTGGGGGGTGGTGGTCCTCAGGGCCATCTAGGGCTCCTGGGGAGGCCGTGTGCCCCCCTCCTGCTATCACATTTGCCCCAGGGAGGTTGTGGACCCCGGGGCAGGGGGGTCCGCAAGGCCCCTCATATTCATTTAATAAGCCCCGGGGAGGTGGCGGTCCCCGAGGCAGGGGGGTCCGTGAGGCCCCCCACATTGTTTGAATGAGCCCCGGGGAGGTGGCGGTCCCTGGGGCTGTGGGCGAGTCCAGTGGACCAGCCCGCATTTATTATCAGAAGTGCCCTGGGGAGTTGCAGTCCCCGGGGCTTTCATAAGCCCTAGGAGGGGGGCCCCATGCACCCCTCTCCTATAATTAGTATATACCCCCGGGACCTGGCCCACATGGGGGTTATTTTAAAGCAAGCACAAGAGCCCGCACGTGCTTTTTTGTAAAAAACATTTGCAGCGAATTCACGCTTATCGTGAATTCACTGCAAATTTTTTTTTTTATTGTTTTATGCCCTGTCGGGGTCCCAGGGGGACCCCAACACCATGGCTTGGGGGCCAGGGTATTCCTACCCTGCCCTCTTTTCTTTATTTTTACTTTTTTGGCTGACATCACTTCCTGGTTGAAGTGTTGGCAGCCAATCAGAGCAGTGTATATCCCTTAACTAGCTCTCTTTTTTCGCGAAGACTCTGCGGCCAGAGATATCACTATAATTTTAAACTTAAATTTCTCAAAAACTACTCAACAGATTTATACCAAATAGGTAAAAGGGACTTCCTTGAACCAACATCCACCTCCCTGCCAAATTTGGTATAATTCCGTTCAGCAGTTCAGTCTGTAGCTGTGGCTAAAGGTTCCTATGGGAATTTACAATACAAACGCAACCTTATTTCGTGACCCAAATTCTCGGTCCCCACTGCACGGATCACCCCCAAACTTCCCCAATCAATAGTACCCGCTGTGACACTTTTTTGGCAAAATTTCATGCAGATTGGTCAAAGGACGCCAAAGTTATAGCCAAGTCAAAAATGCTTTTCCTATGGAAACTAGGTCCTAACTATAACTACCTACTGGCGACCTCCAGTTGGTAATAAACAAGAAACACACACACACATATATATATATATATATTTTTTTAAATTATTTTATTGTGTTGCTAATAACTTTGGCACAGTTTGATGAATCTCCACACAACTTTGTATATCTAAGGACGTGAAGCTGCTGTGGATCTCCGAGATCTGATTGGTTGCCACCACCTCTACCAGGAAGTAGTGGCGTTTATCTGAAGACTTGGGACTTCGTCCTGAGTCCTAATTTTGTAAAGAAAAAAGACGTAAGGGAGCAGGGTAGGGGTACCCTGACCCCCTAGGCCTGATGATGGGATCCAAGAGGGACTCCACCTGAGGCTAAAAACATTTTTTATTTAAATTGTGCCGCAAATTTGCAGAGGATCTGTGAATCCACAGCAAAATTTAAAATACAGAAATGGGGGTTCCCACAAATTTTAAAATAACCCCTGTGGGCCAGAGCGAGGGGGGAATGCCGACATTAATTTAAGGGGGAGAGGGGCATATAGCCCCCCTCACCAATCCTCTATGAGGCCCTGGGGACCCAATCCCCTGGGGCTGGCAAGCTAATTGAAGAGGTGGGGAGCCACGTGACCCCCCTTCCCGACCTAGGAGAGGCCCTGGGGACTCCACCCCCTGAGGCCATTCACTAAACTGAAGGGGAAGGGGCCCAAGCAGCCCATCTCCCTGGCCAGAAGAGGGCACGGGGATCCCATCCCCCAGGGCTGGTAAGTAAATAAAAGGGGAGGGGGGCTGCACAGCCCCCCTCCCTGAGCCATAGGATTGCCCGGCGATCCCATCCCCCGGGGCAGGATCGGTGACAGTGTCCCGGGGTCCCCAACCCCTGGGCACCATCTATTTCCCTGTCCACAAGCACGGGTAGGGAAAATGCAAGGTTCTCTCAGCGGGCGGAAGCATGAAGCTGCTCCCGCCCAGTGTGAGAACAAAGCATTTTCCTGCCCACAGTCTAGAGCAAGGAAATGCTTTGTATTGCTCCAACCCCGTGGGAGCAAAAGAAAATTTCTCCCATAGGGTTGGAGCAATGCCAGCTCCTGCTGTACCTGTGAAGGGTGCAAGTTGGGAGCTGACAGGGGTGCGGGGGATCTGGGCCTCCACCGCAGCCCCCAATATTGGATTACCCATGTGATGCCCCATTTGAAGAAAAAAAATGTAAAAAGAAAAACCAGTTTTGGCATACCCCGGCTGGTCACCAGGGCACAACATTTATAAAGGAATAATGCCGGCTTCTGCAGGAGCAGGGAGCCGATGAGGCTGCTGGGGCCCTGGGCCTCCCCATGGCCCCTTCTAAAAAAAAGGTCTGTGGGAGGCCTAAGTGGGACCGGGACACCAACAAACAAAATTAAAATGAATTAAAGTAAATAATACATGAGCTGTCACAGCCGCTCATTTATCCTTCAGTGCTCCTCCAAGGAGCACCTCTATAATGCCCTGGGAGGGCTATTTTGCTATATTTTGTTTTGGTGATGCCCCTAGATGGGGCAGAACCATCACCCAAAATTTGTTTTATGTTGCAAGGGGAATTTAGGGACTTCTGCAGTCCCCCAGCAACACTGGAAAAAAATATAATTCCTGGGTCATTGAAACGATGAACCCAGGGGAACTTCCATATTTTGATAAAGCATTTCCCTGGCTGGAGCTTTTGCTCTACAGCTCGGATTGTAGTGCCACCTAGCAGCTGGTTGTAGTTTATGTAATACAGTATATCCCATAAACTGCTAAGACTGTATGTGGTTGGTTTTATTTTATAGCGTTTTTTGGCGTGTAAAATGTTAAAAAGTAAAAGCAAGATAGTTTGTTTTATGAAAAAAATAATATATTTCAGACTAAATATTTTTTCATTTTTCACCCCAAAAATATAACAATAAGAACTTTGAAAAAAGAACACTCACAGACATGTAGTTTTGTAAAATATATTAGGTAATTTTTAAGTAATCAATAATGATAAACATTATATTATTGAAAAATACATTTAATTAAAATAATTGCAAATTTTTCTAGAACGATGATTGATCTGCTTTGAGTGAAGATTTCGGCCCTGGGGTGGGCTCCCCAAAGCCTTTAATGGCTCGAAGAGAGGGGCGCCAAATGGCACCTCCCCTTTTTTCATGATTTTGGCGCCAGGGGTGGGCTCTCAAAGGCCATAAGTGGGTCGGGGAGAGGGGCAGCGCATCCCTCCCCTTTATGAATACACCCCTGGTGGTGGGCTTTCTGGGCCATAAACGTAGTGAATGCGGCCTGGCCACCATTTTGGGTTTTTTGATTGTTCGATCCCGGCAATTTAAGCTGTTATTTTTCTTTTCGGCCCCAGGGGGGTCCCTCTGGGTCCCCCGCTTGGGGCCTAGGAAGTTAGGGTATCCCTACCCTGCCCCCTTATATTACTTTTATTTTTTTACTTCAGGACAGGGGACTAAATCCCTGAGTCCTGTAATCACTGCCAGCAACATTTTTCTGATGTTGATGGAAGCCAATTGGAGTACACGTTCTCACGGGAGTCTGAATCCTGCTGGAGCAACATAGCCCCAGGGAAATGAAGTTCCCTGAGCCAATCAGAATACTCTATTTTTAAATTGGCGCTCTAGCGAGAGTTTCTCAAGCCTCTCATGGGCCCAACGTTCCAGAGACACAATTTTTAAGCCTTAATTTCTCAAAAGGTACTTAATGGATTTCTTCTAAATCACAAAAGGTACAATCCCTGGACCAAGATCTAACTTCCTGCCAAATTTGGTGTAGTTCCATTCAGCAGTTTATGCAGTAGCCTGTCTTAATAAAGTCTATGGAAGATGCTTGGGGATTTTGCGTTTGGGACCCCCTCTCAACCTCTGCTTAATGGATGACCCCCAAAACGTTCCATGCACATACTTGTCAAAAAGCAGCACCTTTTTGGAATGTTTCATAGGCATTTGTCAAACGGAGCAAAAGTTATTAGTAACACAACAAGCAATCCAAACTATAACTACCTAGTGGCAATCGCCACTAGGTAATATATATATATATATATATATATATATATATATATATATATATATATATCAAAGGTTTTCCTCCCACACAGAAAGGTAACAAAGCCGTGTCTCAAGCCACAAAAACTTTTATTCGTCGGCTGTTATCGGACGCGTTTCGCCTGCGCAGCAGGCTTGCTCACCAACAATTGAATAAAGTTTTCAACCTGTATTTAAACACCATAACGTGCCACATCACATGTGAACTACTCCATTAGTGTAATGGAAGACAGACTAGTAGTTTTTTCTATTTTATATATTCTGCATCTGTGCGTCACAGAAGGATTATATTACAATCATGGAAATAATCTTATTCAACGTTATAAGGGGATACATTATGTAATCACAAAAATCAACCCTCATTGAGGCAATACCATCAAATATTTGCCAAAATTAATACCATCAAGCCCCAGTGGGCATTCCTTTCAGATTATAAACCATTTTGTGATTCAGCGGCGGATTACCCGAGTGACAATCTGGGAATATATATATATATATATATATATATATATATATATATATATATATATATATATATACATATATATAGGTATATTACCTACTGGCAGTTGCTAGCAGGTAGTTATAGCTAGTACCAAAGTTTCCAAAGGAAAATCATTTTTGTTTTGCCAATAACTTTGGCGCTGCTTGACGAATCTTCACAAAATTTTCACAAACATTCCCCCTTTTGGTTCAGCTGCTGTGTTGAAAGTTTCTGGGGGATCCGTTAAGTGGGGGCAGAGAAAAAAAGGGGGGTCTCAAAACACATTTTCCCCATGTTAAGTCTATGGGGATTTTTCATTTTTTGAACACGACTACAGCCCAAAACGCTGAATGGAATTTACCCAAATTTGGCAGAAAGCTAGATGTTGGTCCAGAAAGCATGCTTTTTGTGATTTGTTATAAATCTGTTCTGTAGTTTGTGAGATATCTAACTTAGAAAAAAATAGATATCTTGGGACGCGAGTCCATGCAGTAGACTCGCAGATCCTACTAAAGTTTGAGTGGCTGCCAACTCTTCAACCAGGAAGTGTTGGCAGCCATCTGGGACTCAACTTGAAGCCGAGTCCCACACGGTGCATGGATGTTTTCAAAATGCTTTTTCCTATTGCAGCTTATGCAACAGCCCTTTTCCTGGGCCACTGCATTAGACGGAAAGGGCAAAAGCATTTTACGACCACCTGCACCGCGGTCATATCGTAATTGGGCTGTTAGGACCACCGACTCCTTGTCGGATGGTCTTGTGACCGAAACGATGTCCAACCGCCATTGTAATGAGCCCCTAAGAGAGGATAATATACAATAGAATTATTGATGTATTACTGTTAATAAATAGATGAGGGTGAAGCTCAAGTTGACTATGATGTAAATGAGGCCACTTAGAACTCCAATATTCACAGTCTACCCATATGTAATGTTATAATATATATGGCCCCCTCAAATCATTTGCCTGTGCTTCTAATATGTGCACGGGGCAGAGGAACAATAGCGAACCACATACAACATTTAATTTTTTTTAATAAATAACATGGCCTCCTGCCACCCAACAACAAAAGCCTCGACATATACCCTCTCCCAAAATAAAACATAAATACCTGACTAAAGTAGAGAGGTGCATTTACAGTGAGGTGGGGAAGGGGGTGAGGCACTAGTAAGGGATTTTTAGGATTCACGGAAGGGTAGCATGGAAGGATATTAAAGGATTGCTAGGATTTAGGGATGGTAGGGGTAAGCTCTAGTTAGGGTTTTTTTAGATGCAGAGAAGAGTAGCGTTAGACAGTGGTAAAGGGTGTTTAGGGTTCAGGGAAGTTTATCGATAAGGTTGGTTTAAGGTCTTCAGAGTTTATGAGTGGGTTGTGTAATATGATAGTAAGATCTTATTATGGTTAAGTGATGGGTAGTGGTAATGGATAGTAAGGCTCTCTGGTGTTCAGGCAAGTGTTCCAATAATGGGAAGAAAGGGTTTTCTAGGTTCAGGGAAGGCTCGTGTTAAGGCATAGTAATGCGTTTCTAGTGTTCACAGAAGAGTAGCATTAAGACATAGTAAGGGGTTGTTAGGGTTCAGGGAAGGGTAGCATTAAAGTGTAGGGGCTTGTAGAGTTCAAAGAAGCATAACATTAAGGCCTTAATTTTGAGTTTGGTGGTGTGGCGGTAGGGCTGCAGAGCCAAACCTGTGGTCGGTCCACCCGCCAGATTACGAGTGTTTCTAATGTCTGGCTGGATTTTTTTGCGTTGCCACGGAGGTGCCTCAGAAAATGGGCACTGCAATGTAACACCAAAAACTTTTTTGTAATTGTCAAAGGTAATAATGAAGGACAGGACATTATTACTTCAACAATTTCAGCTCAACTTTATTGTAGTCCACATTTTAAAAGTTGACTTCATTGCATACAACCAGTCAGATGTCTGCAGCAAAGTGCAGTAGTGCCAAATTATTTGTATTCCTTCCTAACTCCTGCTGTATGCCACCACTGATAGAAGTTCTTTTTTTACCTTTTACATTGTTATTTATATTACTAAACATTCAAGTGCAATTCAATGATGCAGTTTTAGAAAATATCATTCATCTCTAAGGATTTTCTTTTCAATGTTGTTTTTAGTATCTCAGAATGTGAGTTATAAATTTCAAATACGCAGGAATTTAGGTGGTAGGTGAGCATTCTTATAGCAAATAGCCCATTGATCCAGTATATCAAATAACAATATTGACATATCCAGAACAGTTGCCGCATATAAGTGAAAAGCTGGTGTAAAGGGCTGAGAGTAATCGCTAATTTTTAGGAGAGAAACCTGAATCTTGTGTTCCTAGAAGAGGACTGGACAGAATGAAAATTGGATGAACAGAAGGGCAGGGGTGGAATCTCTGGGTTTATAAATGATAAATGTTAGTCTGATAGCTCTAAAAAGGTGCCTTGGGGCTGATGTAGAATCACTGCTCAGAGCACCTACTATCTGAAACAACTCAGCTGTGACATGTCACAGACCATCACAATTATTCTGACATCTGCCACAAGACAGAGAAGCTTAGAACCTTTTTTAAAAGGGACTCTCACCAATCAAAGTGATAGCACAATGGAGTGGTTTATCTATGTCATTGTGTCAACTGCAAATGTATATTTGAGAACTTATATCAAGTGCACAGCCAAAGCCCCAAGTGTCAACAACAGTGACACTTGACAAGATGGTACAGGACTATTTGGATGACCCAACACAAATCTATTTACAACAAGACCTATTGACCTATTGGCATGGCTGAAACTTAGCAGGTTGTCAATAAAATATCTGGCATGTCCTGTAGCCAGTGCTAAAAAAGGAAACAGGAAAATTTTGATTTAATATGCAGCCAATGTAAATAAGCTTAAATTGACAAGCGTGCACTACAATGATAAACAGTCACGTAGGACCCAGCCATTTGTCCTGGTGACTGAGTAGTGGTGAGTGCTGACAAAGAAAGAAAACAAATTCAACCTTAGAGTCAACAGTAAGACAGAAAGACATGTAGGCCAGCAATGGATGCCTTCAGACCATTTCCTGAAAAAGTCAAGATGCCCGCTTCCTATGCCTAACCTTGCATTCCCATGTTCAGCTTTAAGTGAAGATGCAAAACATTGCATTGCACAGCTTATGTATGTCGCTTCCATGAAAATACTAGATAGGTAGAAGAACACCATGCTTGGGACAGGTAACTTGTATCAATGAATGCCAAATGATGAGTCATGTGATTAAAGTTATGGGCTTAGCTTTGGTAAACTTGGTATTTCATGCTTGGGTGATCATTTGATTCAGTATGAATGTTGGAAGTGTTACTTTTAATTAGCATGTTACTTTTAATTAGCATTCTGGCAATTTGCACACCAACATCTCTTGATACTTCTGAAACATCTCTACTTCGTTATCTAGACTAAGACTAAAATGTATTTTATTTTCTTGCTCAACAGGCCTGTCTCATTTTAGAAGAGGAAATACAATCTGAAAGTCTTGATAAAAACATGTGGAAGAAGCATATCTACTTCCACAGGAAACAAAAGGACTCAAAGAGGCCTATCCATGTAGACTAGAAATGCTCTACACTCTTACTCCTCCTCGCACACCTACCTTGATTCTCACATTGTGCTATTTTTTTAGTCCTTCTACAGAACTTTTCTTCTGTAAAGAAGTGGTGCACCTTCTCTGTGGTTCACCCCTACTCGCAATAAGGACAATGCCAAACTAAGACAGCTGCACCATTTGTGTACAACATCATTTTTCTTAATGTTTTCAAAATATTTTTGAACTGTGTGTATCGCTTCCATTTTGGACTTAAATCTAAATTCCTATAACTGTGAGGAAACCTCAGGGCTCAATGTTTAAATAAAACTACTCCTTCATAGTGAATACAACTTTTTCTTTAAAGATGTTTGGTTCCCATGGTGATCCTACTCGACCCTCTCATTGCCCATCATTCATGCCCAGACATGGGTCCCTTGCTCGCTGTGCCACTGGATTCAAGCTAGCCTGACTAATGAGGGGTGGTACCCTGAAGCCAGTCCCAGGATGCTTGTTTCTGGTCCAGGGAAGATCCGGCTTGGCAGTTTAGGCTGGAATGTCCCCATGAGGAGCAGGGCCAAGACTGATTTGCATATGGCTGGGTCCAAACTGGCTTGGTGTAGTGAGCAGAAGAACGATGGATGTAACCCAGATCTCGTAACTGGGGGTGAATGTTTGGTTTATTTAGCATTCCGTCCATCATTTGTTGCCGCAGCACTTTTCGCCCTGAGTGGAAAGGGTATGCCCAGGTGTAGGTCCCTTGTTTGCTGTGCCATTAGATTCAAGCTAGCCTGGCTGATGAGGGGTGATACCCCGAAACGGGTCCCAGGGAGGACCAGGCTTGGCTGTTCGGGCTGGACTGTTTCCATGAGGAGCAGGGTCAAGACTGATTTGCATATGGCTGGGTCAAAACTGGGGTGAGGTAGTGACAGTGGCGGTTTCTCGGATTGGGCGGAGGGGCTACGCCCTTCCAATTAAATGTTACATAGATGGTAATTGCTAAAAGCAATTACTATGCTTTTAAATTATCCTGAAGTCGCAGCATTCACTGCCTTGGCCTGCCGAGTCCGTTCTACAAAGTGGACATCAAGCAGTCAGCCAGTTTTAATTCAGACAACTGCGCTAGCGCGTATATGTCTATCGCCAGCACCAGCATTGCAGCAGTAAAAGTAAAGCAGTGCAGGCTGACATGCTGCTAGCCCAATTCTGCAATAATTAGGGTCCTCTAGACCCGCCCAGAAATGACGTTTTAAAAACGTCACATTCTAAAGCAGCCCCGGGCGTGTACAGTATCAGCCCTGTACTCCTGGGGCTGTTTGTCTGTCTTCAGCTGCCTTTCAGCACTCCTCCCTTTGCCATGTCGTCACAATGATGACATGGAAAGGGAGGGGTTGCAGCATTACTACCAGGTTGGCTGACCTCTCACGTGCTCTAAACAGTTCACAGCACATGCTTCTGCACCTTGTGTATTCTGTTTAGAGCATTCCAGCACCAGCAGAGAGGGCCTGAGAGGTGATTTTATGACCTGCAGCTGGGCCTCGTTGAAAGCGCTGCCGTGGACTGTTGGTGTGCAGCACCTCCGTCTACTGCTACACCGTGCCCGGACTAGAAGACTTCTGTGGGTGAGTGGTGTTATCTCTACTTTACGTAGTGTTAGGCTCACTTTATCTCTCATCCTCTCTTCCTTTTATGCACTGTCCTTGCCTGTCGCTGGCTCCTTTACCTGCTGTTTTCTCTCCCTAGTCCTTCTATCTTTTAGCAGCAGCAGAGACGGTGAATTCCATTAGTTTAAATTAAATTTTTTCCTGTGTGTGTCGAAACACGAATGCCAGGCAGACAGCTATTCAAAATCAAGCCTTCCTCTCAGGGTGCCTGCTGGCCTGAAAGCAACGCAAATGTGCACTACAACAAGTTAGTCTGCAAGTGTAAAGTGTGGTTGAGCCTGGTACTGGTTTTAAATGATCTTATCACTTCAAGGTTTGTGGCAAAGATTTATTGTTTTTGAGCGGTAGTGCATAGAGTTTACTGAGCTGTGAAGCGTGCACTTTTAATTATAATTGTATTTATATTGCGCTTACTACCCCTGATGAGGTATTGAAGGGACAGTTATGTTAAAAAAAATGCATTAAGTACAGTCTCGGTATCACTAAAATCTATATTTTGGAAGCACGATTTTATCTTAAGACATTTTGCGCATTTTGTAGCAATTTATCTTACTGTGTGTAATGCAAGTTTAAAATAATGACTTGCATATTCACAGTGCTTTCTGTTACAGGCTGTGACTTTGTGCCATTAAGAATACAGAAGTTACTATTCTGCACTGCACCACCAAGATTTAATTCTGTGGCTCTCTGGTAATACACAGACCTCTGCAGTGTATTAACTAATAGACTTTCAAAATGTACTTTAGTGCGTTTGCCACTGAGTACTAACTTTTAAAATTTATTTTTCACTTAAGTTCTGTGTTATTTTACATGTAGCTACCTGCTGGTGAAACTTACAGAATATTTTGTTTTTTTTAGCCACATCTTTTGTACAACTGATATTCTGAACTCACATATATAAAAGTACTTTCATTCGTCATAATGAAGAAAATTGAGTTTTGGTAAAAATAAAATATTTGCCTAAGATCACAAAATGTAAGTGGGGTAGCTGTGATTTAGCAATATTTTCTGGCTCCACTTTGTACAAATCAGCCACTAAATGGGTATCTATTTGTCTTTCATTATGTTAAGGCTTTGTTTTTAACCTCTTTGTGCAGTTTTTATATAGTGCAAAGTCGACTCGAAATAATTTAGCTCTTTCATGGGCACCAATTACATTACACAAAGTCTCATTAATTTTTTATGGGCAGATGTGAGATTAAGTGATTTACCCAAAATCGCAGGATATTCACACTGAGAATTAAGCCTGGTTCCCCAGTCCCTAAATCTCCAGCTCTGGCCGCAACACCACATCCTGGGTAGAGGGAGGGAGGCAGGCTGAAGCCAGTATAAGAATTCTATTTATTTGTCCACTTATCTCAGAAATATTGCTGAAACTTGCACCAAAATACACCAATTTTCAAAACTATCCTTGGGGGCAATCCCCCCGAGCCCTCATCCCATAAACACCAACCTCGCTCACGCTACAATTCAATCGCTGCTTTTACTTCACACCACTTTCAAATTCCACCAGCCGCCACTGCGTAGGTAGCAAAAACAATGGATTTAACCCAGATGTCTTGACTCGGGGTGAATGTTTGATTTATTCAGCATTACATCCATCATTTGTTGCCACAGCATATATGAGTGCAGCACGATATAGCTTGATTCATTATTAAAGATTTCATTTATTGGATTATATGTAGGCTGTGGAATTAATATGTTTTTAAAGAGAAATGTTAAGTTATCGTGATTGTGGGCCTTAAGCTTACAGTTGAGACAGTTAATACTAACGTGAAAGTTGTTCTCCTGTATGTTTCCCCTCTAAGGTGCACACCAAAAGCATTCTTTAGTTAGTGAAAAGCACATTGTATTTCAGAGATAGAGAGGCAAGGAAGAGCTGGCAAGGTTAAATTAATTTAATGAAGAACAAAGGGAGTGTTACTAGTTGGTACTATCAGACGAAAGGAGGAACCAAGGACGCTTTGGAAGCGGAGACTGGATTATGGGAGTAGTGTTCAAGATGCCAAGTTCTTTTCTGGGAACTGTAAAATAAATTATGATGTGTATGAGGTCATGTTCTCGAATGTTCTTTGTGCATTTTAATTAGTAAACCCATCTTGGGTTTAGTCAGATTTCCTTTATACTTGGAAAGGTACAAACCTCTCTTGACATTTCTGATTGTGTGGCTTCATTATACATGATTCTTTACTTATCGAACTACTACAGAGGTTCTGATGCTGACACTTTTCTTGCTACCTTAATTCAATAGGGTTTTCCCTACTCTTAGTTAAGTGTAGGGTTTACTAGATGTTGCCAATATTTTCCATGTATGGGGAGAGGAATCGACACCATTCGTCTAGTTATCAAGTCCTTATTTTCTGTATTGCAGCTACTTTGATCCTTATATGCTCTTTGCTAGTGCGGACCAATATTGTAAGATGCTTTGGTCTTCCTTCAATAATTTTATAATTTTAAAGTCTGTTCTTGAAATTGATTTATATTAGTCTTGCTTTGAGTTTGTAATAAACCTTTTAACGCTAAGTTACTGACTCAAACTTTTGTTGTGTGGTCCTAGCGATCACACTGTACCTTAAGATTTAAAATGTTGTTAACCCCTCTTTCTCTCAGGCTACTACAATGGTCTATTGACCAGAATCGAATTGGAAGGACCGGCCCAGAGCATTCTCAGATAGTAGCATATCGAAGATGGTTAGTGACTGAAGTAAAGGGGTTAGAAAACTGTTACTTTAGATTAGTCTAAATCCAATTGCAGTCCATAGTGCCCATGTTTCGACTTGGAGAATTGGTGTCAGTGATGTTCCAGTGGTTCAAGAGCGAATTGTAATAACAGCGGAGGAGTGAAGATCAATAGGGTTGTTTGTAAATGGCTTATGCTTAGGTTGCGGTGTTTGTGGCAATTGTGTGGTGTCTCGTGGAGATTGCATGATGTGATGTGGTAATGTTTTAGATGATTGTGTGAGTGTAACGCTTACTGTGGAGAAGTTGATACCGGGTCTAAGATCTCAGGATGATATTAAAAAGTGCAAAAGACACTATATTGAAATTGTCTGCTGAGGTTTTTTGGGGTTTGTCGTGAGACGTTGTCAACAGCCCAATTGAGATAGCGACATTTATCTTTTGTGTGAAAGTGAGGTATGATTAGTGTGGCGGACTTTTGCGCAGAGGAAAGCTGCATTGATCAGAGTGATTCCTTGGAGCAGGAGGTTTCATTTGAATGTGTATTTGTGTTACTTTTGTATGATTGATTTCTGTCAATTCTTTAGGAAAGCAGGCAATGGTTATTTGTTGTTAGTGCATTGTGGTTAGTTGCAAGCTTTTTGCTGAAAAGAGTGCATTCGTGAAAATTGTAAAGGAGGATGAGCTGCTACAAGGAGTGAGATTGTCGTCACAGCGTGCCACGCTGGGATAGGTCGGTTGGTGTGAAGCCACGCTGTTATTGGCTGTCTACGTTACGAGGTGCTGTGCTTTTATTGGCTGATGATTTTGAATGAGATTTAAGCAAAATATATATTTTTGTGTCAAAACAAACAAATTTTAATTGAATATGAAATGTTTTAATGTTGTACAAGATCTGTTTAGAGAAGATATTCACATACTTCTTAGGGGGGGGAACCCCTGCCCGAAGACACTGTAGGTCATTATATGGCAATAAATGTAGGGTTACACACGTATTTGGCTAAAACAATGGCACAATATCACTGAGAAAGAAGATGCACTGGCGTTTCCACGTTATGAGACATTAAATTTGAAAATTATTGAAAATTAGGAGATTTCTATATGAGATGAAACCACAACCTAGACCCACGCAATTCGAAGCGCTTAACACTTGGGAGCATGCGGCTCATGCGAGAGAAGAAGAGAGATATCAAGGAAGAGTGAACAAGGCAGTGCGTACTTATACAGGCGTGAGGTGGGTTGCAGAGAAGATGGGGAACTGACATGATAGAGGGAGAGAAACTATATATATTATTGCAAAACGGAGAAGTTTAAAGAGGGACTGAAAAGAGAAAGAAATATAAAACAAAAAATTCTGGAGAGAAAGATGAAAACAGTGATAGTGATACAATTGATAGTTGTTTAGATGTATTGATGTCTGAGCGACCACCTCTGTATATAAAGACTCGAATGGAGGGAGGTGGGAGCAAGGCTGCAGGTGGGGATACTGAATTGCTTACTGCACCAGTAAGTCCAAGTCCTTGTATGGTAGGGATTTCTCCTGTGCAGAATGACCAGAGCGTGGTGGGGACTATTACAGTGAATTAAAACCTGATAGGAGGGAATTCAGGGATTTGTGTTCCTGGGACCTCCACTAGTTGTACAGTCCCAGATGCCCTTACAGTTCCTGTTACCATTGGACCAGTGGTTTCTATGTATAAACCTGGTTCCGGGCGAAATGGGATTCAAAACTCAGTTATTCCCGCTCAACAACAAGCATTAGAAATTACACCCATGAGTCAGAGAGTAGGGGGATTTGTTCCTTTAAGTCTGATTAATGCAAATTGCCCTTGCAGTGCAAGTGCAGATCCATTTCTGCATCAAACTGGATTTGGACCTTTAAGGTCGTTCCCGGGGTTACCAAATCTGGGTTCACTTACCTGGGACCCGCCTTTAAATATGCATAGCAGTACACCTGAAGTAAAGGCAGTATCTAAAGCTTCTAAGGCACATCCTGGTCTTAATGTCTAGGAGCTGATAGACTTTTTGAAAACCCTTAATGCTACATCGAATGAGAGTGGTAGTACGGAAGTGAGTCAGGGATCTCTTGATTGCACTTTGAAAGTAAACTTGGTGGATGTGGGAAAATTGAAGTGCATTGGGTCAAATAGAAACTTATCTGCAGAGTGAACTTTTGTTCATGAGTAAGGATGTTACTAGGAGAGCGAGACAAGCCAATGACAAATGATCTGAATTATCCAAGAAATGTAAGGTAGATCTGGAGTGGACAAAGGCTTTGCAGAAGAGCAATCTTAGTGATCAGGATATAGAACATATGAGAATACCAGGAATGAAGATGCAAATTCCGGAATTAATTCATAGCATCCGAATTTGGAGTGAATTAGAGAAATGGGAAGTTAAATGGTCAAATAGAACAACTCCCAAGGAGGTTATATATGTACCATGGACTGGAAGTGATCTCGCTTCATTTACAAATGAATTACCTAAATTAATAGAGAAGCCTGTGGAGAGGCACAAACAATTTGAGCGGTTTGTAAAAATGTCAAAGGTTTTGTGGGCTGATCTAAACACCTTGTTTGATATTGTAGTCCCAAGTGATTTGAGGAGACGGCATAGAGAGATTGAGCCTGTGACTAATGGTCCTTCAGCTATAGTGATGAGAAAGTATGATAAGTTGGTGATGTGGTTGAAGTCTAAGGTGTCACCCCAAGATATTGATTAGGTCAAGATTAATCAAACGACCCAAGAACAGAAGGAGACGATTCATGCATATTATGAGAGACTGTTACATGCATTCAAACAGTATAGTGGAATGGAAACACTTGAGCTTAAACATATGGGACATTTTGTGTCCATGTTTGTGACAGGGTTGAGGACTGAGATTAGTATAATGATTCAACAGCATCTGATTTAATTTCAGAATAAGTCGGTTGATGAGATTT
The DNA here is from genome assembly GCA_963921515.1 of Calotriton arnoldi. Lineage (NCBI taxonomy): Eukaryota > Metazoa > Chordata > Amphibia > Caudata > Salamandridae > Calotriton > Calotriton arnoldi. Next base: position 194,242 of record CAWUFW010011946.1, read on the forward strand.
TGCGATATGCCAAATACTGTAACAATGAGATTGAAATTAGGCAGCAAAAGCTACAGGAAAAATGAATGGTGGTACAAATGAAAGCTGCTCAGAGAGGAATTCAAAATCCACCATTTGTAGTGAATGCCCCTCCAATGCAGGGAGTGTATCAACAGAGCTCCGGCAATGCAGGGTGGAGGTGGACTTCTGTCACAAGGTAGAGGTTGGGGGTTTTCTCTATTGATCCAAGTTCTGGAATTGATGTAGCGACATTGAAGAAGTCTAATCCATGTCACTACTGCAATAGGCTGTGGCATTGAAGGTGAGAATGTTATCTTAATCCTTCAAATCAGGGTCAAAATCCTGGGTTTGTACCGCCCCAGAACAGTAATTCCATGCAGCAACAGAATGCACCCAGACCTAGATCACAGAATTTTAATGTGCTACAAACCCCAGTGATGCAGGTTCCCCAACCTCTGATGCCACAGCAAGCTGCTCAGGTTCCCAGATTTTCTTCAAACCAAGTCCCGAATTTGTATCAGAATGCTTTCCAGAATAATAATCCTTACTAATAATTTCCTATGTTTGAGACAAGTGAAAATGTTGGTATTGATCAGTCCTCCTGATGATGCCTGAGGGGGAGGAAGATTGCGTGCTTGGCGCAGTCTTGGAAGTAGACCAGAGTGGCCCATTTATAGATGCTGAGGGAAATGCCTACAACGGATCATTTTTGGTTGATACTGGTGCTACCCGTTCTACTGTGAGATCAATTGAAGTCCCAAATCTACCCCTCTCAGGAAGAACAATCCAAGTCGTTGGAGCTGCTAATCAACAAATGAAGAATCTCATTACTGATGGTGTCCCTGTAAACATAGGGAGTTTTGAGGATAATCAGCAATTTGTGGTTTGTGATTCAAGTCCTATGAGTTTGTTAGGATGTGATTTGTTGTGCAAACTGAATTGCAACATATATTGAACCCGAAAGGAATAGAGCTACAAACTCATGGTGAGGACATTGCTTTTAAATTGGCAAATCAGAATCCAATTATCAGAATGTATCCAATGATGATGACAGAAGACTTGCCTTTAGATCACAGAGATTCAGTGAGACCAGAAGTTTGGGATTTTCCAGGAAAGGCCATTGGACTCATTAAAGGAGAGGAGCCTGTCCGTATACAAAAAATGCCGAATGCAAAATATACCAGAACATCGCAGTATAATTTGACCCTTGAAACGATTGCTGGAATAATTCCAGTGATCGAGACAATGATTCAACAATGTATACTGAAAGATTCAAAAAATGTATTGTTATAAGTTAATATAAACCTTCACAATATTTCCAAATTATACATGTTAAAATAAAATATTAAAATTAAAAACAGAAAAATTTGTGTTTTGCCTATTTCCAAGGAAATTTCTTTACCACTTCAATTATTGATTACATAGGAAAATAGTTTACAATCATCAGATTAAAATATAAAATCATATTGTAATAGACGGTAAATTATATTTGTGTTGAACTAAATCATTGCTTTAACAATTTAAAGTGGCGTTGTGCATATATATATCCTTATTACATTATTTCCAATTGTACATGCATTTTACATAATAGGCATCAACTCGCAGACCTAGACTACTTAGACACTCTGAAAATGCTAAGAATTATCATTATTCTTTATGTAAATGCTTTGCAATATTTATCGTCTCTTAACTGATGAAGAGTAATTAAAGTGTCGTGCATACACATATCAATTTAGTATATTAATTCAATTTATGCGAAGTACTGCAAACCCGGATTCTAAAAAATTTTAAGACTGTATTTCATAGTCATCTAGTTTGTTGTCGCTGTACTAGTTCGCTGTTTGTGCTGTGCCTATAGTGGTCTGTTTAAATAATTTGTCATGCAATGTCAGGAATTTCAAGAATTTACAGTTCATCGGGGGTCAGTGGGATCTAAGTTCTTCATTATGGCCATTCGGCAAGTTCGGATCCTCCGCTCATTGAAGATATGCTAAAGAAATCATGAGGAGTCCATGTAACTCACCCATTATGGGCTTGCCGAAGCCCAGCGGTAAGTACCGCATAGTTCAAGATTTGCGAAAGATCAATAATATTGTAGTCCCTGGTTGCCCCTTAGTACCGAATCCAGCTGTGATTTTGTTTCAAATTTCATGTGAGGCTGAGTGGTTTACTGACATTCATTTGTGCCAGGCATTCTTTTCCATCCCCTTGCATGAGAATAGTCAGTTCCTCTTTGCTTTTAGGCTCAGGAACCGTGTCATGGAATGGTGCCGAGTCCCACACGGGTATATGGAGAGCCCTTCCATTTTTAACCAGATTCTTAAGAAAAAATTGGAGACTCTTGTCATGCCTTGTAACTCTGTCTTAGCCCAATATATTGACGACCTGCTAGTTGCGTCAAATACTCGTGAGGAATGTAAAAATTACACTATTGCATTTCTAAACCGCCTGGCTGAGAATGGACACAACGTATCCACTAATAAGTTGCAATTCTGTTTGAGAGAAGTCTGATATCTTGGTTATCACATTGAAAAGGGTGCGAGAAGGGTGTCACAAGAGAGAATTTTGGCGATCATGCAAATGAATCCACCAACATCACAGAAAGAAGTCAGGATGTTATTGGGAATAGTGGGCTACTGTCCTCAGTGGATACCTAACTTTTCCCCAGTGACCAAGCCTTTACAAAGGCTGACACATAAGGATGTGTCTGATCCGGTGTCTTGGGACAATGATTGTTTGGTTGCTTTCCTTGATTTGAGAGAAAGTCTCTGCCACGCCACAGCACTAAGAATGCCTGATTACAACAAAGCGTTTTTGATTTTCTGCAGTGAGAGAGAGGGCTGCGCTCTTTCAGTGCTAACACAAAATCACAGAAGAGCCCGAAGACTAGTTGCTTACTTCTCAGCCATGTTAGATCCAGTGGCTGTCGCACTGCCTGGATGCCTTAAAGCAGTGGTGGTGACAGGTATCACCATCAAAAGGTAAGAAAGTATAGTAATGGGTCATCCTTTGACTGTGTATGCTCCTCATTATTTTGAGATTATGTTAACTAGAATGAGGACACAGCACCTTATGAATAGCCGTCTGACCCAGTATGAACAAATCATACTGGCGGCTGAGAATGAATTCCTAAAGAGTTGTTCTGTTTTGACTCCTGCCACTTTGCTACCCCTTCCTGTTAATGGCAATGATGGTGAAGTGGAGCATGACTGTCTTGATGTTACTGAACTATGCACCAAGCCGAGACCAGATATACAAGATGAACCACTACCTGAATCTGATTATGTACTGTATGTGGATGGCTCGTGTTTATGAGATCTCAAAGGAAATTTGAGAGCTGCTTATGCAGTCTGTACCATTTCAGGAGTGTTGGAAGCTGCTTGGCTTCAAGGAGTAGTGGCTGCACAAGTGGCTGAATTGATTGCTCTTACCCGAGCATGCCATGTTTCAGATCGATTGCAGGTGAATATATTTACAGACAGTAAGTGCGGCTTTGGTGTGGTGAACGACTTTGGACAGTTATGATCCCAAAGGGGATTTATGATGTCATCAGGATCCCCCATACATTACGGTGAGCAGGTGAGGAAACTGTTAGAGGCCTTGCAATTGCCCACACAAGTTGCATTCGTAAAACGTTCTGCACATTGCAAGGGAGATGGCTATGTAACAGTCGGCAACAGGTATGCCGACGAAGTCGCAAGGTAATGTGCTTACAATGTTTGTACATTTAATGGCTAGTATGTAAATGAAGGAACAGACAAGACCAATTACAACCTTTTGCTCACAGCAGCTGATACTTGGGAGGAATTTAAGAGGCTACAGGAAGAGGTGTCAGAAGCAGAACAGCAGAGTTGGGTGAACTCAGCTTGTGTTAAAAGAGATGAGGATGCAATATGGGTTTCAGGAGATGGCCGCCCTGTGTTGCCAAATAGTTTGTTGCCGCCAATGGCTAGACATTACCATGGTCTGATTCATGTAGGGACGGATGCCATGGTCATATTGTTTCACCATACATGGTTTAGTCAAAAGTTCAGGTTGATGGCGGAAGCATTATGCCATAGATGTGTTGTGTATCAACATAACAATGTAAGGAAAAGAACCGCAGTGACATTGAGCCACGTAGGGAGGTCAGGAGGTCCTTTCAAAAGGACGAAGATGGACTTTATTGACATGACTGTATACAATGGGCTGAGATATGTATTGGTTGTTGTGGGCATCTTTTCACGATGGGTTGAGGCATATCTCATAAAAAGGAATGATAGTCTCACAGTAGCAAAGTTGTTGTTGAGGGAGTTAATATCAAGGCTTGTCTTCCTGACTTTTTTGGAATCGGACCGAGGCACGCACTTCAATAACGAAGTGCTGAGAATGCTGTGTGCTTACTTGCAGGTTGAACAGAGACTGCATTGTAGTTACCGACCTCAGGCTTCAGGTCTGCTGGAGCAAGTCAATGGGGCACTGAAATCAAGACTTGCCAAAGTGTGCACTTCCACATCTTTCAAATGGCTGTATACTTTGCCGTTGGTGTTGATGAGTCTGTGCAGCACACCCGATCGTAGGACAGGACTGTCTCCCCATGAGATTATCAAGGGAAGGGCAATGAGACTGCCAGCTGTACCTGCAAATGTTCTTGTAAACATTACTGATGATCTGATACTAGATCACTGCAAAGGATTGGCTGACCTGGTGCGTTCTTTGTCTCATCAGGTTGAAGCTGCTACAGCCCCGCCATACCGTGAGCAGTGCCGCGACCTAAGACCCGGAGACTGGGTCGTGGTGAAGAAGCATGTACTGAAGTCGTACTTGGAGCCTCGTTGTTGTGGGCCATACCAAGTCAGACTTGTGACTACAATTGCTGTGAAGTGCGGAGGTCTCCCTAGTTGGATCCATGCTGCCCATACTCGCAGGGTTCCATGTCCCCTTGATGAAATAGCAGCACCTCTCCCAGAAGTGCCAGTAGTGGTTGAGAGATCATGGTAGCAGGTTGGTTAAGCTGTGGGGAAACAGTCAGAAATGGAACTAGCACTTGATTGGCCTGAAGAGGGTTCTGGAGAGTTGAATCACAAGACTGGTGAAGGAAAGGCTAATTCAGTGATCGTAAAAGAGTTAGACTCAGACCCTGACGAAGGGCGTAGTACTAGAGAACCTCAAGGGACAGCAGAAGAACATTGGTCCAGAAGGCAAGAGAGAGGGTGACTGGCTCTGTAAGCAGAAAGTGATCTCCCAGATATCCCAGAGGATATAGAGTATTCAGACCTGATTGAAGGAGGAGAAGAGACAACACTCAGGAGGTCGTAGCGAGCGAGGGTGACTTTCCGGAGGTACTCATAGCCTGAATGGACATACTTTCTTATAAATGACAGAGAGAATGAGTTCTGGGAATTTTGGTATAACCTTGAAAGTTCAATTGAAACATTAGGAACTTGATCTCCAGTTTGATCTAACCTTTGAACTTCCTTTGTTGACCAGACTGGGTGCCTTGAGGCATCTTATGGGGCTGAATTTCTCTTTTTAGATGCAAACGAATTTCCTGTGCCAGTTGATGAACTGAAGCATTTCATATTGGGACTAACAGTGAGAGAAATAGAATAGTTTATTATTAAAGATATTGCATGGATTTTGTAGGGAAGAAAGAAGAGTACCGAGGCTCAAGGGAACCAAAGGAGCCTAGGGGTTTTAGAAGAACACGGAGTAAGGCTAAAGAAAATTTATGAAGATTTTTGTACATATTTTGTTGCATATCACTTGAAATTTGGTTTTGCTGTTTTCACAGGTAGAAAGCAACAGAGAACTCTCTGCTGCTGCTATGTTCAACTCAAGGATTAGATTCCAACAAAGTAATGGAAGCCAATCCACATACTAGTAGGCGTGGATACATCATAGTAGGCGCACTAATGGCTTTAGTTAACATTAGTTATCGTGCTTAAAGGGTTATATTTAGCTCCATATAGCTCAGTAGAATCTAAGTCTACTATTGCCTCTACCATACCACATTCTTCTGATAGTAACATGCAGTTGTGGGGGTGAAGAAATTACACACAGATGTATCAAGAGGGGATTATACCTCGAACATTTATGGGTATACAGACATGATGAATGATGGAAGTTGCTATGTTTGTACTCAGTTACTCGCTTCTGCTTCAGAGGGAACTACCTACCACCATCTTCCTCTGACATATGATATTTTTTGTAGTCTCCTATTAAGCATATTTTATGGAGAAGGCAGTTTTCATTATTATGTTAAGAATTATGACATAGTTCTCTCACAAATTCCCCTTATCAAACATTTGAATAAGAATCCCTATTTTAAAGGTGCAGAGATTGTAAGCAATTATTTTGTATCTCTTAAGTCACTAGACACTGCGTATGCACATAGAAATAATTTGACTTGCTTGAAGTCAAATGTGGAAAAGAAATGTTTGAATTTGGTGGAGCATTGATGGAGAGACCTAAAGTCTCAAACAGAAACGGACCAGAGTCTTAAAAGTCACAAGTAAAATAGTGAAGAAATTGAACATCAGGGATAATGAAATTTACCCGCCTTAGTTTTAGATTGGAAACACAAAGGAAAATTGTGTATACATGTTGATCAGAGTTATACAGATCCATTGTTTATAGAGGAAAGTGAATGTGAACATACTTTTGAAACGAGAGGGAAAAGTTCTCATTTCATGGAGGGACAGGATCCTGTGATTCCTGGAGTCTTTTTATTTGTAGACAAAATGCATATTTCAAATTGCCACATGGATGGCATGGTACCCCTTATCTTGGCATAGTTTTCCTAAAGATTTATCATGTGGAACATTCTAATGATCCTGTATGGGAAGAGAAATCCAGAACCAAACAAGTTGTCAGTGCTGCAGAAGTAGTAGAAGATATTTTTGATGCCATAATCCTGTCTGTAGGAATAATTCTAAATGATTTGAAAATTAGAAAGCTGTCTACAATAGTGGACAAATTGGCTACTAGTACTGCAAATCCCTTGTTACTTTTAAACACTGAGCTGATTGAGATAAGGTTGATGGTCTTGCAGAACCGACTTGCATTAGACATTTTGCTTGTAAAAGAGGTGGTGTTGAAAGTTAAGGAATGCTATACTCATATCCCAGATGAAAGTAAGGATTTGGAGGAATATATTAAGAATACATCTGGGTTGGCGAAGGATTTGAAAGAGTTAGAATCAACAGGTGCTTGGCAAGACATTGGAAATGGGTTTGCTTCAGTAGGTCGATGGTTTGGAAGCTTGGGAAGTGGAATTATGGGCACCATTTTTAAACCTTGTTTGATAATCGCCCTTTGTGCGATATTCCTATATCTGATCCTCAAGGGATATCAGTATGGACAAGTTAGACAGGCAGTGAAGAGAAAGAGAGAAGACGTGGAGTTATAAGAAGGTCAGAACAGATATTATGAGGACATGAAGCATCTGGAGGAGTCTAGACGAAAGATGCTCAAGACCAATAGACTTTGATTGGTCTAATCTGATAATGATCTGATTGTAATCTGTGATGGCTCGATCACCATCAGAGGGGGATTGGAGCAGCTTAGCTTGGCTCCATCATTTTACATCTGCTAGGCCGTATATATATATATATTTACACTTATGTACTCGTGTGTATTCATTTTTAATCTTTCTGAATTGTATGTTTAAATTGTGTTTATAGTTTTAATTAACTAATAAACTACTATTATCAATAATCGTGTGACGCACTAATATTAATGAGATAAGGTGCACCAAAGGTATAGAAAAGGCATCTAGTGTTTGTTTTAACATATATGTGTGTGCATATTAACATTCTTTCTTTCTAGAAACATCTGGATTGCTGATATTAAACTTTTATAGGTTAAGATTGTAAGGTGGTGTGCTAAAATGCATCTAAAGGAGTGCATTCCCAAGAGATTAGTGAGAATGAATCAGTTGTTTGATTAATGCTTCCTTTATAAATTGTGAATTAATATGTTTTTAAAGAGAAATGTTAAGTTAGCGTGATTGTGGGCCTTAAGTTTACAGTCAAGACAGTTAATACTAACGTGAAAGTTATTTTTCTGCATGTTTCTCCTCTGCAGGTACAGACCAAAGGCATTCGTTAATTAGTGAAAAGCACATTGTATTTCAAAGATAGAGAGGCGAGGAAGAGCTGGAAAGGTTAAATGATTTTAATGAAGAACAAAGGGAGTGTTACCAGTTGGTACTATGAGATGAAGGGAGGAACCAAGGACGCTTTGGTAGCGGAGACTGGAATATGGGAGTAGAGGTTCAAGGCGCCAAGTTCTTTTCTGGGAACTGGAAAACATATTATGATGTGCATGAGGTCATGTTTTCTCGAATGTTCTTTGTGCATTTTAATTAGTGAACTCACCTTGGGTTTAGTCAGATTCCCTTTTGACTTGGAGAGGTACAGACCTCTCTTGACATTTGTGATTGTGTGGCTTCATGCTATACATGATTCTTTACTTATAGAACTTTTACAGAAGTTCTAATGCTGACACCTGTCCTGCTACCTTGATTAAATAGAGTTTTCCCTACTCTTAGTTGAGTGTAGGGTTTAGTAGATGTCGCCAATCTTTTCAATGTATGGGGAGAAGGACCAAAAACCATTTGTCTAGTTATCAAGTCCTTTTCTTTATTTTCTATATTGCAGCTTCTGGGGTCCTTATATGCTCTTCGCTGCTGAGGATCAATACTGTAAGACGCTTTGGTCTTCTTTTAATAATTTTATACTAAAAAGGTCTATTCACCAGAATCAAATTGGAAAGACCAACCCAGAGCGTTCTCACTAGTATCAATGATGTATCCAAGCACCTATTACAGAGATTGATCAAATACACTGAGGTTGATAGACAAACAAGTCAGCAAGAAATTGAAAAAAATCACAGCTGAACTAGATAAAGAGAGTAATCAAGATAGTATTAAAACATTTTTAAATGCAATGAAAGAAAGACTGTTGAAACAACAAGAAGTTATTAAACTCAGGAAAGCTCAAAATTCAGGAGAAACATACATACATTTGTGAAAAAGTAAAAAAATCTGAGGAGACAGAAACAAATTGACATCAATCGACAACAGCAACGACAGGGGATAGCCCTGAGTAGTGAATTGAGCTCAGAAGTAGACACTGATGTAGAAGAAGGGGCTGTTGGGTGCAGTATGAATGGTGACCTTTTGTAGTATATGAACTACATTTCTTATGGTTGGATCGGCGACTTAACCTGTGACCAAGAGTACAAACACAAAAGAATCCAAAAGGAGGAGTAACCGAAGAAGAAGGAGACTCCAGATAAAAAGAACAGGTTGGATTGAAACAAACGAAATGGAGGAAGAAGTAGTAAAGCATAATCCCAAGACAATAATCAACTATTTAGAGATGGAGCTCACAAAGAAAAGAAAAATACTGCTGTTAAATCTATTCTACTGGGCAAAAAGTTCTATGAACTAAGGCCAAGACTCTGTTGTTAGCTTAATACTCCTGCCTTTCCCACCTGCCCTCATTTGTCCATGTGCTGCCTCTTCCTGGCTGCCATCCATAGTCTGTCTGCTACCACTGCCCCTTCCACCTATCCTTGGTGATCAGCTTTCTCTCCTTGCCCCTCCCACTTGTCATCCATTGTCCATGTGATACCCCTGCCCCCATCTGCCTTCTGTTGTTAGTTCGCTCCTCTGAGCCTCCCGCCTGCCCTCCGTTGTCTGTTTGCTGGCCCTGCCCCTTCCTGTCTGCTGTCCCTGGTCCATCTGTTGCCCAAGCTGCTCCTGCATGCCCTCCATGGTCAGCTTGCTGTACCTCCCAGCTGCCCTCCATTGTATATCTGCTTCCCCTACCCCTCCCACATGCCCTCCATGTTAAGCTCACTGCACTTGCTCCTCCCTCCTTCCCTCTGTTGACCATTTGCTGTCCCTACCCCTTTATGCTTGCCTTTTGTGGTCTGTGTGCTGCTCCTGCCCCTTCCTGTCTGCCCTCCATGGTCCATCTGTTGCCTCTGCCTCTCCTACCTGTCCTACATGGTCAAGTTGCTGCCCCTGCTCCTCCCGCCTGCCCTCCGGGTACTGCCCCTGCCCCTTCCTGCCTACCCTTGATGGTCCATCTGCTGCCTCTGCCTCTCCCACCTGCCCTCCATGGTCAGCTTGCTGCTCCTGCCTGCCCTCTATTGGCAGTGGGTTGTCTCAGACACTCCTGCCTGCCCTCTATTTTCCTCTTCCTCGTCCCTGCTGGGCAGATTCATTTTTTTAAATGAATTAGGGGTACCACACAGTGGCCATGCTTCACACCATGTCTATGCTTCATACCACGGTATCAGCTGTTTGGCACAGAGGTACCAGCCACTTACAACATTTTTTATTTTTTTGTTGTAACAGAAGAATGGTCCATTTGGGACCTTGCCACATGGCCCTGGGGGGTCAGAGTGAGCCCCCTGCCTTCATATGAGCTTTTAAAAAAAGAATTGAGTAGCTGGGACAGAGTAATTGAGTCTTGTAATGGCGGCTACAGTATTTTGTTTCTTGCTGTGGCCACCCAATCAGATTCCTCTGTAACGTGGGACTGGTCTTAGTCCTGCAAGACTGAAAAGGCCCAAGGGAGAAAAGACTCCCTGGGCCAATCAGAAGGACTCTTTTTTTTTAATTACAGGGACGAGCCATCCAGATATACCTATTTTTTTTTTAACTCTTTCAAGCCCACCATGAGCAACTCTTTAAAAGCGGATTTTTTAAAAACAGCTGAATGGATTTACACCAAATCACAAAAACCACACTTTCTTAGTATAGTTCTAACTTTTTGTCAAATGTGCTATAATTCCATTCGGGTGTTTTTTTCTGTAGCTGTGACAGACGTTTTCTATGGAAATTAACATGGGGAACAAACATTTGTGATATGCCCTTTTTCTTCATCCCCACTTGACGGATCACCCTGAAACCTAGCAAGAAGGAGCTGAAAGTTTTTAGGAAGTTTTGTGAAGATTCGTCAAAGGGCAACAAATTTATTAGCGACACAAAAACCACTCATCCTATGGAAACATGTACAACAAAGATATATATATTTACGTGCTAGAATGCCCTTGCAACCTACGCTACATGGGTAGCACTACACTGACAGTAAATAAAAGAGTGCTTGAGCACATGAGGGCAATTAATAATAAAGATCCACACTAGGCAGAATACCATCTGTTCAATAGCTCTCTCCTCAAATACTTTGCAATAGAACAAGTACATCAGAATTACAGGGGGGCAATAGAGTACTCCAGTAGAGGAAAAGGGAATCTTGGCATATCTTGGACCTACAGACCAAGAATCCAGGGGGACACAATCTGGACGAGGAACTAGGAATCTATCTATATGAAAGTTAGCTTTGCATTTGACTCGTGAGGGACATCTAGTAACGACTAGTTGAACTGCAGCTCTTTGTAGAATTATTTTGATATTGGACACTATAATATTCACTGCCCACTGCTAATCTCGTCCCATAATGCTTTGCAGGGCCTTTGGTTGGGATTGTATTTTTGCCCATAACTGTGCTTGGGGTGGTCCTAGGAGGAAGGGATCACCACTGAATCATTCACATGATATGCTTTTTGTGTTCAAGGCATCTGCTTGGTCCTCCCCCTAGGTTAGGGGGGAACCCAAAATCATCACCTCTCTCATTGCTTGATATTTTCATTGTCAAAGTTCACTTTTGTGAATTTGTTATATGCTTTTTAGTATAGAAAATTGCTTTAACAAAGCATTTGTATGTGTTTAATATACTGCTGCTACGCTATGTCGATTAGCAGAGTTTTTTACTCTGCTACGTGCAATTTGCATAGTGCGTAGTAACACAAACTTTGCATGCTCCGTGAGCGTAGCAAAGTATTATGCCCAGGGTTAGTTTCCTTGCAGTTCTGGCTGACTCCTACTTGTTTATTTTTGGCAATTGTGAGTCTGCGGAGTGTGTGACTGGCAAGTCAGTGTTGTGTTTTGTTGTTCATCCATGTGCCTTGATGCTGTTTGTACTCACTGTGCAGACCTGCTCAGCCACACTGACATTGTGGGTGTGTTTTCTCATGCATTGCTGTCACATGTGTCTTTCTTGCCTCCAGTATGGCGTGTGGTGTCATACCATCCCCTCTCTGTGCTTCAGATGCCTACCCATTGTGAGTCTGCAGGCCATCTATTTGTGTATGGTACACTCCTGCCATGTCCACTGCTGACGTACACGCCACTTTACTTTCATGTCAGCTGTCCCCTTGGGTTGCCTGTGTGTGTGCCTCCCCATCACTTCATTTGTGACACTGTGCTTTGTGGTGCAGTACTTTGCACATGAGCAATGTGCAACTCTGGACATTTTCCCAATTGGTTCTTTGTGATTTTCTTGTACTGTTTAGCAGTCATGGTTGCTCATGTGCAGTTCAACTGTTTGTGCCGCACAGTCCTCTGGTCAAGTTGTTTCCACTTTGGTGTCCCAGACTTGTGCATCTGTGCGTGTTGGGTTAGGTGTATGTGTGTTAGCTGAGGTACTGCTTGACTTCCTGAGTGTGATGTTGTCAGTGTGCTCTTGTGATTGTTGTTGTGGGTGTTCATGTTGTGTCACTCATATCTGTGTGGTGGTGGTATGTTTGGTGTGCACACACTGCTTGGTGTGCATGCAGTGCTGTGGGTGTATGGTGCCTTGTCCTTGCCTGATGTGCATCCCCTGATGTCCTGCTGTGTTTGCAATGTGCTTAATTGCCATTGGCATCTGTTGTGTGTTGATGTGGCTGTGTGCAGTGTTTGGGCTGTGCTGTCTCTTGCAGCTGACAGATGCACTGTGTGTGGTGTTCTATTTGCATGTCAGTGTGTGTGTTTGGTTGTTGTGGTGTGTGGGTTTCCCTCGCCCTGGGCTTCTGTGCTGTGTTTTCCTCTGCAGCCACTCCTGCTGTGGCTGTCTCTGTTGTTGTTTGGTGTGTGGTGCAGGGTGTGAGTTCACATGGCTTGTTGTTGTGCAGGGGGGGCACAGGAGGGGCACATGACATCTCCCTTCAGGGGGGGCTAGTGTGTGGAGGGTTGAGTTGTGGCCCTGTGGTCTTTGTGCACTGCCCATGCCTGGCGTGGGCCTGCCCTCTGCGTTGTGCGCATGTTTTCCCACGTCTTCACCGCTGCGGTGACGTAACCGGGACATTACTTCATGGTCGCGGTAGATGGGTGGCCTGGATGCGGAGGGGTGTTTTTGTGACAGGTAGGACATGTGTGGGGGCACTTGTGGATGTGTTCCTGTCCCCCCAGGAGTGTCAGGTGTGTACAGGAACCGTATTTCAGCCCATGAGTTGTGTGTTGTTGTTGTGTGCGGAGTTGTGTATTTGCGTACCTGCGGCGGCGTCCGCGACGGTCCATGACCTGCAGGTGGTGTATCAGGTACAGCACCGGGAAGACGTGTAGAGCTGGATCCATTGCGGTCGGGACCGGGTGGAGGGGTCCGGGTATCTTGTTTCGCGCTCCGCTGTGGTGCTTCCGCCGTCTCTGTTTGGGCGGTTTCTCCGCTGCGGTGCGACTGGCTGTTTGGGGCATCCTGATTTGTACGGCGGACGGGACGTCATTCCGCACGTCAGTGAGTCTCCATTGGCTCCCACTGCCACGGTTGCGGGCGCACTATGCTGGCGGTTCGCCTCGCACCGCGGCGGACGGGAAATGGGCTGTGTTTGGCCATCCTAATATGGCGGGCGTGAGGACCGCTGCTGGCGGGCGGTGAAAGGCATTTTCCGCCACCGCCTGCACCGCGGTCGTGCCTCCGCCCGCCCTGCTAATAGACCCCTTTGTTCTTCCATTTCTTCAGTGAGTATTATGCATTCGAACATGTGGTTGTAAAGATTCACGCAGTGGGGCATGGTAACCAGGTATTAATATCCACTTCCAAGAGAATGCACACGCGTTGAATTTCAAACTGAGATCACGTCCTGGTAGTCAAGTCAGAATAAATTATTACACTTTTATATCTTCCACCATATCTTCCTTTCTTTCACTATTTTTATCTTTCACTAGCTACTTTTTATTTTCAATTCAAACTTTTTGTTCACCTCCATATGTATTTTCCTATATTCACCATCATGCATGAGTGTTGCACATGAAGCAGCCATCTTGTGCAAAATCATTGAGAGGCTCACCCTGCCCATTATTGTATTTTTTTACAGATTGGCAATTGGCCCCTGAAAAAGGGACACAGTCCCGAAATGCATTGGGATTGCCCATAGAAGAATGTTAATTCAATTGTCAATGATTTAAATCTGTAAATTGAACAGAACAGTGGATTTTATGTAACATAAAATATGATGTTGTAATGTGAATGAACATAACATATTGAATTGATGTGTAAAAACGAAATCTATTCAGAATATAAATATTATCAAGCAACAAGATACAATTGTGAGCATTTGCTTTTTGGTTACAGTGCACATTGGGACAAGTACACATACTTGATTGTTTGTATTAGTTATAGGGTGGGGATGCTGGACATCATACCTTCCAATGTAGCACACCTAAGGTCAGAAGGATTTTAATTTTCAGGGCAGTTTAAATTTTCAAGTGCTCCACTCATTTATATATCTTGGGGGTGGCTGCCATTATTAGAAAGCAACTCAAGTTCTCTAGTCTTTCATCATTCGCCAACCCCTCTACTGACTGTCTTCTGATTAAGTTAGAATGCTCTATGGCTTCCGTTACCTGCGTCGTAGTGTATAGACCGCCAGGTTATATGAGAGTCTTTCCTCAATTGCTTGCAGAATTCTTGTCCCCATTGGTCGTTGACTATGCAAAAAGTTAGGTAATAGGGGACTTGGATTACTGAGCAAATAAAGAAGCGGGCGGGTCTCTATCAGTAGAATTGACTGAATTGCTAAGCAATCTAAATCTAGAACAGCATATATTTTTTGCATGATAAAGGCCACACATTACACCAGGTCTGTACCAATAACTTATCAGTGACTAATATTATAATCGGTGCAGAGCAAGAATATCGATGGGAAAATATCGACATACATAAATATCGAGGTAAGAATATCGTTGGTGTCAAATATCGATGTAAGTAATATCTATGTCAAAAATATCGATTTGTTAGTTGTGTAAAAATATCGAGAGTGTTAAATATCGATGTTAAAAATATAGATGTAAATAATATCGATGTAAATAATATCGATTTTATGTTTATGATGTAAATTGTTATTTAGTGTTTTAATAGTTATTTTATGTTATTTTTTCAAATTTCTAATGTTTGTATGGAAAGAATAAATGTGAAATATTTTTTTTCTAATTTTTATATTAATTTTAGGAGCGGGATGTTGGGTTTATAGGGGATAAGGGTGGGTAGTAATTTAAAAATGTTATTTTAAATCTATTAAATTTGTATATATTTTAGGAGCGGGATGTTGGGTTTATAGTAACCCTAGGCGTAGTTTGCGTAGTAGCACGTAGCTACGCGAAGTACAGTTTGAACTACACGTAGCTATGCAAATTGCATAGTGCATAGCTGTGTGCTTGACTGCACTGTACAATAATTGCCAAAGGCATCTTGCACAGTGCAAGTTAAGATAAAATAAATATCTCTGTCTTTATATGCTAAAAATGCATATAGTTATTTCACAAAAATGAAAACGGTAAATTAACAAGCAGTGAGAAAGGTGATGATTTTGGGATTCTCCCTAACCTAGGGAGAGAACCAAGCAGATGCCTTGAAAACAAAAAGCACATCTTTTGAATGATTCGGTGGTGGTCCCATCCTCTTAGGACCACCCCAAGCACAGTTATTGGCAAAAATAGAATCCCAACCAAAGGCCCTGCAAAGCATTATGGGACGAGATTAGCAGTGGGCAATGAATATTATAGTATCCAATATCAAAATAATTCTACAAAGAGCTGCAGTTCCACTAGTCGTTACTAGATGTCCCTCACGAGTCAAATGCAAAAGCTTCATGAAAGGATTTTCAATGCTTTTGCATTTGACTCGTGAGGGACATCTAGTAACGACTAGTGGAACTGCAGCTTGATGTATTAATAATTTCAATGCTTTTGCATTTGACTCGTGAGGGACATCTAGTAACGACTAGTTGAACTGCAGCTCTTTGTAGAATTAATTTGATATTGGACACTATAATATTCACTGCCCACTGCTAATCTCGTCCCATAATGCTTTGCAGGGCCTTTGGTTGGGATTGTATTTTGCCCATAACTGTGCTTGGGGTGGTCCTAGGAGGAAGGGACCACTACTGAATTGTTCACATGATATGCTTTTTGTGTTCAAGGCATCTGCTTGGTCCTCCCCCTAGGTTAGGGGGGACACCAAAATCATCACCTCTCTCATTGCTTGATATTTTATTCTTAAAGTTCACTTTTGTGAATTGGTTATATGCTATTTAGCATAGAAAATTGCTTTATCAAAGCATCTGAAGGTGTTTATTTTACTGCTGCTACGCTACGTTAATTAGCACAGTTTTTCACTCTGCTACGTGCAGTTTGTGTAGTGCGTAGTAGCACAAACTTTGCATGCTACGTGAGTGTAGCAAAGTATTATGCCCAGGGTTAACATTTTCACAAACTTTTTTGACCTTTGCTACTGTACCATGCAAAAGAGCTCTATTAATTTCTCCTAAACATAAAGCAGGAGTTTTCACATAGTAAACTCTGCTAACTAAATTTCGCATTTTAGAGTGATGGCATTTTAAAGTGATGAACAGCTATTATTCTAAAGTGATGAACGGTGCTTCTGCACACTTTCTTCGATGGACATGCCAGTGAATGTCCCTGTAAATAAATGTACTTCCTTGCTTTGCATAGATCTAATCCTTGCAAAATTCCAATTTTCTAATTCAGACTTTTGCATGGAAACTGACATAAGAAAGCTCTCAATTAATCAATTGATTCCAGCCGAACACTGAAAATACTGCTATAGTTCCAGTTGTATAGAGGGGCCTGTCTACGCTTTACCTGTGCCTCTTCATCTATCACTTCCTCTACATTCCTAGGAACCATTTCCTCTTTTGGAATGAGAGTACCATCCTTCACCTCATAACATCGACCAGTTGTTTCAACCGCATGTACTAATGTGTTCTCTTGAAAGTAGCTTTCTTCATTAAAGAAAGGCTCAGTACTGGAAGTATGCTTCCATTCGGTACTGAATATCTACAAAAGTTATTTCTATTAACAAGTCTTTTTTTCTAGCTTTTCCTCTTCATACAGAACACTGGGGCATATTAGCAATACCTGGCGATAATTATCGCAAAGCGCAATTAGCGCTTGGATAATTATCGCCAGGCATCGCCGGTTTCTATCGCAGAGTTAGCGTGCAATCAGCAATGCTAATCTCCAAAGCGATAGAAACCTTGGAGAACAGTGTGAATATCGCCTGAAAACAGGCGATATTCACACTGTTCCCCAGTTCTGCTTGCTGATAGTGCGAGGGGACTTAGCCATGTAATCCACCTCTCATTGGATTACATGGCTAAGTCAGGGTGGGACCAGGTGTTAGCAAACCAGCGCTAAACGTGTTTAGCGCTGGTTCGCTAATCACCGCCCCTGCCTCGCTGATAGGCGTTAGCGACCTCAGCGACTGTTTCCAGTCGCTGTTAGGTGGGAACGCCTACTTTGCATGCCATTAGCGATAAATATCGCTGGCATGCAAAGCGGCACCCAACCCGGTCGCTATCGCCTACAAGCTGTCGCTAACAGCAGTTAGCGACAGCTTGTTGATAAGGCGATAATATTATCGCCGCTTTAGCGGGAAAAAGTCCCGCTAAAGTGGCGATAATCGCCTTGCTAATATGCCCCACTGTTTTATCCAGTGTTCATATTCTCTTTACTATTAAGATAAATAGTTTATGCTTCAAGGCAAATGCTTTATCTACTACACTTTCTATGTGTTCTTTTTGCTTGCAAACTGCTGTTCTTCTCTTATATTGCTTTATATTTTTTTTTCCAAATTTTGTGTTACCCTACTTCTAAACATTCTTCTTCTTATGTCTTTGTAGTGTTTCAGCCTTACTGTCAGATGAGTTGTTTTTTAGAACCATTTCCACTTTGAACAGAATACGGAAGGTGCTTTCAGACATGCCAGCCACACCCCAGCCACCGAGCCACACAAGTACAGCAAGCTCTGTGCAGCCATAGCTCATTCTGACCATGAGGGTCAGGTGGCCAGAGGCCGGAGCAGACCACCACCCCCCTGGCAGCTTCAGTCTCCAAACCCTCCTAGTCCGCCCCTCCAGACCATGGGCGTCCAGTTGGTGGCAGGATCAGTCATCACCTCAACCACTTGAAGACCATCACATCAGACAGGTGGGTCCTCCAGATAGTCCGAAGGGGTTACTCCCTCCCCTTCAAGACCACCCCTCTCTCCATGCCTCTATCCTATGACCGGCTGATGGAGGATCATTTAATTTTACTCCGGGTGGAAGTCATGACTCGCTTGGCCAAGGGAGCCATAGAGAGGGTTCCTGAGCCAGAAGTAAGCTGTAGTTGTGATTCCCGGTAGTTTCTGGTCCCAAAAAGGACAAGAGCCTTTGCCCTATGCTAGACCTATCAGCCCTTAACTACTTCCACACAAGGAAAAATTCAAGATGCCCACACTAGCTCAGGTCCTGTCTGCCCTTGACCCAGGTGACTGGATGGTAGCGTTGGACTTGTAGGATGCCCATTTTCACATTCCCTTCCTCCCTGCCCATCGGCACTGCCTGTGGTTTACGGTTGACCATAAGCATTTTCAGTTCACCGTGCTCTCTTTTGGCCTTTCCAGCTCTCCTCGGGTGATCACCAAGGTGATGACATGGTTGCAGCTCATCTGCGCAGATCAGGGGTGCCAGTCTTCCCCTATCTCGGCGACTGGCTGCTGAAGCTGCACTTGCCCAGGCTGTCGTCTCCCACTTACAGACTACGGTGAACCTCCTGCATTCGCTGTGGCTCACTATCAACATGCTGAAGTCACACCTGACTCCCCCTCAGATGTTTCCTTTCATCAGAGCAGTTCTGGATACCGTGTAGTTGCCAACTTATCCTCCCGAATGGTGAGCCCAGGATATTGAGACTATGATACCGATGTTTCAGCCTCTATCCTGGATTTTGGTGAGAATGACTCTGAGGCTGGTAGGCCTCATGGCCTCCTGCATCCTGCTTGTGACACATGCCAGATGGCATATGCAAGCTCTGCAGTGGGACCTGAAGTTCCAATGGGCGCAGCATCAGAGGAGTCTCTTTGACATGGTCCAGATCTTGAAGGAAACTGCACGAGACCTGCAGTGGTAGCTGACGAACCGTGATTGGGTCAGTGGCAGCCCCATCCCTTCCCCAACCAGATCTCACAGTAGTAATAGATGCATCACTTCAGGGATCGGGCGTTCATCTGGGAGAGGTGGAGATCAGAGGACTCTGGTCTCCAGCAGAATCCAGACTCCACATCAACAAGTTGGATCTCCGAGTGATCCGATTGGCATTTAAAGCCTTTCTACCCTCCATCAAAGAAAGGCTAGTTCAGGTGTTCACAGACAATACCAACGCCATGTGGCACTGCAACAAACAGGGCAGAGTAGGGTTGTGGACTCTTTGTCAAGGGGCCCTGCATCTCTGGACTTGGCTGGAACAGTAGGGCATACCCCTGGTGGTTCAACACGTGGCAGGTTACCTGAACGCCAGGGCAGACAAACTCAGCCATTGATGCCTAGCGGATCACGAGTGGCACAGAGAATGTGCAATGTCAACAGTTTTGCGCACTGGAGCTTCCAAGGCGGCTCTTGCTCAGGGACACTTTTTGTCTCGAGTGGAGCTCAGGCCTTCTGTAAGCCTTTCCGTCCATTCCACTCCTGCCCTGAGTTCTCAAGAAAATCAGGAATGACTGGGCCCAAGTCATCCTTGTGCATCCGGACTTTGCACGGAGAGTCTGGTGACCCAAGATTCTGCAAATGAGCATCAATCCTCCAATGAGGCTGCCACTTCGGAAGGAGCTTCTGTCTCAGCAGCTGGGGAGGGTCCTCCACCTGTACCTGTCAATTCTACGCCTTCTTGCATGGAGAATGAGCAGCAACAGTTGACAACTTTTGACCTTCCTCCTGAAGTCTGCAATGTTATTCTGGCAGCCAGGCATCCCTCCACTAAAATGGTATATGCCTGCCGGTGGAACACATTTGTAATATATTGTACAGAAAAGTCTATTGACCCTCTTTTTGCTTCTCTTTGTGATATTTTGCTTTTTATTTTGTCCCTTGCCCAGCAGGGCTCTGCTCTGGGCACCTTGAATGGGTATCTTTAGGCTAAGCCTGCCTTTCTGAGGCTGTCAGACCAACCCTCCTTATTTAAATCACCCATTGCACATAGATTTTTGAAAGCCCTTGTACATATGTTCCCACCTGCCCCTTTCATTATGCCTCAGTGGGACCTTAATTTGGTTCAACTGTCCTAATGTGTGCTCCTTCTGAGCCCCTGCATAATTGCCACTTCCGGCTGCTCACCATCAAAACAGCCTTCTTAGTGCAAATACATCTGCCAGTAGGGTGAGTGGCTGCAGGATTATTGTCCAAGCCCTCCTTTCTCACAATATTCCCTAACAAGTTGGTGCTTCACACTTGGGCCTCTTTCCTTTCAAAAGTAGTAACTCCATTTCATGTAGGGCAATCTGTCACCTTGTCCGCTTTCTGCGCTTCTCCACATCCCTCTAAAGAAGAGGAGCGACTACACCACCTAGACCCAAAAAGAGTATGGTTGTTCTACCTTGACCGCACAAAAGAGTTCTGGGTGGACAACCAACTCTTTGTGGGGTACATTGGAGCAAAGAAAGGTCATGTGGTGCAGGAGAGGACCATCCCCCAGTGGTTCATCCTCTGCATCAACATTTGCTGTGCTTTGCCCAGGAAGCAGCCTCCTGAAGAGCTCATTCCACCAGAGCTAAGGCTGCTACCACTGCATTGCAATGTGGAGTCCCAGTCCTGGGTATCTGTCAGGCAGAAATGTGGGTGTCCATGCACACATTCACCAAACATTATTGCCTGGATACTCCTGTCCATAGTGATGGCCATTTTGGCTGCTCAGTCCTGCAGGATTTTCTAGTGTAAGCTTGTCCGCAGTCCCTCCTCCAGGGATGGTATTGCTTGGGTATCTATTCAAAGGTAAGGAATATGTGGCTATATGTCTCTATCAGACATAGATACTTACCTTCAGTGATGCCTTGTTAGAAATGGGGGGTCTCTCGTTGGCAATGTTTTGCACCTTTGTCCAAGTAGGGACCCTTCTTCCTAGTCAGGTAAGGGCGGTACACTTCTAAAATAACCCATGCTCACCCCCTTTGTAGCGTGGCACGAGCAGACAGGCTTATCTCAGAGGCAGTGTGTAAAGCATTTGTGCACACATACAGTAATACAGTGAAAACACTAAAAATGGACACCACACCAGTTTAGAAAAAATAAGTAATCTTTATCTAAACCAAACAAGACCAAAATGACAAAAATCCACCATACAGTACTTAAAATGTAATCCTCAGAAGGTAAAACCAGTTCTGTCCATAGCAAACTATAGATGCAACACTTTCAACACAAAGTACCTTGGATGTGTCACAATCATAAACAAAAACAGCCACAGGGAAGGTGATTCGTCGGTTCCTTATGCCCAGGGAAGGTGATGCGTTGGTTCCCTACTCCAGGGGGGGTGATGCGTCGGTCCCTTACTGCCAAGCAGGGGAGGTGTTGCATTGGTTCCTTACTGAAGGGAAGGTGATGCGTCGGTTTCTTACTGCGGCCCCAGCGTACTCGTAGACTTGGCGCCCCGGTGTGATGCATGGAGATCGGGGATGCATCGGTTCTCGATGCGGCGGCGACGACACTGCGTTGGTCTCTTTAGCCACGGTCCCACAATGCATTGGTTCTGGCAGCCACACAGCAGGGCCTGTGCCAGAATCGGTGCAGTAATCTCAGACTTCAGCGATCGGTGCACAGGATTCAGTGTGCGGCAATTTCTCTAGCCGCAGGCAGGCGCTGGCTCGGTTTCTTCAGTGGCACAGCGGAGATGCGTCGGAAACGGGTGTGGATGCATCATGCTTCTCTTAGTTGTGTCTCTTTTCCAGCTCCCAACAGCAGAAACAACCTCCAGAGGCCCAACACAGCAACAGGCACCTTGGCAGGTCAGAACTCCCAGCAAGGAAGTTCAGGGGAGCTGGTGGTGAAGTCTTTGTGTCCCTGAGACTTCAGAACAGGAGGCAAGCTCTACTTCAAGCCCTTGGAGGTCTTCTTCAAGCAGGATACACAGCACACAGCAAAATCTTTGTCCTCTCCTTGGCAGAAACAGCCACTGCAGGCCAACCTCAGACAGCACACAGCAAAGGGGCAGTACTTCTCCTTCAGCTTTCCCAGCTTTTCTCCTTGGCAGAGGTTCCTCTTGAGTCCAGAAGTAATCTAACGTTCTGGGGTCTGGGCCCCAATATTTATACAGCATTTCTCTTTGTTCTCTTGTGGCAGAGAGGCTCTGTGTCAGTCAAAACCAGCTCTGTCCTCTCTGGCCCAGCTTCCCAGCAGGAGGTGGAGACAGCATTGTGTAAGGCAGACCAGGCCCATTGAGGTGCAAGGAAATCTCCTCCCACTACTCTAAATGCAGCCCAGGTCTATTCAGCCCAGCCCTGACTCATCCAGGAAAGGCAGGACACACCTCAACCCCCCAAGTGGCTGTCTACAGTGAGTGCACTTCCCCAGCCCCTGTCACTCCAAAGCCAAACAGTCAATCTACAAACAGCAGAGGAACACAGGAAGGCTAAGCAAGAAAATACCCACTTTCTAAAGGTGGTATTTTCAAACACATAATATAAAAATCATCTTTACTAAAAGATGCATTTTTATATTCTGAGTTCAGGCATACTAAACTTCATCTTTCCATCTTGTTTCAATGGGAAGTTATACTTGTAAGATGTTACAAAGTATTTCCCATTCTATCCTATGGGACAGATAGCCTTTCAATAGTGAAAAACTAGGTACACTGTATTTCACTATCAGGACATGTCACACACATCAGTACATGCCCTACCTTTCACATACACTGCACCCTGCCCACAGGGGTACCTTGGGCCTACCTTAAGGGTGACACATATGTAATAAAAGGGACGATTAGGGCCTGGCAAGTGGGGTGCACTTGCCAGATCGACATGGCAGTAGAGACTGCGCGCAGACACTGCAGTGGCACGTCTGAGAACCCCTTTGGAAAGGATGCTTGTGTGGGTGGCACAATCAGGCCCACTAGCAACATTTGACTTACAGGCCCTGGGCACACACAGTGCACTGTACTAGGGACTTTTAAGTCAAATAAGCCAATCATGGAAACACCAATCCATATTCACAATTTACAGAGGGAGCACTCAGCATCTAGACCAGCAAAAACAAAATCCAGAGCCCAGCAAAAATGCAGGAGGTAGTGGCAAAAAGACAGGGGAAAACCACGCCAAGGATGCAAGGTCTAACATGCCTTATCTGGTAGAGACATGATCTAACCTTACGGACCCACCCATCCTCCACGGTCTGCGGACATGTTTCTAGGGTCAGGGCTGTTCCCTTTCAGGGCCCTAGTCTCTTAAAACCACACCAATGTCAGTACTCTTCATGGATCTGTGTTTCTGGTGTGGAATGTCGTGGAAAGTAACTGACGTCAGCACGCCGAGGTGGCACCTATATTGGTAACGCAGATGTCACTTCCGGTGTGGACGAAGCCTATGATGTCACGCTGAGCCACTCGACGCCACCTCCCGGTACCCAGGGGTACTGCTCAAAGAAAAATCTTATGGATCCAGTCTGATGCCGGGGAAATTCAAAGGTAAGGAATCAGACAGCTAGATCATGTCTCTACCAGATAAGGCATCACCTAAGGTAAGCAACTTGTCCATTAGTGACTCTTGGGGTGTGTAACTGTCTGTGCACGTGGCTCTCGTAGTGCTGGATACATAACTGCTGTATAGGTGACTGAGTGGATGTGTAAGTGCCTCTGTCTCTAGTCTGGCTGGGAGTGTGAGTGCCTTTATGATTCTGTAATAGCTTTATGAGTTGCAGTATCGGTGGGAGACTGGGGGGCAGATTTACAAGAAATTAACGCAGTGCTGTGTCACAAGTCATTTTGCTGCGCTGCGTTAGTTTCGAAGCACAGGGATGCGACATATTTACAACAATATGTTGCATCTCTGTGCTTTCCCCTGCGCTGGCGCACACACTGCTGCCATGCACCAGCACAGGCACCCTTGCACCATGGTGTTATATTCCATATAGGTACCCGGATATAGGCTCGGGTAACATTTCAACCTTTCACCTATATTCGTCCCTACACTATATACATAACGGGCTGCTAGGACTGACCCGTTACCTAGTTACGGTACTGCGTACAGAACGTGGGGTTTTCCCTGACCGAATAGCCTCATACATTATGCATGAGGATCCTTGGATTCTTGGAATCTCAGCAGGGCTACCATCTCCTGCATAATAACTATGTACAAGGTTCATTCCCGAAGTCATCCTTAGTCCGACAGTGGCACAGCAAGGTAGAATCCCTGGGGATACCTTTGGGTATATAAACACCACATCTTGCTGAGATAGGCAGAGGAGATCACGACTACCATGCCGACACACTGACGCAAGATGCTGAGGTTCCTGCATGCAGATACTCCAGCTCGCAATGGTCTAACATCCCTTGCGGGGTGTCCAACCCAAGACCAAGACGGGGTCCCACAGTCTCTCGCTTTAGGTAATGGGGTTGACTTTATCCTAGAGGGATTCTTGGCTTAACACCTACATACATGCTAGGTACACTTAGGTACATCCAGTTAGGGTAGCATCGTAGGAGTACGCATTTTATTGTCATGTATTTTATATACTTGCCTATGTTCATGATTATAGCAGAATGGTAGAGATCTACCATCCTTTCACCTTCTTAGGGCTTCTAATCGTTTATATTTGTTTCTGTCTAGTGGTTGTTTCAGCATACCTATTTTACGCTAGAATGACGAGTGTTCAATAAATACTTATTGAGAAACGTCCATATCGTTTATTCTGTGCATCTCTCTGAGACCAAGTGAGCACGAGTGACTGAGCGAAAAGTAATCCACTGTTTCCACGATTCTGAGGGATCAGGGTTGTCATGTTCGATAGTTGCCAAGAACTATTCTCTCCTTGGTAAGAGGAGTTTCTAGTGGCACTGTGAGCTAGCTGGTATACAGGCCAACATACCCGGTGGGGGTGTCTAGAATCAGTCTGACACCAATCCTGCAGTGTATGTTGTCTAAAAGCGCAGATCCTATATAGGTTTATAGGAACTACACGACATGGCGCCGCCAACGTTGGTTGGGTACTTATTTAACAGGCAAATCTGAGTAGTTCAGTTGTGCTATTCTCAGAGACCCCTACTCACATTTCCCCAGAGACGTCTGGAGTGGGAGGGAACAAAACATTTGCCGCAGCTGAGTAGGCATAATCCTATGTATTGGCTGTTAGTTTAATCAAGCTTGAAGGATACATTTTTCCTATTGTGCATAACAGCTTATCTCAGTTCCCTTGAAAAGCTCTTCTTACTAAAAACAATGACTGAACAGGGAGACAGTGTGCGCAAACTGAATATATCAGTCCAGATAGAAGAAGATTCAGATGCAATACACATTTCAGAAAATGTTAGAACTGCCATCACCTTAAAACTAGCCGCATATGGTTTAACATATAGGGGTGGGCAGGTAACATTCGTGATTGAGGCACACGAAGCATTTAGAACAGAGGTATTCTATTCATGGGTTACATTCCCACATGCGAATGCATCAACAAAAACATTTCATTACTATACAGAAGATGAAATACCTAACGAATACTGTCCATTTGAGGACATTGACATTCCACTCACTTACCACGAACATATATACTGGTTTAAAGGCGCCCTACCCCATACAAGAAATAGAGAAAGACTCGGTCCGCTCGGAAGAGATGGAGCAACATGGCCAGTACTAGCGGCCTACACACCACACTCTGACATTGACACAATGCCAGGAGGAGACTTACTTACACAGCATAAAACTTTACAGAAACATGACACAGTTTGTGATGAGAACACTCACACTTCAGCCAACACCAGCTACACAACCAGGACCAGTCCAAACTTCTGCAACTAAATTACACCACAAACATTACATGCAGTGATGGGTAAATTGCCCACTAAATATGAACAAATGCCATTTTGGGTGGCTCAAAAAATAACACACTTAGAGGCGGTATTTCCAAACACCAGCCCACATGAAAAGCTTAGAATGCTAACAATTTGCTTGCCAATGGGGATAGCTCCCCCGATAGAGGATTGTACTTCTTGGGGTACAGTCTTCGCTGCCATATATGCCAGGACTCAAGGTATCCCGTCATTAGCAGTAATACCAGATGGATTGAGACAAATACAGAACGAGTATGGAGCAGAACCTGCTCTGAACTTAGGGATGAAGTTAATAAATAATTACGCCCAGGTATCAGCTAGAATATTAGCAAATATTAAAGGGGAAGCAGCATCAGTGGCAATACGCCAACGCCTGAGAGATTTCACTCCTTTACAACAGGAGACAGAATTACCTAAAATTATTGAAACTGCCTATGCAGAATTAGGCAGGGATAGTTTGGGAGCTAGACCAGAAAAACCTCAACTAATGGGGGGTCCAGATAAAGAACAGGCAAAGCAAACACCAGTTTCTTCAAAGACGAAATGGGACAATAACAAACAATAAAAGAATAAGACAATAGATCTCAATCCAGAGGTAGATCTCCTCAACAGGAGACCTCCGAAAGGAGATATAACCTTAGTAATAGGGACAACATTAGAAAACCTGACAGGTATCAGGACACTGATACACGTTCCTCTCATTCCTTTCAGGGCTCTTCGAAAAACTCTGAGAGAGAAGGATGGTCGGAACACAGACAGGAGGAGCGTACAAAGTCCAGAGACAAGCAACGCGCTGCGGACTACGAATCTAAGAAAGAAGAAAAACAAAAACCTAAACCTCAATTCAAAAAGAAGAAAGTTGCAGGTCTCAAGATCAGTCATGCCCAGAATTCTGAGGACTCAACTACTGAACGGGGAATGGGCTCTGACGATGCTAGACAGCGCAGCAGAAGTAACAATAGCTCGCCAGAACCTGATGGAATTTCTGGTGACAGCGGAGTTGAGTGATTATATCACGGTGGAAACACCTGATACTAGGGTGAGTGTCTCACATAGGTTACATGAAATAACACTCCGGATGGAGGGGGACAAACCCAGGAAAATTAAAGGTCTCTTTTGGGAGAACCTAACTTTTGGCTATGACATTTTATTAGCTGAAAAAGATTGGCCACCTGCTATTGTTATGGATTACCCAACCGGATACTCTAAGCACCATATCAGCATGTCGCATGTCAGTCGATTTCGCATAAAGCGCGATAGACACACCACGTATGAATACGAGCTTGCTGCAACAGGGTCACAGCCGCTAATCAACTGAGAGAGATCGGTATACAATTAGCACACTCCTCCCTCCTGGCGTTGACTTTAGATAGACTCACTGTGTGTGCCAACTCACCTGAAACCAATACCTAGGCACTAAAAAATACGCTAAAGATTGCATTTTATGTTGCATTGTCTCTGTTCTTTATGTGTCTTGTCTTGTCTTTTTATTCTTTACAGGTTTTCACAGTGGGTCCGTAAGTATACTGACACCACTGAACACCACAACACACCTTAGAGCAAAGGTCTTCAAACTGTGGGGCGCGCCCCCCTGGGGGGCCGTTGAAGTGTTCCCAGGGGGCGCAAATGGGTCTGCAATTACATGTAAATGAAGACAGCTTGGAAGCGCAAAGGCGCCTTTCTAGGTTGTCTTCATTTACATGCAGCAGTTAAAGCCCATAAAAACGGGTCAGGACAGTAATTCCGAGTGACATGGAGCAGGGTCAGTGAGCGTGAATTCGGGTTCAAATACAGCCTTCCCTTCCCTCCCCCTGTCAAGTTCTGTGGCCTGGGCTGGCAGGGCTGAGGCTACTAGCTTGACCTTCAGTTACATCTAAAGTGTTACCTACAATGATGGTTTAGAGCGCCGATAAGCCACTAGGTGATTTTATTACTTTCCAAAAACACTGCTGCCTTCCTGTCTCATATTATATACATGATTGTTTCAATGCCATAACAAAAAACAATGACCTACCATACTTAATGCGGATTGGTGGAAATCTGCCGGAGTAAAAATGCCATTATCACACCCCACACCCATCAACAAGTAGATAGCAGGAGTATCCAGCCACACTTCCACTTCCACATGCGAGCCACAATAAATACCCCTCACATGGCGGTTAAAAGGCTGTGCTATGCCAAAAGAAATTTGCTTTCCACCGAAAAGTCCATACATTTAGACCAGTGTATTGAATTATAATGTACATCTTTATAGAGTTTTATTTATTTCTTGGTGCTGTTAAGCCAGTGATATTGCGCAGCACTATTAGAAGTACAATGCACAAAAGAAAGATTGCGTTTTGGCATCAAACAAAAAAGAAACCTTCCATATATAAACCTGCTTACTGCTCATTATATACAGCTGGGTGTATGTGGGTAGGTATATCTATATATATATGTATATTTATTTTTTTGCAGATTTATATAGCGCAAACTCGACCCAAAGGTATTGGAGCGCTTTACATGAGCACCGGTTACGTTACACAAGGACACATTCATTTTTTTGGTAGGCACGGGGAGATTAATTGATTTGCCCAGAATCACAGGATGTGGAGTCGACCCGAGGCTCGAACCTTGGTTTCCCAGCTCCAAGGTCGGCAGTCTATCCGTCAGACCACATCCTCTCACCTAATATATATGCTGTTTTTGTGCCATCTACAGATATCTATGAGCAACTTGAAGAGATTTGGAATTCAAGCAGGGCTGTCCAACCTTTCACCTTTCACAGGCTGATAAAGTGCTTATCACTGAGTTAAGGTTAGAACATGTTATTCACAGTGATGCAAAAATTGGAGCATGGCTGGTTCCTGTCAGAGATGGCATGTCGAGCAAAAAATGATGGACTGGAATGCAGCCTCAAGCTGTTACCAGTGGTAGATAGTAATTCAAGCTTTTTACCCATTCCGTTTGTGCTTTCTTCAGCGTCACGCTGTAAGAGCATAGACCTCGGTCCTGTGCTCACTCCATCACAGGACTCAATCACCCAACTGACCAGGGCAAATGAGATGGGAGCCTATGTTGTTAACAAACGTCTGTACCTATCATTAGTGAAACAGGTGCAGTGACACTTTTGCCCAGGGGTCCACTGCATCACAAGTTTGAATGTTTTACAATAAAAAGGGTGCATGGGCGCTCATTTTCCTTGCTAGCATTAGGACAGATGGTGCCCTTGGAGCAAAAAAGGTAGGTAGCATGCAGTAGCTCATTTTCTTTCAGAAAGAGACCGGGCTTGTTTCGAGATTGAAGTGACAGTCAGACATGGTGGGGAAGGAGTGAAGGAAGAGAAGATTGCCTGCTTCTCAGGGCTGCAGCCATCATTAGTGCGGCAGATGGAGTGCATTGAGGCCAACAGCACCCCAATTATGGGCAGTAGTGTTTGGGGGCAATTCTATTCTTGTTTGATGCTGTTGCATTTTTATAAGTCCCACATTTAGTGTGGATTACGAGCTACAGAAAAGCAATCCTGAAATGAAGACATGATCCCCGCCCCCTGTGATCATCCCTCCCCCTCCCCAAATCCTTGCCATATAGTTTTGAAGGGGGGGCCCAACTTCAAAACATTTTTCTTAGGGGGGCTCAGAGCAAAAAAGTTTGAAGACCTCTGCCTTAGAGTGTGTGTTGTATATTCACTTGTCAAGTGCCACGATTTTTGCCACTCACGCACTTTTTCACTAGGTCCTGATGAAAGCCCTCTCACATTTTTCCTAGGGCTGAAACATGTAGACCGCATTCTAGACAACTATGAGTATAATTCACTCCAGTAGTTGCGCCATCTGTTTTTAGCTGTATCCTGGGCCGCCAACATTGAACACATAAGGCAAGGATTCTCAGAGATACTTTTAAAGTTTTCACTACACCACTTCACACTAATTCACCACACCAGCTCCGCTGTAATCATGCGTTGTAGCACAACCGGGGGGCATTCGGCCACCCGGTTGGGACCCCAATGATGAAGCATGACACCAACCAGGTCGGTGTGTGAGGGGTCTTTTAATAAAACCTAATGGTTCCTTGGCACTGTTCACTATAACAAGGAGTCGCATTCCCTCTTGAGTGGGCTCGTCCACTTTGTTTCAGATGAAACGTAATTATGCCAGCTTTTTCCGACCTCGCTCCCCAGTATTTAAAACATACATATGCACGGGAGTGGGCAGTAGCCCTTGCTCCTGCACTATATCGAAACCATGTTGGATGGGATGAAGAGTCAACCCACCACATGATACCATTAAAATCTACTCCATCTCCACAGCAACAATATCCAATAAAGCAAGAAGCTAAAAAACAGGTCAGGGAGATCTTAGACCAACTTGAATACCAGGGGGTGATTGAAACTTGCACCTCTTCAATGAATAACCCTTTGTTTCCCGTAATGAAACCTGATAATACATATCATCTAGTTTTGGATAACAGACATCTAAATTCATGCACTAAAACATTTTCAGTACAAAATGCACACACAGCGCCGCATTAATGAACAACATTGTGCGGAACAAAATACAAAACTTCACTAGATAGCTCAAATGGATTTTTCTGCCAGAATATAGCACCTGAGAGCAGATACTTAACAGCATTCTCAGCACTAGGTTCCCAGTGACAATTTTGTCGACTAGCCCAGGGATATAAAAACAGCCTAGGGCTGTTTTCCGCCAGAGTAACTGAATTACTTTAAAAAATGGATGAGGAGGCATTGTCCTATGTAGATGATATTTATCTGATGGATGATGACCTGGAGGAACACTTGACGAGGGTGAGTACCATAATTTTGGGATTCGCCTCAGAAGGCTACAAGTTTAACTTTAAAAAATCAAAAATAGCCCATCTCAGTGTCCTATTTTTGGGATATGAGCTTTCAAGTGAAGGGAAAAGCTTGGCAGCCAACTTTTTAGAAAAATGCGCACTGCTCCGACCTCCAAAATCATTGAAAAATTTACAGTCCATACTGGGATTCCTAAATTTTGGCAGGACATACATTTTGGATTACGCAGAAAGGGTTAAACCTTTCTACGACCTAATAAGAACTGATTTTTCAGTTAGGCAATGGACACAGGAACACACAGATATCCTTTGTTCCCTACAAGCTGACATGATAGTGTCTAAACACTTACAGACACGCGTAAATGTCCGAAACCTGGTGATCCGTATAGTTGCGAGTCAATCTGGGTACACATACCTCACATATAATGAAGGCGAAACTGTCCCAGTAGCATACAAATCACATTTGTACACAAACGCTTAGATGCGTTTTGCATCTACAGAAACAATTCTGACAGCGGTACAGACTGCTGCAGTGAGAGAAAGAGCACTGGCTCCAGGGGAAACAAACAATTGTTGTGACTCCAGTACCACCCTAAGAGGCTGCGACAAAGGCAAGCGTTCCTAACGCTAAAGCGTTACATCCGAGATTAATACAATGGGCTAATTCTCTCACTGCATCAGATATAGAATACAGATATGATCCGAATCTGAAAACACAAGCATTTCTGCAATATGAACAAGAATATCCTCTCCCAAATGAAATAATGCCTCTAGATCAGTATGAATACATAATTTACACTGACGGATCTGCACAACCGGCCATAGGAAGCAAACAACAATACAGCGCCGTGTGTGCTATTGTTAAAGGTCCTATGCGAGATGGTAAATTCCATCCAAGCTGTACAAAAACTCACTCTCTAGGAGACAGCACGGCTCAGTTAGCAGAACTGAAAGCTCTTTTATTGGCACTGATAAATACGGATCGAGGATTCCCCACACTAATAGGGCCTGATTCACAGAACTAACTTACGTCAAAAACGTAAACGTAAAGTTAGTACTTTTTAATTATTCACAGAATACACTTACTCATTAACTTTAAGACTTTCGGTATTTACAGAAGGCATTTAGGAGTCCTAAAGTTAGGACTACTAACTTCTGTGAATACGGAAATGAGTAAGTTCATTCTGTGAATACCAAAATGAGTAAGTGTATTCTGTGAATACCTAAAAAGTACTAACTTTACGTTTACGTTTACGTTTTTGACGTAAGTTAGTTCTGTGAATCAGGCCCATAGTGTGCGATTCTTTTTACTGTGTCCAGTCATATAATTAATATCTTCATTATTAGGGACAAAATGGGTTTAAAGACTCAAAAGGTGGCACAATTAAGCACAAACTGCTATGGGAACAGGTAGCTGAGTTGAAAAACGAACTACCAAGAGCTCACGTGATACACACGCTGAGTCATCAACGTGATGGCGTTCACGTTGAAGGGAATTCATTGGCTGATGAAGCCGCGAAGGGGGCATTATGAACTGCTGCCGTAGCTGCAATCACACGTTCAAAAACGAGAATAGACGGACACATAATGGTAGCTGTCATTGCTTCACGCAAAGACAACAAAGCACTTCCGAAAGGTTTTCCACTCAAGTACTCCTACAAGTTAGATGCAAAGAACGTTCCATTTGCTCAGATCCCTGGAGTGGGAGATAGAGTAATACCAAACATGGATTGCAGATTAGGCTTAATATTAGCTGCACATGAGGGTTTGGGTTCTGCACACGCAGGAGTTATGGTGACTGTTTCTTTATTGAAACAACGCTATTGGTGGCCAGGGTTAACAAAGCAGACCGCAGACTATGTCTTGAAGTGCGACACCTGTCAACAGATGAAAGGCTCCACCATAACACCTCCAGCGCAGACACTATTGTTAATATCGGACAGACCTCTCAGGTGTGTCTATTTGGACCACTGCGGCCCCTTACAGTCTGATGGGGCAGTGGATTCCTGCTCGAGATTCCTGTGGGTATGGCCTCAGCGCTCGACTGACACTCCAACTCTTATCAAAGATTTGCAAGTCTTTATAGGGACATACGCAGTTGGCACATTACATTCTGACTGTGGCCCGCTTTTAGCTCTAAGACTTACAAGGAGGCCATGGGAGGTTTGGGTGCAGCAGTGGGGTACTCCTCTCCGTACCATCCCGAGGGAAATTCGGTCATGAAGAGGAAAAACCGGGACTTAAAGCAGTCATTAACAGCTAGAGTATTAGGCACGGGTGGTAGTTGGGTCAATCACTTACATGGGGTTCAGAGGGCCTTAAATAACATACCAAGAAGCTGTCTAGGGGGTGTCACTCCTTATGAGGTCCTATTTGGGACGAGAATGTGGGTACCTGATCTTGATTGTGAAGGCACAGTGGCGGATGAAAAACCTTTTGACATCCATAAACGTTTGGCTGTTTTACAGGATCTGAATGAATCACGGGCACTACAAAGCAATGTCCAAGTGAAAAGGTTTGCCACTGGGGAAGTCAAGTCAGTCACGGCAAGACCTGTCTGGGTCCCTAAGGATGGGGATCTGGTCAGAGAGAAAATAACGGACTAAAAAGAATTTGGGCCATTTATTTATTTTTATTTATAGGTTTTATAACGCGCCTGAATCACCCCCGCAAGGGTATCTCTGCGCATAGATGGAACAACAGACAGGCAGACAGACCTTATGGAAATAGGGCGGTTTTGAGAAGTTTTCTGAAACGCTGATAGTCAGGGCACTGTCTCAAGTCAATGGGAAGCTGGTTCCAGTAAAAGGGAGCGAGGTAGGAGAAAGATTTCCCGCCTAGCCTCGTTTTCCTCACCCGAGGAACCACAAGAAGCGCCTTGTCTCCAGACCTGAGGGTCCTGATAGGGGCATAAGGCTTAAGTTTCCTGGAGATATAAGAAGGACCTTTGTTATGCAAGGCCTTGTGTACGATGCAGCAAACTTTAAATTTAACCCGCTTGCGGATGGGCAGCCAGTGTAGATGTTGAAGCAAGGGAAGGGAGGGAGTTCTCGGCGGGGCATTCACAACAAGACATGCGGCTGTGTTTTGGACCACCTGCAATCTGCTTAGCGAGGACTCATTAGCAGAGATCAGGAGAGCATTGCAGTAGACCAACCGGCTCATAACCATGGTCTGAACAAGGGTTTTGCGAGTAGAGTCCCGGGAGGAGCGGGAAGACTCGTCGTAGTAATCCCAGCACATAAAAGCAACCGCTGGCAGTGTAGGCAGTGTGCTCCTTCAATGACAAAGCGCGATCGAGGTGAATGCCCAGGTTTTTAACAAGAGCCTTCGGGGCAAGGGGAAAACCGAGGGCTGCCGGCCACCAATCAGGTGACCACAACAAAGGAGCCTCACCGAAGAGCATAATCTCCGTCTTCTCTGCATTAAGTTGGAGAAAATTGCTTTTCATCCAATTTGCAGTAGCTGTCATTCCCGCAGAGAAAGACCCGCCATCATGCAGAAAGTCTGTACCTGTCTTGGCCGTCGAAGGAACAAGAACTGTACTTCTGCTGCCTCTTGCCGGGAAAAAGGAGAAAAGATTTGTCTCCATTGACCTAATAAAACCACACTATGTGGCCGATACTGAATAGTAGGCCTCGTGGGCTCCTGGGTAGCCGACGCACTCCTCTCGCTACCATACAGGAAGTTCAAACAGAAAGGCTCATTGCCTTCGAAGAGCCAGCCATACGGAATGATGGACTAAGCAACAATGCGATGGAACTCGTTACCCTTGAACAAGGAATACAAAATCAAGAAGAAAGACATCTTTCAATTCGACCAAACACTGATGTCTATATAAGTATGCCTCAACAAGCACCATCTACAAGTTCAACAAAACCTGCCGAACTACCTAAAATAGATCGCACTGCATCTGGCTATTTTATTGACTTTGATACCTTTTCTTTGGATCCAAGTGAACCCGAAACTATGCCAGCCCCAATTTCTCATAAACAACAAATTAAAGTCTTCTACATTTTTATTAAAAAGACTTACCTGGTGTCGCCTTGGATAGAACTTTGGATAAGCACCGGGATACTTTTCTTTCTCTTCTGGAAAGGCTTAGTAGCTGTCTTCTGCTTACTTATTAATGGAACCTACCTCCATCAAAGCTCTGCAGCATCAAAAGTGAACTTGCTCCTAAAACCTCATATTTCATCACATCGTGAACAGAGAGACTTGTCATCAGTGAACATTACAGCAGTTCCTATACCGGATGGTATAGTATGGGACAAGATTGATTATGATATATTCGGACCGACTGAACTTTTAAAAATACCACGTTTGTTTAAAATTTCTTTGAATGATATTATTACCTCCAGTACATTTTCCGATGATTGGGATTTTTGAAACTGTGAATAATATGTTGTTTGATTTAGAACAATCTGCAGCATTTTCTAGCAATGAAATGTTAGAAGACACATCAGACTTTAACACAATGTATTGTTATCAACATTTTGGTCATCATTTTCTACACAAATCAAGAAACCCTAGAAATGTTTTCACATATCACCAATGGGAAAATTGCCCAACACCGCCGAAAAGTAGTTCGAAAACTTTTGCACAAAAGTTTTCATATTTTTCAGGGTTAATATTTCAGACCCGACTTCATATTACTATAAGGTTGCACCTACACCTGCACAGAAAAATATGTTGACTAACACAAAAGAGATTTACTCTGCTTCCTTTATCACCCAATTGTCTGAACAAGGTTTCGACTTATGGAAAGACACAATAGACTTAAAATCAGTCTGGGGTCCTCGAGACTGGCAAGTCCAGGGAACAGAAGCGCTATTTAGAGCATGCCTCATTCCTCAGCAGATGATATTTCTAAATGAAACTGTGCAACAGACTTCCTGCCTTGGAATAGCCAAGAACAAGGATTTAAATACACCTCGAATTCCGACATCATCACAGGCCGAGGGTAAAATCTTCATCACTAAAAGGGGCTACATTAGTTGACTTCTTATGATACAATAGATCAGACCCCAATTGGAAGGGATGGTTGGTTTGGCCCACAGACACTAACAGATGTCAAGAAAGATTCAGGGGTACAACCGAAGGGTTCAGTATCCATAGGCCAGACCCATGCTATGTACAAAGAGAACAACCGGGGGTGGTGACATCATACAGTGTTGCAAAGTTATACCTCGATTGGCTAAAGACCTCAACACTACCACAGGTGAAACAACACTTATCCTTACTTACAGAGGATGTGGACCTACGGGATTTTATATTAGGTCCCAGAAAGCCATGTCAGAAACGTTTCTATAATGCTGTCTATAATAAAATTTGGAAAATCTCCCAACAAGAAGCAGCGGGGAGACTAAGAGAAATAGATAGGGTCCATCTAGAAAAGGCGTTAGGCGTAGTTGACAATGGCATGACGACATTAACTTCCTGGATTTATTCACTGGGCAACATTGTATCTTCTGCTATTGATGTACTAGAACAAGATTTGTCCATACTACAGCACGGACAGTCACAATTACATTCTATTATGGTATTAAGCTGGACGCTGCAATCATTGCGCGCTGGTTATGTGCCTTGGCGTTTTATCAACAGTATGTCACTATTTTCTGCATACAATCTAATGGAAAAACAGATGAAAATGGCACAGAGGGGAGCAAAATATACAATGCTGCGTATTGAAAAACTGGAGAAACTACCCTTTACTGTGACAGAATCACCGTCCACAGAATGGTTGATCCATGGCCATTTAACATTACCGGTCACAACTTTCCAGTTTCAGTACTGCCTAGAACAACAACAGGCAGGCAGGTATGAAGAAATGGGTAGGGATTATATCAAGGAATCTTGAAAATTACCATACAGATTTTGATGCAGGAGTGGGGATCGAGAGGTGTTTCTAAGCGGCACAAACTGCGAGAGCACTTTGAGTAGATCCCTCATTTGCCAGGATATTATGTTACACGGGGGCTGCAATGGTTCGGTAGCAAACCTATCCTGCCACTTGAGGGGTAGCCCAGCAGCTGCGATTACTCCGGTATTCAAGCTACTTTCAAATAGGAGTTACTTGATGCTGAACGATCAAGGTTGTTGTGGAATGCTTCCGGGCATCGCATATCTGGTAACCGTGAGCTCCAGGGTTACTTGCTGAATGCAAGTATTGTTTCCACCGACACATGCAGTCAGGGAGGCGCCGTTATGGCCTTCACTAAATGTTTCTCTTATACGGTTTGATACTTTGAGCAGAATGAAAGCCATGCTTTTACAGAAAACCGTGCCCTTAACTTCCGCCCGGGAGACTTTTGATCTCCAGATCGCAAGGTCCTCGGCCGAGATACAGGCACTCATATGTACGAACTGCCCCTTCAATTTAGCAGAAATGGTAAATCGTATCTTTAACATGTCTGATACGACGGGTATAGTACACCTATTTAAGACCATAGGTTCAGGACTGTTAAGCACCTTTCAGACGGTCCTCGGAGTTATACCAAACTTTATACACTCCGTAATGGGAAGCATTTTTGGAGGACTTCCGCTGATCCTATTTCTGATAGTAGGTATCCTGATTGTAATTTTTCTGCTACGCAATGGATGTCCCAGTCACCAAGGAGATGGAAACAGTACTCCTGGAGCGTAAATACCGTGATCGCATGGTACAACATCTGGGCACACCTCGCCTACGGGAACTGAGTGCATCTTGGTTCCTGTCATTCAAACCAGTCTGGATGGACTGCATCTTACCTGTTCTCCGATGCCTGTTCTGCGGAGAAGAATGCGTGTTGGATCTCTGTCTGACACTTCCATTGACTGCACAAACGGACGTTGATGCACTACTGGACCCGATAACGGCCCATGTTCTGCAGTGTCCCCAGGGTATTCCTATGTTGATGGCGGCATTCTTAGAGCCTCCACAGGAAGTTTCTGCTCCTGTAGGAATGGATACCGGCTCCTCCACTAACAACAATGCCTTGGATGGAGCACACGCTGCTCCAGCATCGGCTGCAGGCAGTACGGAAGATCATCTGTGCTCGATTGATGTACTCTGAGAGGTGTTACAGGGATCGTCATCTGCGATGGCAGGCAACAGCAATGTTGCGTCTACCAGCCAGGACACATAAACATTTGGCTCATTGTGTGCTGGGAAAATATTTGTTTTTTTAAAACAAGAACTAAATTTGGAACTCCAAAAACAAATTGACAATTTTTATGACCTGCATGGCTTTCCGATGCTTGTAGTTGTTCAAACTATATATACGGACATATTAGAGCTATGGTTTCAGTGACAATTTTTCTGTTTAGCACTTTTTTATAGTTTTTAAACATTTTTTACATTTTTTAGCGGAACTGCGGTTTTTACAAAATATGTTTGCATACCAGTATCTAGACAGGTAGTACGTTAGAATTAGATTATGTCGTCCAGTCGGATGAGGAGTGGGTGTTATATTCCATATGGGTACCACAATATAGACTCGGGTAACATCCCAACCTTTCACCTATATTCATCCCTACACTACATACATAACAGGTTGCTAGGACTGACCCGTTACTTAGTTACGGTACTGCTTACATAACGTGGGGTTTTCCCTGACCGAATAACCTCATACATTATGCATGAGGATCCTTGGATTCTTGGAATCTCAGCAGGGCTACCATCTCCTGCATAATAACTATGTACAAGGTTCATTCCTGACGTCATTCTTAGTCCGACAGTGGCACAGCAAGGTAGAACCCCTGGGGATACCTTCGGGTATATAAACACCACATCTTGCTGAGATAGGCAGAGGAGATCACGACTTCCATGCCGACACATTGGTGGAAGACGCTGAGGTTCCTGCATGCAGATACTCCAGTTCGCAGTGGTCTAACATCCCTTGCTTGGTGTCCAACCCGAGACCAAGACGGGGTCCCACAGTCTCTCGCTTCAGGTAATGGGGTTGACTTTATCCTAGAGGGATTCTTGGCTTAACACCTACATACATGCTAGGTACACTTAGGTACATCCAGTTAGGGTAGCATTGTAGGAGTACGCATTTTATTGTCATGTATTTTATATACTTGCCTATGTTCATGATTATAGCAGAATGGTAGAGATCTACCGTCCTTTCACCTTCTTAGTGCTTCTAATCTTTTATATTTGTTTCTGTCTAGTGGTTGTTTCAGCACACCTATTTTATGCTAAAATGACGAGTGTTCAATAAATTCTTATTGAGAAACGTCCATATAGTTTATTCTGTGTATCTCTCTGAGACCAAGTGAGCACGAGTGACTGAGCGAAAGGTATTCCACTGTTTCCACGATTCTGAAGGATCAGGGTTGTCATGTTTGATAGTTGCCAAGAACTATTGTCTCCTTGGTAAGAGGAGTTTCTAGTGCCACTGTGAGCTAGCTGGTATACAGGCCAACATACCCGGTGGGGGTGTCTAGAATCAGTCTGACACCAATCCTGCAGTGTATGTTGTCCAAACGCGCATATCCTATATAAGTTTATAGGAACTACATGACAATGGTGCAAGGATGCCTGCGACGTGGGGAGATTGTTTTTGTGGAGGAAGGGGCACGTTCCTGCACAAAAACAATCAATTGAGGGGATTTCCACTTCCAATGCGTGCTGTAGAATGCAGCACACATTGAAAGAGGAAAAAAACATAGAGAAATAAAAACATTTCTCCTCGTTGCACCTCGATACGCCACCCCTATGGTGGTGCAGCATTTTGACGCATTTCCAGATTTACGATTGCTCGTAAATCTGGAAATGCATCAGTGAACATGAGTGTTGCGTGGGAACACCCACAGCAACACCCATGTCACGTCCCTAACACGCAAAGTGTTGCGTGAAAAGTGGCGATATTTACAAGCACAGGTAAAGCCACGCAGGGTGGCTTTACATGTGCTTGTAAATATAAAGCAGCAGGTTGGCTGCCGGTACGTCACACAACGTGACACACCTGCGGCGCAAGGGGCTTGTAAATCTGCCCCTGGATGTTTACCTGATCATATGGGTCTGGAAGTGCGTATGTGATTCACTGACACTTCAAAGTACATGTCTCACTTTCTAAGCAATGAGCACTCTGCCCTATGGCCTACCTACAGCCTACATTAGGGGTGACTTATATGTAGTAAAGGGGAGTTTTAAAATCCTAACTTGACCTGGCACTAAAACTGCATATACAGGCTCTTCAGTAACAGGCCTCAGACATGTTTAAAAACCTACTTGTCTCGATGGATTACTTTGTTGTGTCAGTATTTGACTAGATATCTGAGTGAGTGTATTAGTCCATCTGTGTTTGTGTCACTGGATGTCTAACTAACCATATTGGTATATGACTGTCTTTCTAGTACCTCTATGGGCCTCTAAATGTGTTTGTAAGTCGTGGTATGGATAGCTAACTGACTGCACTAGTAAATGTTGGGGTATGTAACTCTGTGTGCAACTGGCTCAGTTACTGCTGGATATGTAAGTGATGTGTGGGTGTGTAAGTGAATGTGTAAGTAGCTGTGTCGCTGACCGACGGGGTGTGTGAATTGCTCTACGTTTTTAAAATACATATGCTATTTACAGTATGGGTGACAGACTGCATGTAGAACTG
The DNA here is from genome assembly GCA_963921515.1 of Calotriton arnoldi. Taxonomy (NCBI): domain Eukaryota; kingdom Metazoa; phylum Chordata; class Amphibia; order Caudata; family Salamandridae; genus Calotriton; species Calotriton arnoldi. The sequence continues at coordinate 234,748 of CAWUFW010011946.1, forward strand.
GGCATAAGGGTCTGTAACTGCGCATGAAACTTACTCAACCTTAAAAGAAAATGTCTTAACTGTTAAGCATATATCACCCTGCCCTATGAGCTACCTATGGCCTACCTTAGGGGTGATGTATATGTAGTAGACGGGGAGTTTAAGGTTTGCAAGCAGTTTAAATGCCAACTCGACCTACCAGTAAAACGTGACATACAGTCGCTACAGCAGCAGGCCTGAGACATGTGTAAAGGGCTGCATGGGTGACTAGGGGTCTCATTACTTCAGTTCATATCTAATAAATATTGGACCCTTAGACCCAACTCTTCAGATCACTTCTGGACCTATGTAAGACTCAGAAAAGGGACTGCATTGACGCTCTGCTGCGAGAAGCACTGCCATCTTCTCTTCTGCTCTGCGGCCCTGCTGCCAGAAAGACTGCCCAGCTGCTTTGCTGCCCTGCTGCACTACCTGCCTGAGGAAGAAGGAATGGACTTGCACCTTGAACCCAGGACCACCAGAGTGGACTCTGGCTCTAACCCACTAAACGAGTCCTGGACCTTTGGAAGGTGCTTTGCCAGCCTAGCTGTGGTCCCCATCCGAAATAATGTGGTGTGACGCAATCCGATGCAGCCCTTATAGCTCCTCATTGAAATCAACTCAGTATAACGCAACTCAACGCATGACCCCGCATTGCTCCTCGGAACCTCGGCTGCATTGTGCAACGGCTCGCTTCCAGGCCATATGCGACAAATCTCAGCTGACCTAGCCCGGTCCCTGTATCCGGCCCGCACTTCATTGCAGGTAGCCTGAATTTGTGACTTTGACCCGTTTCAGCATGACCAGATAACCACAGTTGACTCTTTGTGCTTTTAGACACTATTTTAACAGAAAATTACATATCTCCGACTGATTGGAATTTTATCATTTTACTGTCAAATAGTGTACTAAATTTTAGTGTATTTTTCTAAAGTGAAGTGGGAGTTTTCTTGTGTGTTTTTTGCCCTTTACAACCGTTTGTGTGCTGCATAAATTCTTTACAAATTGCCTCTAAGTTAAGCCTGACTTTTTTTGTGCCAAGCTACCAGAAGGTTAAGCACAGGTTAATTTAGTGACTTTTTGTGCTTCACCCTGACAAGGATTGTGGCTGCTGCTTGAGTAAGGTTGCTTGAGTAGGGTTTCAACACCCTCAATCAACAACCAATTTCTCATTGTAGGTCTTTGAGAATCTATTCTTGATAGCTGTTACACGAGGGAGGCCTGCCCTAAGAAGCCTTGTTAAGCACTTTTATCGGTGCTAGGTAATTTGACTGAACAAGTGTGGCGGATTGTAATCAAGGAGACACTCAGCCGTGCAACCCTGCATCCTGGGGTGATATGAATCAGAATTGCCTTCAGGGAGCACATGCACACTGAAAAATGTCATTAATTTTTAGTGGTAGCATTAGAGTTGCACTCAATGATGACGTTCGTTCATTGCAGAACAGCTCCCCCTTATTAGAACTATTCAGGTTCTTTTGCTGCTGCCAGGCGACGCTGGAGAACTGTAAGAATTTAGTTTGGGCACAGAATTAAGTTTTGTTGCCACCTAGCAGTTGAACATGGCAGAGTGTGTGTTAAGGGTGGCTTGTATCTAAATTAATGGTATATGGTGACATTATCTGAGACTGTTTTTGAGATTTGTTCAAAATGGAATAGATGCATTTTTGTAGAACTAATAAACGTTATTTTTTTTAAATATAAAAGAACTAAGTTGTTTGTCTCACACAAGTTTTTGTCCCGTGCGAAACTAACACAGAGGGCAAGGGGAGAAACATTGAGGAAAAAAGAGCGAGCAGTTATGAGGGAGAGAGCGAAGAAAGCACAGGGGTGGGTATTTGGTGTGGGAAGGAGGGGAGAGTTGAAAAACAAATGCACTCTCATGGAGTGCTTGCCAAATAGTTCCCTTAAAGTGAGCTGTGGAAGGACACAAATCAGCCAGTCAAGAGGATGGTAAAGAGGTTATGCTCGAGGGGAGGCACAAACACAAGATGGACAAGGAAAGTCATCCAATAAGAAGCAAGCAAATGGGAGGGACAATAAAGCCTACATAGGGTCAGCAATTGTTGGGATGTAAGCCCCTGCAAGTTCTTAGTAGGCCCACAATATGTACTTAGCAGTCAAACAGCTCCCCTATCTAGTAGGTCGACCAAAAAATATGGGGGCATATTAGCAAGACTGGCGATAAAATCATCGCCGCTTTAGCGGCAGGAAACTGCCGCTAAAGCGGCGATAATGGGCTTGCTAATATGCGTTATAGAATTCAATAGAAGCCCAGGTTAGATGTGCAGGACATCTAACCTGGGCATCTATTGAATTCTATAACGCATATTAGCAAGCCCATTATCGCCGTTTTAGCGGCAGTTTCCTGCCGCTAAAACGGCGATAATTTTATCGCTAGTCTTGCTAATATGCCACATGGTCTTTATGTGAGCAAAAAACGGTCACTGGCACATTTAAAAGTATAAAAAAGTTCCTCTCTTGTTTTATCTTTCATCTCACTTTTTCTTATACTGCTGCTCTGTGGCGCAGTCATGGATATCTCTCACACAGTGCTAGTGTGAGCTAGTTCCGTTTACTTAGTTGAAGAGGCCCAGGGTCTGTAATGCCAAGAAGGGTATGTGGCACTTGTTTTTTTTGTAGCAGCAGACATTATATATGTGTCTCACTGTTAATTAAGTTTTTGCCGCACATCGATGTTTTTAGCGGTTGAGACTGTCTTTTAGTCAGACCCTGCTGTATTATGACCTATGATTCACGTGTCACGACTACGTAATTACTCCTCATCCTATTGGTAATTGGCATGGTTATGTTTGTGCCTCCTGTTTGCGGTTTATATAACGACACACCGACTCTTATCTCCATCACCTCCCTTCTTAGACCGCAGATTCACATCTAAAAGAAAGTTTTCCTTACGACTGGTCTATAATGCAGACCAGTGTTTAACATATAACCACTCGACTGGGTGGCTAACTCCCAAATAACACAGAGGCCCTTCTGAGTCTACAAGTAAACCCATGATTTTTCCATTATGCAGTCCACACGAAGACAAGGGTGAACTCAGATTGACGTTTAGAAGCCAAGTTCATCTTCTGAAGCAAAAACGAGCTTGCAACCTAGCCTAATGTTTGTGATTTAACAAGTAATGACAACATCCCGGTCTGTGGAGCATACCACAGAAACAGATTTGTGTTTGACGAAATTTGAATTTGTCCGTCGTCTTGAGATGCTGCATAAACATATTTGCGTCAGTGATATTGGGGTAGATTTACAAGCCCCTTGCGCCACTTTTGCGTCGTTTTTAACATGGGGAAAATGACGCAAAAGTGGCGCAAGGGGCTTGTAAATCTGCCCCGTTGTGAAAATGCTCTTTATTGAATCACAAGGGACTGCAATAACAAATACATTGTAGTCTGCATTATACTGCTAACATCAAGGACTCTGAAGTTCAAAGCTGGCAAGCTTAAATCCGTGGCAGTTTTTAAAGCTTAAAATCCATAGGCCTCTGACACAAATCTGTAAGTTTGACACGGTGAGTGCCGACCTCAAAATGAAACATCTCCAGATAAAGCTATGCACACTGTTGCTACAGTAGATGTAGATGTGTTTCTCGCATTTTTGATTGCATGGTGGGAAAATGAATTGTTGCAGTTTTTTTTGTATTTTTTTACTTACAATCTGATTTTATGCGACTACCGACCATTAAATATTTTCCCACAACATGTTTATTTTTCAATTTTGATAGATTGACCTACCAGGGGCTAAGAGCCATGAATATTTGCTTGCAAAAATAATATTGTCCTAGTATCGCAGCTGGCAATAAGCTTTTGCCCTTTTATCAGGTATTTCCTGGCGCTAATGATACAGTTGTTTGTTTCAGATATATTTCTAAATACCCATTGTGCAAAGCCTCTGTAGACAGATTGAGTGTTTGTAACTTCTAACGTTTTTCTTGGACTAAAAGAAAACGGGCCATATTAGCAAGAAGCTCGTTAAAATTATCGCCATTTTATCACCATTAGGGGTGATAGTTTGCGCCTTACAAACCTTAAATTATTATGATAGATAGGCTGATTACTGTTCAAACTCCTCACTCACACCTTCAAAGCACAACACAACATAGAGTATGTCTACTTAAACAGGAGCATCTCCTTTCATCACTCATGTTTTATTATTTCCGTCCAACACAGCATCCTCACCGAGCAATAGGTCAGTTCACTTGAGCGATTGGCTCCTTTCACTGTGAGTGATAGCGTTCTGCTTGCGTGCAAAGTGCACTTCCACCTAAAAAAAAAAAACCTTAAGTGCCCAGGACTGTATTGATTTTTAGCAGCTTTTCCAATGATTTATCCTGGAACGGACCAGCAGTTCTCAATATATGGCTACCATACCCTCGCTGCAGCTTGCATTGTGCTGCACCCTGCATGGTTACTGCAAGCATTGCACATTTTTTCTAATAGGTTACGATCGATTCAAATATGGCCGCCAGCCCATATGAGCACACAATGGCAGTGAATGAGCTTCCAATGTTTCTGTAAATCGCCCTAAGCTAAAGAATGATGATGGATTAAACCCAGATCAGTTGACTGGGGGTGAGTGTTTGATTGGCCCTAAGTTGGCGGGGGTATGCCCAGACGTGGGTCCCTTGCTCACTTTGCCACTGGATTCAAGCAAGCCTGGCTGATGACGGCTGGAATGCCAGAAACCGGTCCTAGGATGCTTGTTTCCGGTCCAGGGAAGACATGGCTTGGCAGTTCGTGCTGGACTGTTCCCATGAGGCACAGGGTCAGACTGATTTGCATATGGCCATGTCTGAACTGGGGTGGTGGAGTGAGCTAAAGAATGATGATGGATTAAACCCAGATCAGTTGACTGGGGGTGAGTGTTTGATTGGCTCAAACGTTCCGTCCATCATCCCCTTTTGTATCGCTTTGTTCGCCCTAAGTTGGCGGGGGTATGCCCAGACGTGGGTCCCTTGCTCACTTTGCCACTGGATTCAAGCAAGCCTGGCTGATGACGGCTGGAATGCCAGAAACCGGTCCTAGGATGCTTGTTTCCGGTCCAGGGAAGACATGGCTTGGCAGTTCGTGCTGGACTGTTCCCATGAGGCACAGGGTCAGACTGATTTGCATATGGCCATGTCTGAACTGGGGTGGTGGAGTGAGCTAAAGAATGATGATGGATTAAACCCAGATCAGTTGACTGGGGGTGAGTGTTTGATTGGCTCAAACGTTCCGTCCATCATCCCCTTTTGTATCGCTTTGTTCGCCCTAAGTTGGCGGGGGTATGCCCAGACGTGGGTCCCTTGCTCACTTTGCCACTGGATTCAAGCAAGCCTGGCTGATGACGGCTGGAATGCCAGAAACCGGTCCTAGGATGCTTGTTTCCGGTCCAGGGAAGACATGGCTTGGCAGTTCGTGCTGGACTGTTCCCATGAGGCACAGGGTCAGACTGATTTGCATATGGCCATGTCTGAACTGGGGTGGTGGAGTGAGCTAAAGAATGATGATGGATTAAACCCAGATCAGTTGACTGGGGGTGAGTGTTTGATTGGCTCAAACGTTCCGTCCATCATCCCCTTTTGTATCGCTTTGTTCGCCTCTAAGTTGGCGGGGGTATGCCCAGACGTGGGTCCCTTGCTCACTTTGCCACTGGATTCAAGCAAGCCTGGCTGATGACGGCTGGAATGCCAGAAACCGGTCCTAGGATGCTTGTTTCCGGTCCAGGGAAGACATGGCTTGGCAGTTCGTGCTGGACTGTTCCCATGAGGCACAGGGTCAGACTGATTTGCATATGGCCATGTCTGAACTGGGGTGGTGGAGTGAGCTAAAGAATGATGATGGATTAAACCCAGATCAGTTGACTGGGGGTGAGTGTTTGATTGGCTCAAACGTTCCGTCCATCATCCCCTTTTGTATCGCTTTGTTCGCCCTAAGTTGGCGGGGGTATGCCCAGACGTGGGTCCCTTGCTCACTTTGCCACTGGATTCAAGCAAGCCTGGCTGATGACGGCTGGAATGCCAGAAACCGGTCCTAGGATGCTTGTTTCCGGTCCAGGGAAGACATGGCTTGGCAGTTCGTGCTGGACTGTTCCCATGAGGCACAGGGTCAGACTGATTTGCATATGGCCATGTCTGAACTGGGGTGGTGGAGTGAGCTAAAGAATGATGATGGATTAAACCCAGATCAGTTGACTGGGGGTGAGTGTTTGATTGGCTCAAACGTTCCGTCCATCATCCCCTTTGTATCGCTTTGTTCGCCCTAAGTTGGCGGGGGTATGCCCAGACGTGGGTCCCTTGCTCACTTTGCCACTGGATTCAAGCAAGCCTGGCTGATGACGGCTGGAATGCCAGAAACCGGTCCTAGGATGCTTGTTTCCGGTCCAGGGAAGACATGGCTTGGCAGTTCGTGCTGGACTGTTCCCATGAGGCACAGGGTCAGACTGATTTGCATATGGCCATGTCTGAACTGGGGTGGTGGAGTGAGCTAAAGAATGATGATGGATTAAACCCAGATCAGTTGACTGGGGGTGAGTGTTTGATTGGCTCAAACGTTCCGTCCATCATCCCCTTTTGTATCGCTAACCGACATTTCTCCAATTATCAATGGGCACGCTAACAAGCATAGCGATAAGAAAAGTAGCGCTAACCGCGGTTACCGCTACTTTCCTTACACCTGCTTTTAGTTTGACTTAGCCATGATATCCAATGGAAGGTGGATATCATGGTTAAGTATGCCCTGCCCTATCAACAACGTAGCGCCAAACGTTGTGCGATTTTCACTGGAATCCCAGCGATAATTGCACATTTGGCAGCTAACTCGGATATTTTTATCGCTCTGGAGATAAGCGTCGCTGATAGCGCGCTATCTCCGCGATAAAAAAAAGCGATAGCCGGCGATAATTATCCTAGCGCTAAGTGCGCTTAGCGATGATTATCGCCGGTTGTTGATGATATGCCCCTTCGATCTTATTTTAGTAAAAGTAATGTGGGCCTAGTCATGAAGCTGTAAATCAGGCCAACTGATAGCGAATATAGTTGGGTCTCGACCTTGCATGGACACAATGAGGGCCAGTGGGTGAAGTGTCCAGATGTCCAGCATGACGAGCAGGTGATCACTGCGTGTACTGTGTGTGCTATGTTTCTGATTTGGTGAGTGTTCCTAACTTCATGTGGCACCTAACCTTATGGTGTTTTGAGAACGCGGGCACCACTCCAGCCATATGTGCTTCATTGAGGCCAATCTCCTGAGACCATTGTGGTGTTGCTGCTTATCTGTGGGACTGATCTGGGTTTTTTACCTGTTTGCGCATTTGTCCGGCTGGTTACGTGGCACCCCACCTGTGATCTGTCAATCAGTAGTCTCAGGCCTAGGTCACAGGGCCTGCCTGACCATGTATTTCTTACTCGGGGTTGATGGAGAGGTCGTCTGGTAGATTTCGACAACAGTGATTCGATCTTGTTTTTGAGCGTACACGTATCGTTGCGTATATCGGCATCAATATTAACATATTAAATCATAAAATGGTTTCACCCGTTGTGCATAACCTGTTATGTATGTTCTACCAAAGTTGTAGCTTTTCAATTGCATTTGTTGGTTGTAGGAGTATGCACTTCTCTAGGAAGTGTGGTGCTAAGCTTTTGCCTTCATTTGATAGCTCGTATCCAGAAACAGGACACTGAAATAGGCAATTTTTGTTTTTTGGAAGTTGAATTTGTTCAGCAAATCCCACAACTATGCAATCTACTCGAGTTAGATGTGTGTTTAAGTCATCGTCCATAAGATATATGCCATCGACATAGGACAATGCTTCTGAGTCAATTTCATGTCAAATTGATGTTACTCAGGCAGAGAACAGATGAGGGCTGTTTTCATACCCCTGAGGAAGTCGACAGAATATTTTTTGTGACCCCAATGCGGTGAATGCGGTCAAATTCATGCTTTCAGCTACAATGAAAAAGCCATTTGAAATGTCCAATGTTGTTTTATATTTTTTGCACACTATGGCCCTCATTCCGATGTTGGTCGGAGTTGCTTCCGACCGACACCGTTTCGGGAAAGGAACCGTCTGACCATAGGCTGGCGGTTCCAACAACCCCATTAAGATACAACCGCACATGGTGCGGTCGCAAACTTCCATTTTTAAATGGGAGGTTAAGCGGCGGGCTGAAAATGCAGGCAGCACAAGCTCCCATTGAAAAATGGAAGGTTGTAAACACCCCTGCACCATGTGGCAGACACCGCGAGGTGCCTGCCACATGGTGCAGGGATGTTTAGGGGACACCATAGGTGCCCCCCAGGCCCAAATGTGGAGGGCCGAGGGCCAGCCCCCAAAGTCAGTTTCCAACAGCCAATCCATGTCGGAAAGGCCGGCATGGATTGGCTGTCGGACACCAACATTAGAATCCTGAGGCAGAAACCCTGTCCTTAAGGGATTATGGTGCAGTTCCGACTGACCGACGGGTTCCTTGAGCCCGTGGGAACCGAGTCGGAGTCCTCCGCCTGTTTAAACTCCGACCGCCGTCATCCTAATGCGGCATGGATTGGCTGTCGGACACCAACATTAGAATCCTGAGGCAGAAACCTTGTCCTTAAGGGATTATGGTGCAGTTCTGACTGACCGACGGGTTCCTTGAGCCCGTGGGAACCGAGTCGGAGTCCTCCGCCTGTTTAAACTCCGACCGCCGTCATCCTAATGCGGCAGTCAGAGTTTAAGCCTACAATGTCGGTTGGAAAGCCTCTGACTAGTGGTCGGAGGCTTTCTGAGCGACATTGTAGTTAGGCCCTTAGTTATTCATTAGTGCTGCACTGTGTGCATTTTGTACCACAAGTGTGTGTGTGTGACTGTTAAAATGTCTGTATTCTAAACCTAGGTAGCTTGAATGATCTAGTTTTGCTACTGGGCACAGAGGATTGTTCATTGGTGAGATACAAGTCTCAATAATGCCTTGATGTTCTAGCTGTGTTAGAATTTCTTTAACAGGGCGTTTAGCTTTGTGCTTAATAGGGTATTGTTGTACTTGCGGGCTGGACCTTATAGGTATGATGTGATAAGGCGAGTCTTTATCCCAGCCGACATGGTTGCGGCTTGTTTAAGAGCCCACTCAGTAGCATACGCTTGTTTAACAGCTTCTGGAATGAGGACAGAGAAAGATGGTATTATTATATCTCTCCCTTGTGGGACTTTCAGAACAAACTCAGATAGCCAATCCTTTTGAGCCAAGAGAATGTCGTAGGTAAGTGTTAAATTTTCTCAAAAAATTACCTTAATGGTATGAGGTATATCACCCTCAATTTGGCTGTCCAAATCAAATAATCTGCCTGGAGAACTAAAACGCTGATCTGGTGTTTACACTTGAATAAAATCATTAAGTGTCTGGTGAACTATTGTACCTCTGCTGTGCTGTCTAGCAGTGTCAGCGCCCACTCCGTGTTCCGAAGCAGTGTCCTCAATGTGTGTGGCATATTTAACGAAAATACCTGCCATTTTCTTCTTTTTGAATTGAGGCTTTTGTTGTAGAAATTTCTCTTCCTTTTTATGATAATGTCAGACGAGCATTGTAAATCCTTTTTTGATTTCATGTGCTCTTTTGATCTGTGCTCAGATCATTCTCCTCTCTCTTAGTGTTTATTGGATGTGTCCTAAAAGGAATGAGAAGGACGTGTATCCATATACTGATACCTATAAGGCTGTTTAATGGTTTCTCGGTTACTCAGATTATAGCATTTTGGACTCTGGTTGGGGAGATCCACCCACTGTCTTTGTTTTTTCTTTATTGTTTTGTTTATCCCAGCACTTTTTAGAATACTCTAGTGCCCGCTTTGAGTTATGCTTTTCAGATTCACAATTAAGGGGCCGATTCCGATCTCGGGCGGTAGGGCACCGAATCGGATTCGGCTTAACCGGATCCGATTCGGAGCCCTATTTCCCGACCGAGTCGTACGTGCGTCCGGGCGAGCGAGTACGATGCGTGCGCTTGCGAAATCTCCGACCGACTCGTTCGCAGGACCCGACCGCTCCGACCGACTCGCACGGGGACGACGCGCACCGCACAATGGAGACGTTCCCCGGCCGGGTAAGTACGATGCGCACCTCGACCTCTCCGACCGACTCGCACAGCCCGGCTCCAAGGAGCTGTCGGAGCCGCACCTTGGGGGTCCGTGTCGGACCCCTGGAAGCGTAGGCGTGCGAGTCGCACACAGGGGGACCCTGGGTCCCCCTACACGTGCATGTACGGTGCGACCCGCATCGACGCGAACACGCTGTAGGGGCGCCCTTGTTCGCGTCATGCCCATTGAGTCAATGGGAGCCCGTGTACGCGTCGTACGACTGGCTCCCATTGACTTCAATGGGAGTCCGACCGACTCGAGTCCGATAGCATACGTGCGCATCGTACTCGTTCGGTCGGACTGCTAGGGTCCGATTCGGTCGGAAATCTCTCCGGGTCCGGCTCGGTGGGAGAGATTTCCGGCCTGAATCGGAATCGGCCCCTAAGTTGTGGTTTATTTGGTCTAGCTGCCAAATTATCTCGACCTATAGATGTATAGGTTTCAGCAATCATTTTTGGAAGTTTGCTCTCCTGTTCTGCTAATGAAACCTGCACAAGGCGTTGGCGTACTGCCAAAGCTTCTGCTTCCCCTTTTATGTTACATAAAACAAATGCGGTGACTATGGCATAATTGCCAATAAGTTTCATCTCCAAATCCATGGCAGGCGCCACACCGTACTCATTGTGAATCTGTTTTAGCACTTCAGGCAAAACAGCTATGGATGGCGTACCATGCAGTATGGTATAAATTGCAGTAAAAACTATGCCCCAGGTGGCACATTCATCTACCAGGGGTACCATCCCTAATGCTAGGCACATTGTGAGAATTCTATGTTTATCTTGGGGTCCGGTATAGGGAAATACTGCTTCAAGCTGTTTTTTTTTGTGCAATCTCCTCCCGTCTGGTGGGAACCTTACCCATAATTGCATTAATAGTCACTGAACTAATTGCAGGTACGTCCATGTGTGGCTGCGCAGGTTGGACAGCCCTCACTAGGGTTGCTGTTATTGTTCGCATAATAAACTGTGCTAAACATCTGTATAGTCTTACTAGACCTGTGTAGAGAGCACATAGCTTAAAAGCAGTGAGAGGCAATAATGGTGGATATGGTGTATAGCCAGCTAGGAATTGCCAGGTTGCTCCATCGTTACTGAGGGAACCCAGTCTTACATTGTTTAGTACATGCAGTAGGGCACCTTGGAACCAATTTGTATGTACCCAAAATGTTAATGGCATTTCAAAATCTTCATAGGCTCTGTATTTGCCTGGTATTACAGCGGCTATATATGCATGAAACTTTTGTGTGTTGGCATATGCTGCAGGAAAAGTGACCTATGACTAGAATACCTCTGTTTTGTGTGTGCCGTAGGCCTCTACAATGAAGGTAACATCTACCCCTGTAAGAGGAAGCCCTTGTTGTTGTAACATCTGTGTTACTGCATGTCTGAAATATAGTGGAATAGCCACAGGTTGCTCTGCCATATTTAATGAACGGAATTCAAAGAAAAAACTATAGTGGGGTGATCAGTTTTAAAGGTTTGAACAACCTACAGACAAAAATAGGGTTTCCTATTTAGTTGAGGAGGATTATTCCCTAGCACCATTGGTGTCTCCGTATAAGGTGACTAGGGGCTCTGGGTACACGTAAGAACTACGGAGGAGATCCATTAAATAAGTACCTGACCTAGAACATTGGTGGCGCCATGTCATATTGTTCCTACAAATTAAGTAGGACTGTGTAACCGGACAACATAAATGGCAGAATGTGGGGACTGAGTCCATCCATTCCAACAGAGTATGTTGCCCCAATTCGTAGCTAGCTCATAGGACCCCTAACCTTACAGGGTACCAGATTGTGTCTGCAACCTCAGAACATGTCCACTCTAATTCCCCCAGTGAAATCATGGAAACATATCTACCCTTTCGTTATTACTTAGGCATGCCTAAAGGGAGACACAAGAAACATACAAATTGGCATTTCAAAACATTTATTGAAGCAATTGTATTCTTGTGTAAAAAATATGAGCTGCAATTATTAGAATGAGGAAACAAAACATTGTTACCAGCATTATGAGAATGGTGAAAAATATTAACAGTTCAACCATTATGACAATAGTATCCGATTAAATGATTCTATGATATTGCATATATGAATCCTCCTACCCTAAATCTACCTGCAATATCGAGAGCATAGTGAGAGTACTGTCTGCCAGATCTCTTAGGACAACCCAACTCCCCATACCTGTGTAGAATGTATCAGGAAGCCAGTCTGGTGTAGAATAGGCCCCTGTCCTTTGAGGGATAGGGATTGGAATCAGCAGGGCTGAATCTCAGTCAGAGTGTCCAGGAAAATCCATACAAGTGCTCCTCTGAGGAATTTAGCTCAGAGGCAGGTTATATAATCAAAGCCCAGTTCTATCCATACCGTGTCAGAGGTGCAATGCTGATGTGTATGTTTGTCTTTCCAATTCAGAGCTGCCTCCAACCGGACAACAATCAAGGGCCTTGTGTGCAATGTTCTTAGCCTTGCAAGGAATGTACTAAGTAACTTGATAATATGCATACTAAGAAATGCACTGCCTGAAGAATGATTAAACTATGCTACAATATGCATGCAAAGCATGTAAAAAATTATTGTCTAAAAAGATGTCAAGTTTAAATGTGTATTACAAAATGGAGGCTTTTGTTCACAGGCCATGTTGAACGACACAATACTCCCACTGGGATGGAGGCAGTATGACTACTTTGTGTCCTGGGATCAAGAATAAGGGCAGTGATGAACTCCGCTCCACGGGCGGAGTTTTCCAATTCTGTGCTCCGCTTGGAACACGGAGTTCAGGCAAAAAACTCCGCCCTCCATGCGTAGGCACACGCAATACTCATCTGGAGTTCTGGACTACATTTCCCATGGCGCCCCCTAAAAATTAACTTCCTTCCTTTCCTGTTTCCTGATCAGTGAGCGTGCGATCAACCCAGTGCCCATGCTTCATTGGGATCTTACCTGGACAGCTGCTGCTCATCACAACTTCAAGTGCTCCTGTACAGCCGGCGGGGTGCTGGATTGGCTTACCGAACAAACCTCTCCTGCAGCAATCAGCCATGTAGCTTTGGTGGAGAGGAGGCGAGCCGGATTGCAGCTGAGCAGGGCTGGCAGCCCCTGAAGCTGTGGCATGAGCAGACTGGCCTGAAGCCCTCTAAACCTCTACCTCCCTGTGCACTGGACCCAGCCACCGACAGCCCCTCTGGGACAGAGAAGGTAAGGGCATGGCTGGTGTACCCGCATGAATTGGAAAGCAGGAGGCAGGGCAACAAAGGGTTCATTAATGTTTATGTTGCTGGTGGCAGGGGTGTGGCATGTTTACCTTCCGCTGCCACGCACAGAATGCCAAGGCGGTGCCTGGTGTGTAGCCTGAGGTGTATATCCACCACCGGCGCACGCCTCTCACCTCAACCGCTGCTGCATGTGGAATGGCCCACCAGGGGGAATCTCCGGCCTAGCGCTCACACGTAGCCAGACTGCGCTTAAATCTAGCCTCGAGCTACACATTCAGAAGCACGTGAGATGTGCTCAAAACTAGAGCGCACTGAGGACAAGCGCCAACTCAGAGCCAAACTCCACTCGGGAGCAGCGCCACTCAGAAGTAGACTGCACCCAGGAGCTGCACGTGCTCATAACGAAGCCCACTCAAGATTGCCCCCCTGGGAATAGGATCACGCGTAGGGCGGAGCGGAACTCCGCGGAATTCCACAGAGTGTTTATGCAACTCCGAGGAATTCCGCGTAGTGCAACTCCGCCCACTCCGCCCACCCATGATCAAGGAGTCTCCCCATCACAGGTAAGCCCTTATACTAAACTTTAAAGGGGCAGGCCTCACCTCTGCTCATTTCAAATTATTGATCCTTCTAGAACCTCCTCAGCTGCTCTCCCTGAGCCGATAGGGATCATATGCACCATAATCAGCCCATTCTTTCACCAGGCCCAAGCCTTTCTCCTGCTCTCCTAGCATTTTTCACACTTCATTAAGGTCAAACACTGGCACAGGCATCTGCTGGCAGGCTAATGCAAATTAGCCGCCAAGACCTTCAGACAGGGAAAAGGTAACCTTCTAAACATTACTTTTCCTAGCTATTTATAAAAATTACAATTTCACCATTGACTTGTATTTTAAATATATATTAGAAATAGTGGTTGAACAATTTATCTAGCTTGTCCAAAATCCGAGATAGCAGAATTAATATATTATCCCACACTTTTAGTTTTCCTCATAGGAGATTTAAAGGGTGAAAATAGTTTTAAGGGGTATTCCAACATTACATTTCTACATGTCACACTCTTAAATCTACCTTGTGAGCAACAATGCCTACTTAAGGATGGCATTAATAGTTAAAAAACATCCTTTCCTCCTATTAAGAGGGTTACTTTGACAGGCTGGCTTGCAGGTTTAAACTGCAGCAGTAAGACTACATTGGTAGTCCTGAAGCCATGTTCCCTTGTCACACTAGTGGATGGCACAGTATTTGCTACAATGTACAGGTAACATTTAACTTTCCATGCCATAGGTGTAGTTTCCACACTATATACTCTGGCCTTACAGGTGAGTTTAATCCAATCAGGGATTAGCCAATATTTTACATGTATTAGGGGTCTGAGCACATACACTGGGCACTGGACAGCAGCGCCCCAGTCTGCAGAGCCTATAACCGAGCAATAAAATTCAGAAAAAATGGGGTGATGATGCAAAAGGGGTATTTTTATTACAATCACTTTTACTGTCTTTCACTTATTCGTGGCCCTACTTTACCCTCTTTGGCAACCAATGCCACCACTTTGTTACCTTATAATTCACTTTTCTGTTTTTCCTTTTGTTGTTGTGGTATGCAGTGGAGACATGTTGAAAATAACATTTAAAATGTCCCCTCAGACTTCTGTAATGACGGTGACTTGCAGCTATACAGGTGCTCCCAAGTCACAACATGAGCTAAAATGAGCACAGAGCTCACCACCCAATCTACTAATAAAACAGCGAAGAAGGTAGCGATAGATGACAACAGTATTAGTATAAAAAATACTGAATATCCCTCTAAAAGTTCCCAGACAAATAGAAAGAAAACTAAAGACGAAATTCAAACAATGAAGACGGAAATAGCACCAGGAAATGCAAGTTTGACTTGTTCAGTGACTAGCACACTGAAAATGCTCACAAGCATGTCAGTCAGTTTACAAACATTATTCAATTTCATGTTTTAAAACCATAAAAGTGCACAATAAAAGCTGAATTCTGCATTCAATTGTACATACAAACATGCTACATGCAAACAACTCCTACAAACATCACTAAAATACTCTAATCGTATATAAAAATCATCACATAGAACTGCCACGGTCAATTAAGCCATCTAGGTCTTTAGAGAGGCAAACATTAGTCACTGTAGGTCCTTCTTATGTGTATTGCATTCCAAATATAGGTGGAAACCGTAAGACAGACCACGGCTGAATGTAATTGTTGCCAAAAGGTCAATGCTGGTCTTCATTGTCTAATGTGAATTTTCGGTAATAAGGGTTTAATAAAATTCGATCTGGGAACCAAAAGTACATAAAGTGCAGCGCGCCTTCAGTCGAATTTCTGTCACTTGGACAGTACTCTCAACCATTCATTATGTCGAGGAAAAGAGACAATATGATGAACCATGTTAATACTAAATCTAGTGAGTAATACCAATGCTGACTGTGATGTTGGCCAGGAAGGGTTGTATGCCTTCACCTACTGGCACTGGCGGCTGCTCCGGATCGGAAGCAGTGGATAAGCGGGATGGGGGGGGAGGGGGATACAAAAATAAGCACAGAAAAGAAAACAAATATAAAACTTTACTTACCTGCCGCTGCGGTCGACGCATTGCTCCTCTCCTGAGCCTTGACTCCAGTGCTGGTGCACACTGCGCAGGCTCCCAGATGCCAATCCTGATGCTGCTCTCATGCTGGGAATACTATACTAGCATGAGAGCAGCGCTGGGATTGGTCTGAGCAGCCTGGTTTGCTGCTCAGACAGTGCCTGGGAGCCTGTGACTTTCTCCACCCAGCTGTACAACAGAGCTGGGTGGAGAAATGTTAAGTGTGCATGACGGTTTGGCTGGCCTCAGACAGCTGGCCAAACCATCATACTAGTGCACATCACTCCTCCCCACTGTTGCACATAGATTGCATGGCCCCGCCCTATGACGTGGCTCGCTGGCAGTCTGCAGGAGGTAAGAAGAAAAATAAGATTGGTTTATTATCATTTTAGTTTTCATATGTTTAAATCTGCTGCCACCTAGTGGGGCGACGCTCCTCCGCCATAAAGGAGGAGCAGTCCGTGTGTACTGGCAATGTATAATACAGGGTGGAGCTTTCTTTGTGTCTAATTAAAGAGAGTTTCTCATCTTCAATCATCCTAAGGCACAAATGCTTTAGTTCTGCCTTACCAATCTGAGGTAGAGTCACTGGGTCATCACAAAAATGTGGTCTCCAGTTTATCGTACAGAGTTTTGATGTTCCTGAGCCAAGTTGTATAAACGGCCCAATCAAGCGCTAAGTAGTCCTGCAGTATCACAGCCTATTCAACTGTGCCTCCTGTGTAGTGCAAACCGAGTGACTCAAAAGAAGAGGATAAAGCCTAATGAGATCTTCTATAAATGCCATGCTCAGTTCTCTGTGGCACAGAAAGGACGAACTGCTAGAGGGGGGTTGACAGCAATCTCCTCAGACTGGCATTTTCAGAATATTGTAACCTGGCAGCATTAATATGTCCCCAAATGCCTGCCCCATATGTGGCCACCAAAATGCACTCAGTCTTAGCCCAATAAATGTTGCACAGTTCCTTCATGGGCTTCATCTCCAGTTTGGAACAGAAGACAAAAAGTGCAGTTGAGGCCTTCACAAATTTATTGTTTCTGATGTTAATTTGCTGTGTCCAAGTGGCAGCGGCATCAGAGAGTACTCCCAAATAGGAGAATGTACTTATCTGTTTAACTGAGCATCATTTACCCTAAAGATGTAAGGGGTGGGCAAGATAGTCCAGCAGATCATAATAAAGGACTTATCCATGTTGATTTTCAGGTCCAAATCACCCATAAATATCACCTCTGCATCCAATAACGGCTGAAGGATTTTCAGAGTGTGGGCTATTAGGACTGCATCGTCTGCATACAGAAGGGCAGGGAAATGGAAATGCCCAATCTAGGGCATGTTCCTGCACCTCTCCAATAACACCCTCTGCAAGTTGGTGCAGAGGAAAGTTGCAAGGACTCAGCCTTGCCTTAAACCCCTGGCTATATTAAACTCATCAGAGCATTCCCCATCAAAGACTTACCTCAACCCTAACAGTTGTACCAGTGTGTATATATATATATATATATATATCACTTTATTTCCGTACCAGGACAATAAATTTCTCCAACAGACAGACACGGACCCAAGGTAAGTGCTCAAGTTTTTAGTTTACTCCATAGTCGCCATAACGCGTTTCGGCTCTCGCGAGCCTTGTTCACATGACATAACGGAAGTGTGAGTTGTGTGCTTTTAAAGAAACATTACCACCAATTAAAACATCACATGGCCTTCATTGAATGGACATAGAAATAGTCTCTAAATAAACATCGGACATTTTGAAAATATAAGATAACATATATAACTTGATCACTACATAGTGTCCGTATTTGTTATTTATCAATGTTTACACATTTTTATACTCAAAATAATCAACCTACATTACTATGTCGCCGGTCATATTGTGATGAAAAGAGACAACCCGATGTGCAAAATTGTGCTAAAGTGCAAAAAACATGTATGATAGTAAAATACCTTGATGGAATTTAAAAGTACTACAAGTAGAGAGCTGAAAAATATTTAAACGCTCTCTGTATGATGATTGACTATATGGACACAGGAACGGATCACCCTCATCCCGATATATTACTGATGGGGCTACAAAGTATTTACACATTATGTCAATTGGATATATACATAGCTGAATAGGCTGAATATATATAGACTCCACTCTCCCCCAACTCGTAGAGGAAATGAGCACACACGGGACTCCAGGGGAAATGCAAAAATCCTTCTTTATTTATGGCGTATGCATGACGCGTTTCGTTCTGGAACAAACTTCTTCAGATGCCGCCAAGGATATAGCAAGTGCTTCTCCCGCCCTCTCTTTAAACAAGATGCCTCGCTCCGATTGGACAGGCTTCACTGGTGTTTCAGGCACTGGGGAGGGCGTAAACCCAGGAATCTGGATTAGCGCGGAGCAGACACCATGCGTCAGTACTAGCCCCAGTGGGCGGTGTCTGCTCCCTTCACCCCAATGCACACCGAGTTCTTTACAGTGGGCGGTGTTGCAGTTCACCTTGTCCCTCACCCCACCGCTTTGCTTCCTGGCAGGAGCTCGTGCACGTCACCTCAGTAGGCAACAGCGTCCCTCACGAAGTCGTAGTTCACTGATAGTGGCCGAGCTGATTACAGGTAAGCGGCGTGTCCAGGCGTTACCACAGAGCCTGTAGTGTGTCCAAAGGTTGCCACCAAGATCGCCGGACTCTGAAGGGGTGGGTGCTCCTAGGGACGTTCGTGGCCGCATCCCAAAACATAGACTCCACTCTCCCCCAACTCGTAGAGGAAATGAGCACACGCGGGACTCCAGGGGAAATGCAAAAATCCTTCTTTATTTATGGCGTAAGCATGACGCGTTTCATTTTGGAACAAACTTCTTCTCCCGCCCTCTCTTTAAACAAGATGCCTCGCTCCGATTGGACAGGCTTCACTGGTGTTTCAGGCACTGGGGAAGGCGTAAACCCAGGAATCTGGATTAGCGCGGAGCAGACACCAAGCGTCAGTACTAGCCCCAGTGGGCGGTGTCTGCTCCCTTCACCCCAATGCACACCGAGTTCTGTGTATATATTTATATATATACCGAGTTCTTTACAGTATATATATATATATATTACCTACTGGCGGTCGCCAGTAGGTAGTTATAGTTAGGACCTATTATCCATAGGAACAGCATTTTATGTTTTGCCAATATCTTTGGCGCCGGTTGACGAATCTTTGCGAAATTTTCAAAACTAATGGAGCGCTCCGGTCAGCTCCGGTCTTGAAAGTTTTGGGGTGATTCGTCAAGCGGGGCCAAGAAAAAAGGGGGGTCCCAAAACGCGTTTTCTCCATGTTAATTTCCATAGGAAACTTTAGACAAAGCTACAGCCCGAACTGCTGAACGGAATTACACCAAATTTGGCAAAATGGTAGGTCTTGGTCTAGAAAGTGTGCTTTTTTTTAATTGGTGTAAATCCGTTCAGTAGTTGCTGAGAAATTCAAAAAATAAAAATATCGATATCTGAGCACCGAGGAGGGTTTGCGAACCCTCCCGGGCACGAGCTTCACTCTGATTGGCTGCCATCACTCTAAACCAGAATGTGTTGGCAGCCATCTTGTGACTCGGTAACCAAGTCACAAGAAAAAGGGAAAACAAAGGTAAAAAACAAGAAAAGGGGGCAGGGTAGAAACACCCTGCCCACACCCTGACCCCCTAGGCCTGCTCAGGGGGTCCCACAAGGACCCCCAGGCCCAAAAAAAGCATTTTTTTAAAAAAACAAATGGCAGAATTCACGCTGGGTGCGTGAATCCGGCTGAGAAAAAAAAAAAAATGAAGTGCGGGCTCCCGCGCTTTGTTGTACTTAAGCCCCCGGGTGCCCAAGGTCCCGGGGGCAATGCCTAATTAATTTGCGGGGCCCGCGGGGGCCCCCGCAGCCCCGGGGACCGCCACCTCCCCGGTGCTTTATTATAATGGAGGCGGGGGGGTCTCGCGGGCCCCCCCAAGCCCCGGGGACCACCACCTCCCCGGTGCTTCCCTCATTAATGAGGGGGGCCTCACGGGCCCCCCCAAGCCTCGGGGACCACCACCTCCACGGGGCTATGTTAAATGTTGGAAGGGGGGCCACGCGGCCCCCCTCCTGGAGCCCTTGATGGCCCTGGGGACCGCCACCCCCCAGGGCCAGCTCCTGCAATGTCCTGGGGTGCCCCCAGGCATGAGCCGTGCGGCTCCCGCCCTGTCATTGCAAACTCTGCTTTGCTTCTTGGAAGCGAGAGCAGGAAACCTGCTCTCGCTTCCAAGAAGCAAAGCAAAATTGCTTTTGGGCAAGGGGAGCTGCATGTTAGCAGCTCCCCTTGCCCAAAAGCAATGCCGGCTCCTGCAGGAGGCGGGGAGCCGGCAGGGACCATGGGGGCATTGGGGCTCCCCCCACGGTCCCCAACGTATGGCCGGGCCACGGGGGATGGGGTCCCCGGGGCCAGAAGTGGCCACGCAGCCCCCCTCCAAAAAAACAACAAGGCTGGCCAGGCCCCTGGGGATTGGGTCCCTGGGGTCATAATTGACCTCAGGAGGGGGGCCACGTGGCCCCCCTCCCAAAATTAAAAAAAAAATTAGTAAAGGATGGCCAGGCCCCGGGGGATGGGGTCCCCGGGGCCAAAAGTGACCCAGGGAAGGGAGGCCACGTGGCCCCCCTCCCATAAAATAAAAAAAACTCACCAGAGGCCCCGCTCCCTCCCTGCATGACTCTGCAAACGTGCCCCCTGGCGCGCTCTAAGTTGGGGGATTAAGTCCCCTTCATTCAACTAGCCCGCCAGGTACCTCCAGTAAGCCCCACACAGTGGGATTGCTGAGAGGTGGTCCGAGGCCACGCCCCTTTTTACACCACTCTGCAAACGCACCTCTTGGCGCATTGCTGGTGGGGCGATGAGGTCCAATAGTTAGTTGAGCTAACTATAACTCGGCCCCCGTAATGCACAGCTGATGATGTCACATATTACATCATTCATGACATGGTCAGTGACATCACTGATGACATCTCAAATGACATCACTGATGATATCACTGATGACATCATCCACGTGATAATCTGATGCACCTCCTCATACCCTAATATAACCTTTGATACACCCACTCTAAAATACAGACTACCATTTTCGAAACCATAGACGCACCAATACCAGTTACTACATACCCACTCACGGATTCCTAGGTCTACACACACATCCACTCATTCACCCAGACAGTCACTCATACATGCAGTCACTCATCAATACAGCACTATCATATGAACTCATACACCTATATAGACACTCACACACCTCCACTCATCCATAGAGTTACTCACACACCTAGTCAGTCATGCAAAAAATCAATCACACTCCCATTTACTCACCTATACAGTTATACACACACCACCTCACTTATTCACACAGATACTAACACATACTTAATCTCTTATACAATCACTGATACAAGCACACACTCATCCATTAAGCCACTCTCACAATCACTCACTCTCACATATAGTAATTTATATACTCCAACACTCACATATACTGCCTTTCACATATGTAGGTACTCACACATGTACCACTGAGACATCTATTCACTCACCAACACACCCATACACACACTCACCCACCCATACAGCCCTTCACACATGCAGTCTTGAACCCATACACCCAGTGAATCACCCACTCACACATCTATGCACAGAGTCACATACTCCCCACCCACCCACACAGACACTCAGGCACCCATACAGATACTCAGACAACCAATCAATAAGCCATATAGACACTCATGTAGCTACTCACCAACCCATGCAGCCGCTTACACACCAACTAACAGACTGATACAGACATTCACACAGTTTAGTCACTAGCCCCTGCATTCAGTAAGACACGTTTAATCACTCACTTATACAGTCAGTCACGCACCTACTAAATCATCCATTCAGACTCTCATACACCCACTCATTCTTCAATACACCTTGGCATTTATATATATAAAACAAATTTAAACTTTACAGAAACACACAGTCACTGGATGATGTCATCAGTGATGTCACCAACCATGTCATGAATGATGTAATATGTGACGTCATCAGCAGTGCATTGCGGGGGCGGAATTTATAGTTAGCTCAACTAACTATAACGGCCAAATTTCTCTGGTTTTGTACGAGTGAAATGTCCAACTAACTATAACGTCCCTTAAACCTGTGGTTTTTTCAGTGAATTTCTAAGGTTTTTTAAATGCTAATTTCTAACTATGATGTCCCTGAAACCTATGTTTTTTCAGTGAATATATATATATATATATATATATAGATATACCATATTAGGTTAATAATTGACATGTCTACCCCATTTCCTCCATCAAGCACCATAATTTGCTCTGGGAAATGCAATCAAAGGTATTTGACAAATCTAAGCTAAGCAGAGATCAATTTTTTTCTCTGTTTTACACTTATTCATCAATAAGGACTTTGAGGTGCTGTTCAACAGTACCAATTCCTCTACAAAACCCTAATTGAATATCATCCAGAAAGTGATGTTCCTCAGCCCAATCTTCCAGCCTGGCTAACAGTATTGTCTGTTTTCACTGTTAATCACATTGTGCAGTTAAGGAAAACCTATTCCATAATGGAGTTCACTCTGAGCAAGGCTGAATTATTCAGCCGATACCCCTCTATTCCACTGTTTGTTTGGTAGACATTAAACACGCTGCATCAAGCTTCGGAGCGTGTATTTTTCTACTTCTGGAAGTTTTAGTTCATGAGATATAGACATACTATACAGCTTTATATGTTTCAGATGAAATCACTCCTGAATGCCTTCTGCTTCAGCCCATTTGAGACGGACAAAACCTGTTGAGCTTCAGTAGATGAATGCCTTCAAGACTATTGTCATTCAGACTGTAAACCTTTCCAGGCTATACTACGAATGCAGCAAAAACCGTTACCACCAATAGATTTTCTGAAAGGCCTGAAAGGTAAAGTTGGATATCTTTCACTAAACTTAATGGAGAACATTGAAACTCTTGGCGTAGACAGAAAACATGAAAAACCACTTGTGGTTTTAGTAAGCGGTGTGCCAACAAAGGACAAAAAAAATGTCAGGAACTGTTTTGGATAGATAAGGTGAAGAAAGCCATACAATACCTGAAAGTAGAAAAAAATTCTACAAAAATGTTGATGTAGAGCAACACTTGAGTTCACTCAATCAATCAATCAATCAGGGAATTGTAAGCGCGCTACTCACCCGTGAGGGTCTCAAGCATAAAGCCTTCAAAGTTTAAAGAGAATGGTCAGCTAGGGAGAGTAGACCCTGCTAAGGCAGAAGACATCTCTGAACATTACAATATTGACCCCTACACTTTAGAAATGTGATGGGTGATGTGTTAGAGTTGATCCATAGCATGGGAAAACTCAGGGTGTGGGAAAATAGTTTAGAAGCCCGCTGTTTTCCACTTCTCTTTTCCACTGCAGAAGAAGGTTGGTATGATTGTCGAGTGCAGATTCCTGCCTCAGAGTACTAGGCTATATTCTGCAGATCCACAGTTCAGATGTAGCATTGCATATCTTTTTCATCTGCTGTTTGAAAGTGAATTAGCTCTTGTGTGCTATGCCTTAAAACAGCAGTTGTTAACCTTTTGACTTCAGTGGACCCAAAATCAGTGCTTAATTTGTAAGAGCAATAAGTGTCAGAGCCCTTATCAGGCGGCCACTACAGATTGCACCACCCATTGCCCCTGCCAACGCTGCCACTGGCAGTACCAATACAACTACTAATCATCACACTTCAACAAGTATGACAAGCCTAATCCAAACCACCCAAAGCTATACGAATGGCTTGGGCAGCAGATATTAGTCATTTGTATTTTACATTGAATTACCAAACAACTGTTGTTGTGCTTATTTCAAATTTAGACAGGCAGTGCCACCATGTGGCAGACCGTCATAAGGGCCGGAGCTGACAAAAGTGCCAGTGCCGAGAGCAGGAAACCATCGCTTCAAATTAAGCACTGCCCCCAATGAATCATTACTGTAATCTAGGGACCCCCACTGAGTCATTATTAGAAGCCGGGAACACCTGGGCAAATAATTTTCTATTATTTGAACCCCAATATAACACTCAAAAATTTTTAAACAAGTATACACCAAATAAATGCTCATATATTGAAACATTTTGTTTAGTTCACAAAACTAAAGTTTTACAATTTTCAATTTTGAGTCTTTATGTGTATTTACTTTATTAATTTTAATGTATTAATTTTAATATTGTTGAATTTTTCAAAACTGCTGTGGACCCCCTGATAGGCCTCATGGATCTTCAGGGGTCCTCAAACCACAGGTTAAAAACCACTGCCTTAACACTTACTCTCAGAATAGCAGCATGATTCCTTAATTATGAGTGCCAGAGAATTTCTTGAAAACATCTCAGGCAAAGATGAAATGCTTCAGTGCAACTTCATGAATCTCATATTGTATCAATGCGATACAAATGAGTAGGCATGCTGAGCTAAAGTGAATGTTGCATAACTTAGGTGCACGCACCCATTCTGATTTGTGCTGAGTATGCTTGGAATGATCTCCACAACTTCCTTTAGGCAAGCTTATATAAGCATTGCTGGAATCAATTTTAAAATGCCTGGAGGGCTGTGTTCCATGGATCTGAAATATGTGTGTATTTACTGATAATAGGGGACAGGGTGTGGCCTAATGGCTAGAGCGGTTGACCTCAAAGCTGGGGAACCAAGTGGGAGTCTCAACAGGGGCGCTCAACATCCTGTGATTCTGGTCAAATCACTTAATCTCCCCGTGCCTAACAAAATGAATAAGTACGTCTGTAACGCAAGCTGTTCTCATGTAAGGCGCTCTAATACCTTCGGGTCAAGTTTGCGCTATATAACAATAAAAAGTAAAAAACATACTTCACTTTATCTGCAACAAAAAAACTCCTCCAATCAGTGAGGTTGTTGACTGCTTTTGGAGGAAAAAGTATTACACTAGAGGTACACCAAATATTCACATTTTGCTGTGGGTAAAAGATGCACTCAAAATTGGACAGGATACTGATGCATCAGCATTGTCATTCACTGAGCATGTGAAATTCCAAATGAGTCTCAAAACAAAACCCTTATGCAGGAAGTGTTATGATTCCAGCCCCCAAATGTGGAAAGTACTGTTGTCGCAAATACACAACCAAAAGGAAATGCTACACAAAGTGTCTCTTTGGATTCCCTAGTCCTGTTCTCTCTAAAGGAAGAGTAAAGTGTTTTGTGTCTTTAGTCAGACATACTGTCACTGGCAAATCTCCTAAGCATACCTATAATATTCAGAAACGTGAGGCTTCTAAATTTATTAATGACTGCAAGCCTGTAATTTTGACTATGTGGAATGCAAACATGGACATTCATTTTGTAACAGACAATTTCATTACTGTTGCTCGATATGTTACTTCATACATAACAAAGTTTAAAAAGACTGAAATGAACATGGGAAGACATGGGAAGAAATCTCAGCGAAAAAAATGTAACTAAAAAGCTGTATAAGTTCAGCTTGAAGATACTGTGCACAGAGAAATTGGTTGCTTATGAAATGTGCAATACATGGAGCTCTTCCAGGTTATACTATAAACGCAAATCCATCATTTGGATTAGTGTAGGGCCTACTTCAACACAGAAAAGAGTACTGGAGTAATTTCTAGAGAATCAGTATCTTGGTCACTGATTCTGATAGCACAGAGGTTGTGAAAGCAAAGATGATGGACACTTATTATGCCAACCTGTGTCTGTATGAAGCAGTTCAGTTCTACACTTACAGAAACAATGTTTGTTCTCTCTGGCTGTAACAGTTGTTAAAATTCAAATTCGATGTTCAGAGTTTCCTACCTATCTGAAAATGTTGAATGATTAAATTCAACAAGAGAAAACCAAAGCAGCTGAGGTTGCAAAGAATTGCAGAGAAACGTTACAAGGAAGCCAGACTTCAGGCACAGGTAGTTAAGATCCACTTGGCTAGCCTATCGTAGAAAATGAGGCAGACATAGCAATGCATGAACTGGAAAATGCTATGGATCAAGTGAGGACTGAATCCATTTATTTTGAAAATGTATTAGCTCAACTTAATGAAGAGCAGCTACAGGTTTTCTGTAAAATAACAGCACTGCTTAACCATGGTATTCTACATGATAAATCTCAGTGTGCAGGCACCACATTCAAGCCTACACTTCTCTGCGTTAGTAGTACGGCATGCATTGGGAAATGTTTTTCCAGGAAGTGATTGGTGTATACGTTTACAAAGACAGATTGCAACCTTTCATGCATTATAAGGGCACCCAAAGGACTAGCTGCACACACCATAAAAAGTATTATTTGTCATTGTCTTCTCGTGTTGCCAGTGGAGCATGACAACAAAATTGAGTACCTCAAGTTATTCAGTGATGCTTGTTATGAAGTGTCAATGGTTCTAAAACAATTGAAGGTCCTCATCATCCATGAGGTTAGCATGGTTTTAATCAGGAACACGAGACAGGCTGCACATGTGAACTGTGGCAACATGTTAAAAGACGTCAGAATAGGTGTAGTCACTGAAGAAGCTAAGACTGCTCTTGAGATTTATACATTAGCTGTCCTGTTCTCTTACACAACATCAGCTGCAATAGTGTAGCTCCACGCTAGTCTGCTGCTTGTTTTGGTACTCGGTCCCCGTTTGGGAGACCTGCTGCTCCACCGCTTTTTAAAAACTGAAAACCATTTTATTATTATTTTAAACTGTGCTAAATTGTGCTGCCTTTTAAATACTGTCTGCCTATTTTCCACCTGCATTTTACAATTTGAATCTGATGTGTTGGAGGGAGGGTGGGTGGGAATCAAACCTAACGTAGGGAGTTCTCTATGCAGACTCGGAGCGCCGCCATCTTGATGGGTGAGCGCTCCAGTTGCTCAGCCCTGGTCAATAAAAGGAGGGGTGCTGCGCGAAGGCGCGCCTAAGGCAAGCCCGTCTGCCCCCGTCAGCGTCCCGGAGGCGGCCGGCGCCGGCCATGCTGCCGGTTCCACCGCTTATCAAGGTAAGCGCATAATGTTCAGCAGAGCCATGCTTTTAGAGATGGGCAAAAATTCACGCTGCCATAACCTCACCACTTGGAACGGCGACGGTACCACCTCTAAGTGCAAAAACTGTAATTGGGTGGCCTCCAAAGGCAACGGGGAGAGTAACTTAGGGGGGGAGACACATGGTTCCAGGGCTTATAATGCCGGCTCCTTGACCAGCAATGTTGGAAATTTTGAGGCACTTCTACTCAATACTCGCTCTTTAAATAAGCACGACTTGCACATTTTTGATTTGCTGCAAGATTCCAATCCGGACATTTTGTTTCTGACAGAAACATGACTTACTGAGGCCTCAATCCCCACTATTGCCAATGCCATTCCCCCAGGGTATCAGATCCTGTGGAGGGATCGTGCTGTGGGCAAGGGTGGTGAAATAGCGATTATTGTTAAAAGGACTTTTCCTGCACCATAGTCCCCATGGAAGAGATGGACGGGGCGGAATGTTTCGGTTTCCATTGCGTACTCTCGGCTCACCAATCCCTGGCCAGAGCCTTAATATATAGACCCCCTGGCCATGCCGGGAAGTTCCTCAAATCCCTTAACGACTCAATTGGGCCTCTAGTCCCCAGATACAAGCATTTCCTGGTACTGGGCGACTTCAATATTCATATGGATAATCCGGCAGAGCAGGAGACCACCTACCTGTTTGAGTCCCTTGATATTCTTAACTTATCCCCTTATGTTTATTATTCTACCCATGACAAGGGCCATACACTCGACCAGATTTTCTCGAATGTAGAGATAAAAACAGATGTGCCTGTCCCTTTAACATGGACTGTTCACCATATGATAGGTTTCAAGTTGCGTAAACAGGCAAGATGCCCTCAATCCTATGACAAGCATCGATCCACCACGTCAAGACCCTTCTACCTAATTACTCCAGAAGCCCTGAGCGCAGAGCTCGTCCGGCACCCGCTTTCACTCAGTGGCAACACAGAGAGTGATGCTCTCTGTTTAGAGAATTGGCTGCAGCAACGCGCCTGGGCGCTCGCACCCTCTTTCACTCGCCCTCCTAAATCTGCTCGACTTTCCGCTCCATGGTTCAATGAAGCCCTTAGGCAGAGCAAAAGTGCATGCAAACGGCTGGAAAGAACATGGAGGAAAAATGTTAATACTAAGGACAAAGAAATTTACAAAGAAGCCTTAAAGGTCTACCATAATAACATTTATGAGGAAAAGAAAAACTTCTTTTCGTCCAAAATTGAATCATCTGGTAATAAAAATAAGGACATTTTTAAAATTGTAAGAGACTTTTCCTCCCCGAGTGCAGCTGCTAGACCTTTCACCGAGACTATGGAATGGACAAACCAACTTGCTTCATTCTTTCATGAGAAAATCATAACTATCCAAAGCTCCTTTGTGGAGCCACTACCGGTTGAGGAAGGGGGCACAGTTTCTCTACCCTCTGGTGCTCCTGCAGCGGGTCCCTCCCTCACACAGTTCCCTCCCCTTCCACTTGAGACGTCCTTGAAGATCATGAAAGGCCTTAAGTCAGGATCACCTACCAACCCATGTCCGGCCAAAATACTGGCATCCGTGGCCGAGAGCATAAATCCAGTTGCCAATACTGTTCTCAAATCGTCACTAAGTAATGGCCAGGTGCCTCTAAGTTGGAAGAGTGCGAAAATTCTCCCACTGTTAAAAAAGCCTTCTGCCGACCCGTTGGTAGCATCATACTATAGACCAATGTCACTTCTCCATTTTTTCTCTAAAACCTTAGAGAAATACGTAAACTCAGTCATCACGGACTACTTAGAAACCAATAATCTTCTCCATCAAAGCCAGTTGGGCTTCAGACTTAATTTCAGCACGGAGACCGCTCTGCTGGAAATCTCGGAGTCTATAAAGGAGAAATTAGATAAAGGAGGTAAAGCGGTGTTGATCTTACTGGACCTCTCTGCGGCCTTCGACACCGTGCCCCACGACTGACTCCTGCTTAGATTACAGGAGTGCGGCCTGGGAGGCACGGTGTTTAAGTGGTTCTCCTCCTTTTTGGAGGATAGACACCAAGAGGTCTGGTCCCCTCCTTTTGCCGCTCCCATATCCCCTCTGAAAGTGGGTGTCCCGCAGGGCTCCATCCTGAGCCCGACACTTTTTAATCTTTACATGGCCCCCCTTGTCCCCTTGGTTGAAGCATGTGACACGACAATAATTTCCTACGCTGACGATACTCAGCTCCTGTTCACATGTGACAAGGGCTTGGATTTTGCAGGGGAGAAGATAAATAAATGCCTGACCGGAGTTTTTACCTGGTTCAGACAGAATCAATTAAAATGCAACCCAGAGAAATCAGGACGAGTGGAAACAATGGTGGCCTTCAGATATGTCACCCCCCCAAACCTCGGTTAATACGGTCAAGAATTTGGGGGTTAAGTTGGATGACACCCTATCCATGAAAGCTCAAATCCAGGCAGTCGCAGGATCCTGTTTTGGCCTCCTGCGAATGCTCAGGAAATTCCTCCCCCTGTTATCTCTCACTCACAGAAAGACTGTGGTCCAAGCTCTCATTGTCTCCAAGTTGGACTATGTTAATGTTTTATACCTAGGTCTCCCAGAGTACTTATTAAATAGACTTCAGGTGGTCCAGAATGTGGCCGCCAGGGCGGTTCTCATGCTTGAACCCAGAGCGTGGATTTCTCCTCACCTGAAGGCCTTGCACTGGCTGCCTGTCCGTAATAGAATTCGCTTCAAAGCTCTAGTCTTGGCTTTTAAGGCTTTACACGGCACGGGAGCTCACTATCTCAGAAAGAGAGTTCTACACTATGTCCCTGCCAGAACCCTGAGGTCATCTTCTCGACAGCAGGTGGCCGTTCTCAAATTCTTTCGTATTCGAACTGGGGGCCGCTTGTTCCAAGTGCAGGCTGCCCGTGTCTGGAACCTTCTGCCGGTGCCACTCAGACAGGTGCCTGATTTACTGACATTCAGGAAGCAGCTGAAAACCTGGCTGTTTCATCAACAACTTTAGTCTCTTCCTCTTTGTGTGACAGCAATCAGACTAGCCATGTGGTTCTCTAAGCGCCGGGACACTCTTTCCGAGTATCTGTGCGCTCTATAAGCACCCCTATAACTATAACTATAACTATGGAGGAGCTCCTAAAAACTTGCTAGCAGATTATATAACTCATGCCATCGTTAGATGAGTGTGCACAGTATAATGTAGAAATACTACAGCTAGAGAACTAGGATATTTTCTAATTTGCCTCTGTAGAAGAGATGGAGCATTGCATCTCAAACTTACCACTATGTGACAGTGATAAAGAAACCTGATGGACTAAAGAAATCAGTTTCACATACAGCTGGTTTAGACTCTGTAAGAATTGCAGGGTTATTTTGCGATATAATTTGAAAATCGAAGAGCTATGGGAAATGTAGTAGACCTCATCACATATCCCAACAAAAGTGAGTGTAAATCAGTTTGACCATATAGAAAAACCTAAACATATAGTAGGTGTAGTGCCCAGTTCTTCTTAGTGAAAGATCTCTATGTGAATAGAGAACAGTCTCCACTGTGTTTGGCCTGTGCTGTCACAATTCATGAATCACGGATCATGGGCTAGATGTACGACGCTTTTTAGCGTTTTAGACCCATTTGCGCACGCTAAAAAGCATGGGCCCAGTACAAACAGTATTTTGCGACTCGCAAATAAATTGCGACTCGCAAAATACTGTTTTGCGACTCGCTATTAGAAAGGGGCGTTGCCTTCCTAATAGCGACCTCAAAGCATTGTACCAATGTTTTGCAACCGCAATTGCGGTCGCAAAACACTCGCAAATTACCACCTACTTCAAGTAGGTGGTAATGCATTCGCAAATGGGAAGGGGTCCCCAGGGAACCCCTTCCCCTCTGCAAATGCATGCAATATTATTTTTTAAGGGCAGGCAGTGGTCCCAGGGACCACTGCCTGCCCTTAAAAATGAAACGAAAACGTTTCATTTTTTTTTTAAATGCATCCCGCTTTCCTTTAAGGACAATGGGCTGCATTTAAAAAAAAAAAAGCTGCTTTATTTAAAAGCAGTCCCAGACATGGTGGTCTGCTGAGCCCAGCAGGCCACCATCCCTGGGAGGGCCTGTCATTCCCAATGGGCTTGCAAATTGCGAGAGGCTCATTAATATTCATGAGCCTCGCAATTTGCGACCCCATTGGGAATCGCAAACAGTGTTAAACACACTGTTGTACATGCCAAATAGCGCCTTGCAAATTGCGAGTTGCAAATGCGACGCAATTTGCGAGGCGCTATTTGGCAGGTCGTACATCTGGCCCTAAATCTGGATGCAACTATGATAAATAAAGGTCAAAAGGTACCATCTAGATTTTGATGAGAAAAAAGTAAATGCAGGCAACTCATGTAGTAGAGAATTCAATTGATTGACAAGTCTATATGCTCTTCTTATAGGTCAATACCATATCAATGAAAAACGTGCAATCTTTAGCAAACATAGGTTTGGTGAAACCTCTGAAGACAGGAAAGGCACAAAAGTTGGCAAGGTAGATCAAGAGCTAAATAAAAAAGTAAAAGTAGAAGAAGTAAAGGAAATGGAAGAATCTCGATTTTCCAATTCATCTGGAGTAAACAGTTACTGCAATGTAGCTGTCAATGTTTTTTCAGTTAACTCCACTTACTGGGAAAATTGAGGAAAACTCAGACATGCCGCTGTGCAGAGCACTGTCAACTCTTCTAAGTGCAGTGCGAGATGACAAACATGAGTCTCATTTTGCTACAGGTATATGTGACAGTGTCGATATCTGTATTGGTACAACACAATTTACTCTAAACTGCCTAGAGGATTCCCAGGAATTTTATTATGGTAGTGCCAGGTATTCTAGAAAATGAGCACCTTGTCTTCCATCTCATAGAGGTTATGTTGAGTGGCCATTATGTGGCCTTTGGCACCCTTTTGTTCCAGTGCACAATATTCTGCTTGGTGTGCCATGATTCTGCAGAGCGCCAGAGGATCCACTTGAGCCCCAGGCTCGTACTCTGCTTGTTTCAATCTCTTTTCTGGTCTGCCATGGCCCTGATCTCCCCCTGCCTATTATGAGCTATGGTATTCTGAGCTCAGTCCCTTAGAACTGCCTTATAGGCCCCCCAGAGGGTGATCACAGAGTCAACTGTATCTTTGTTTTCCGTGAAATATAGTTTGGTATCCACCCTTAATTCTCACACAACTGTCGCATCCTGGAGCTCCCATGCATTGAGCCACCATTGCTTAATTCTCACCCAACCGTCGCCTCCCGGAGCCCCCATGCATTGAGCCACCATCGCGGGGCAAGGGGTCTCCTCCCAACTCTCCCCAAAAGTGGGGAGTGATCCGACAGGCCCCTAGCAAGATATTCAGCCTGCTCTATTCTGTGTATCTCACCCGCTGGTGCAAATATATAATCCAGCCTGGAGAACACTTTAGGCCAGATGTACGACCATTCCGTTTTCTGGGTCGCAAATTGTGATTTTTGTGACTAGCAATTTGCGACTTGCAAAACGGAATGTATAAATGTGTCTGAGACACATTTTGTGATTCCCAATGGGGTCGCAAATGACCTGCCGCATCAATATTCATGAGGCAGGTCGCAATTTGCGACCCATTGGGAATCACAAAATGTGTCTGAGACACATTAGTACATTCCGTTTTGCGAGTCGCAAATTCCGAGTCACAAAAAATCGCAATTTGCGACCCACAAAACGGAATGGTCGTACATCTGGCCCAAAGTGTTCTCCAGGCTGGATTATATATTTGCAGGAGGTGATGCGTCGGTTTCTTACTGCATGGGGAGGTGAGGCATCGGTTTCTTACTGTGTCCCCCAACGATGCGACAGACTTGACGCTTCGATCTGATGCATGATGATCCGGTACAATGCGATGCGTGAAGACCCGGGATGCGCTGCGGGGGAAGTCTTTGTGTCCCTGAGACTTCAGAACAGGAGGCAAGCTCAATTTCAAGCCCTTGGAGATCTTCCTCAAGCAGGGAACACAGCACACAGCAAAGTCCTTCTCCTTTCCTTGGCAGAAAGTAGCCACTGCAGGCCAACCCCAGACAGCAAACAGCACATGGGCAGTATTCCTCCTCTGTTTCTCCAGCTCTTCTCCTTGGCAAAGGTTCCTCTTGATTCCCAGAAGTGATCTTTGAAGTCTTTTCTATCCCTGAGACTTCCAACAAAAGGCAAGCTTTACTTCAACCCCTTGGAGAAAACTCTAACAGCAGGATGATGAAAGCACAGTCCAGTCCTTTCTCTGCCCAAGACAGAAGCAACACTGCAGGCCAACCCCAACAGCACACAGCACAGGGGCAGTACTCCTCCTTCAGCTTTCCCGGGTCTTCTTCCTGGCAGGTTCCTTAGTGCAGCAGTAATCTAAAATTCAAGGGTCTGGTCCCACTTTTTATAGCACAAATTCCTTTGTTCTCTGGTGGCAGAGAAGCTCTTTGCCCAGCCAAAACCAGTTCTGTCCTCTCTGGTGCAGCTGCCCTACAGGAGGTGGACACAGCATTGTGTAAGGCAGACAGGGACTATTTTGGTGCAAGGTGTTGGAATGAAAATGTTTTAGCTGTGCTGTTTATGTATTGTACGTCTTAAGTTAGCATTTGCGGCACCATTTTATGTTTAGCCACCATTTTGAGCCATGATCGAAACTAATTTTTCGCTCTGCCTCTGCTGAAGGCAGCTGTGGTAGTTTTCGTTTCTCCAAGGTTGGCCCCTTCTGTACTAATGAATACACTGTTAGCGTATACCTTTCCCACTAGATAGGGGCCTGCTCCCACTAGTCCAGCGATGCGCGCAGGCAGAAAGACCTTGACATAAAGATAATGTGTGCCCTGTCTCAGGATCGAAACTCATCCTTCTGTACCTTCTTTGTCTAGCTGCCTCCAACTGGAAATTTCCAGTCAGGGCGGGTCTTCATTGGTTCTGAATTGTACATAATGTATCACTATGCTTGCTGAAGTCAGTTCCTCTGCAGCAATCCCAGGAGGCTCGTCAGACTGTACTCCGCTCAAGTGTACCTGAATAAATATACTTGGTTTGTATTCTCTACTGTCTGACTGACTCTTCATTTGTATGGAAGGCTGAGAGGTGGTCACAAGTGACCCGGGTGGCCCTAATTGGGTCACTTCCGTCAGTTGGTGCCCAAACAGGGACCCCATCGGGTGACCCATCTCCTCCCGCGGACAGGTGGGAAGGTCAGGCCATCGTCGGGTCGGACGAGCGGACCAGGGATCCCTGCATGAGAGAGTTCCTGAACTCGCAGCTGCCCCGTCTGTCTGACCGGTCTGTGCTTCGCCCAGTGGTCACCCCAACTGGGGTCCTGAACGGTGAAACCCTTGTATCTGACCGTTTGGTCCGAAGAGTCGGCAGTGGAGAATAAATTCGTTTGACCTGTGTGCACCAGGTGAGTTTATTTTGCGGTCTGAGGGCCGATTTTGGTTTGCATTTGGTACGGTCTGGGGACCGATCTGGATACAAAGTGGTTGTGAACACTTTGCCAGGCAACATAACGAATTTGGCTCACTTTTGAAAATGCCTGTGATCAGCAGGTTTTTGGTTTCTTGTTGTCGTTGTTGCTCTGCAGATGCTCAATTGGAAGAAAGTCAGCCAGCGCCTCTGGAAGGCACTCCGAATTTTGATATGTATGTGAAGCATGGCCTTGTCCCTATTATGTTTAGTACATTATGGCACAAATATACGAGGGACAATGCCGAGTTGCAGTGGCCATTGACGGGCACTTATGATGAACAAAAAATTGGGTTTTTGCAGGAGAAGTTGTTTGCGAGAAGAAGTAGACAGTCTATGTTTGATTCTCTTCGAACGTGGCAAAAGGAGGCTAAACAGAGGCGAATGAAAGCAGAGAAAGAGGTACGGAAGATGAGAATGCAAACATTGACTCAGAAAGCTGTAGCACATGATAGATAGAAACAAGAGATAGGGATTGAACGTGAAGATAGGAGATTTTGATTGAACATTGATAAGTCTTATGTGGCTCGAGAGGAAAATGATACTTTTGTGGAGGAGCTGTTAGATACTAGACCCCAACCCCCATGTGCCCCGCAGAAGATATATCCTGCTCTGCCCCCGCAGGCCCAACTACCCGGCTCGTCTGTCTCTGCTGTTTCTGCTTCTGTTGCTGTTGATCAGACTGCCTTGGCCACGGCACCTCCTGCCCTTTCCTTGTCCTCGCCATCTTTGCCAACTATGACTGTTAGTACTCCTGCCACATCTATTGCTTCGGCGTCTCTTTCACCAGCTCTTACACCCACGATGCAGCCGACAGTGGCGTTAGTGCCTGCTACTTCTGTTGCTACCCCCACTGTGTTCCTCCATTCCCCGACATTACTGAGTAGTGGGACACCGGTGCATGTCCCTGAGGATAAAGACTGGACAAAATTTAAGGAGCGTATGGGGCGGACGTTAGTCCGATCTGATATGGGAGATGAAGAGAAAAAGGTGGTTGCTAATCAGGCTGCGCAATGAAACCAGAAACCCTATTTATGGTGTGGAAGATGTGTGGAGCGTGATGAAGGATTATGAGCCCTTTGTACAACAGCATGCCCTTAAGCATATGTCTGCTACTTTGATCGGTCTTTGGGAGCAGTGCTTCAATGATGTAGTGGCGCAGATTTTATATGATATTAAAGATCATGTATATGTCAATAATATGGAGCCTGGTCAAGTGTTTAGCAATGTTGCGACATTGGTTGCTTATCGGGGTAGACTGCTTGAGAGGAGCCCCACCCCAGTATCTCAGTTTCTGATGCGGGAGGTTCATCCGATCTATCATCCCAAAATACCAGAGCTAAGGGATCAGAATAATGCTGTTACTAGGCCTGGGGTAGCGGCCCATTTTCAAGAACAATGGGTTTATACTCCATGGAAAAGGAGTGAGATTTTGTCCCTCAAGACTCAGTTACCTAACCCTAGGAAAAATCCAACTGCTTATTATAAAGAATTGATGGAGGCTGCCTCTTCAACAATAATGATGCTTGCAGATATTGAGATGTTTTTTGGTCTATTAGTTCCGGTTGATATTTGGAGACAAGTACACACACAGAATCAAGTTGTGGAATTGGGTGGCACCTGGGATCAAATTAAAGTATGGGATCAGTAACGGAAGCCATGTGATAAGCCTAGAGCAGAGATACTTGCTTTGCCCGGCCGTATCATTACATATATGCATTCTCTTATCCCTCCGAGAAAAGTTGATTGGGACAAGTTATCGGCTTGTCATTAAAAGAAAGATGAGAGTGTGTCTGATTTTTTCACTCGGCTTGTAGGTCTATTTCTGGATTATAGTGGACAGGATTTGTCGATCGAAGGTGGTGTGCGACTGTTTGTTAATAGATTTGTCTCCAATTTGCTTCCTGAGATTGCGACCCTTTTACAGGCTTCCGAAAGCACCTGGTCCAGCTCTTCCCCTTCTGTTATCTTGAATATGGCCCAGTACTATGAGCATAGGGAAAATGAGGATAAGGAGAGGTTAGAGAAGAAACATAAGGATTTGAAGACAAAGGTGTTGTTGCAGCAGGCTTCTAGAGGGAATGGTAGAGGACGTAATAGTTCAGCCCGACAGCTTCCACGCACCACCAGGCAGTCGAATACTGCGCCTTTAGTGGCGAATCAGTGTGCGTACTGTAAAGAGGAGGGACACTGGTGTAGCGAGTGTCCGGTGCTGTTGCAGAAGGTCGCTGCTCCTGGAGGACGAGGTTCTCGTGGACGGTGTCGTGGAGCTGGTGGACAGGACTTGGCTCAGGATGCTGTGGCCCCGCAGGGTCGTTCTGATCAAAAGTATTTTGATGACCCTCGGGGAGGACAGTATCATGATGATTATGACACAGATGAGGTGACAGGAATGTCTTACAGCTAGGACAGCCAGGAACAGAGTAAGGGACCAGTTCCGATACCTGTAGATCAACGTGGTGCGTATGTCAGTGCGGATTTGCATGGTTCAGCTAAGGAGCTTTTGGTGGATACAGGTGCAACGAACAGCTCTATTTCTCGTTCCTTTGTCCCTGGGGCGGCTCTGTCTGTCCATAATAATGTTTCGGTAGGATTCTCTGGTGTACCGGTTGTGAGCCCCATTTCAAAACCCCTTGTGTTGACTATTGCTCCTTTTACTGTAGATTCACCATTCTTGTTGACGTCTAATTGTGGAGAAAATTTGATGGGTTTGGATTTGTTGAAGAAATTGCATGCTACGATTCATTGCACCCCGGCAGGTGTTTACATGACAATAGGTCCGGATGTGGTGCGTGCTACGCAGTGCTTGTCCAAAGATGCGCCCCTCCCTGCAGAATTTAAGGATGTGCCACCCACACTGTGGGCAATGGGCAACACTGACGTGGGTTTGTTGCAGATATCGCCTGTTTCGATATGTGTCAAGGAAGGTGCTATTTTACCCCGTAACCCTCAGTATAAAATACCGCAGGCAGATGAGCGAGCTTTGATGCAAATTGTGTTGAACTTGATTGAGAAAGGAGAGATTGAGGAGATGACTGCTAATGTTTGTAATAGCCCTATTCTTCCCATTCTCAAAAGGACACCTTCGGGTTCCACAGAGGATAAAGCAGATGTTTATCGCTTTGTGATTGACTTGCGTGAAGTTAACAAAATAGTGATTCCCCAGTTTCCGGTGGTCCCTGACATTACGACTCTCTTGGCAATGATTCCTTCTTCTGCTAAATTCTTTTCTGTCATCGACTTGAAAAACGCATTCTTCAGTATTCCCATTCATCCTGATAGCAAATATCTGTTCGGGTTCACCCTAGCTGGTAGAAGTTTTAGATTCTGTCGCGCTCCTCAAGGCTATACAGAGAGTCCGAGGATCTATAGTCAGGCATTGACAAGTCAGCTGGATTCCGTGTCACTCCCTACAGGTAATGTATTGCTTCAATATGTCGATGACTTGCTCATCGCCTCGGATACAAAACAAGGTTGCAGAGACAGTGCAGTTAAATTGTTGCTACATTTAGCTCAACATGGCCATAAAGTATCCCTTTCCAAATATCAGTATTGTCGACAGGAGGTTACCTACTTAGGTCACCTACTGTCGAAGGAGGGTAGGAGATTGACTCCTGAGCGCATCAGTACCATTGTTAAAATGCCCATTCTGCAAACTCAGAAAGATGTGCGCACTTTCCTAGGTATCACTTCCTATTGCAGGCAGTGGATACCTGGCTATTCGCTGTTGCCCCTGCTTGCGTTAACACTAAAAGATGGGCACGAACCCCTGCCTTGGACGCTTGAGTGTCAGCAGTCTTTTGAGCAATTAAAAATTGCGCTTTGCTCAGCTCCAGTGCTTGGTACCCCTAACTATGCTAAATGCTTTGTATTGTACGTTCATGAGATGGGTGGATGTGCGCTTTCTCTTTTAACACAAAAATTTGGGGATAAGCAACGATTGTGTGCTTATTTCTCTGCTGCGCTTGATCCTGTCGCACGAGCCCTCCCGAGCTGTCTAAGAGCGGTCACGGCTGTGGCTGTCTCAATAAGACAATCGGCTGGAATCGTACTTGATACGGACCTCACAGTTATGGTACCCCATGCTGTGGATACACTTTTGAATAAGACAAGGACACAGCACCTCACCAGTGCACGTCTGACAGGTTGTGAGCTAACGCTCTTTGCGAAGCACATTACGATCAAACGCTGTGCCACTCTGAATCCAGCCACGTTACTACCCCTCCCTTCTGAGAATGAGGGGATTGACATACATGATTGTATCTTCTGGATGGAAGAAGAGAAGAAAGGATGGGTAGACCTGACTGATGTTCCCTTATCTGACCCTCAAGGGGAACTATATGTCGATGGTTCTTGCTTTAAGTTACCAGATGGCACTACAACTGCTGCGTACGCCTTTACTACACTGCGTACAGTAGTTGAGACATCACAAGTTCCCTATCAGTCGGGCCAAGCTGCAAAGCTTGTCGCCCTTATTCGAGCCTGTGAATTAAGTGAGGGACTAGTTGTTAATATTTATACTGACAGTCAGTACGCCTTTGGAGTCGCCCATAACTTCGGGCGGCTCTGAGCGGAGAGAGGGTTCCTTACTTCCCATGGAACAAAAATTCAGCACGGTCCTCTCATATATAGGCTTCTGTCCGCTTTGACACTCCCTAAGAAATTGGCAATAGTAAAGTGCAGCACCCACAGGAAAGTTACAGACGATGTGGGTAAAGGGAA
This sequence comes from Calotriton arnoldi, assembly GCA_963921515.1. NCBI lineage: Eukaryota > Metazoa > Chordata > Amphibia > Caudata > Salamandridae > Calotriton > Calotriton arnoldi. Next base: position 273,932 of record CAWUFW010011946.1, read on the forward strand.
TGCTTTTGCAGATCAGACAGCTAAGGAAACAGCCCGAACTAATATGAAAAGAATGTTTGTAGCAGGTCCCACTAGGTGGGTGCCCAAGGTCACCATTTTTGAGGATACACTAGAGAATGTGAAGGAAATACAGAGTGAGGCCACGGTGGAGGAATTAGCAGTGTGGCAAGAAAGGATAGCAAACTTGAACAATGAGGGATGTTGGATTGACAAGTCAGGGAAGCAGAGATGGATGTTGCCAGATGCATATGTTCTTCCTATAGTCACGATGGCTCATGGCCCAGCCCATATCAGTGCTAAGGGTATTTGTAAGTTGTTAAACCCCGTATGGCAGAATGACCACATTTCGAAGACAGCTGCACATTTAGTGAAGTACTGCATGGTGTGCACAATCCTGGCAAGGGTACCCCTACACCACCCGGCAATTTTGCACCTCCCACTTTCCCTCTTGAGGTCCTTCAAATGGACTACATAGAGATGGACAGAGTTAATAATTTGAAGTATGTGTTGGTGGTTGTTTGTGTATTCAGTAAATGGGTTGAGGCTTACCCTACTAAAGAAAATACAGCCATTGCGACTGCAAAGGTACTCCTGAAGGAGTTCTTTCCTCGCTTCGGCTTGCCCTGGAGTGATAACTGGAAGTCACTTTAATGCCAGGGTTATTCAGTTAATCTGCGATGGTTTGCACATAAAATAGAAGTTTTATGCGGCAAATCACCCCCAGTCAGCAGGTTTGGTTGAGAAGTACAATGGTACTCTCAAACTGAAGTTGGCAAAGATTCAGGAGACAACAGGGTTGCAGTGGCCAGATGCTTTAGTATTGGCTCTTTTGTCAACAAGAACTACAGCACATTCTAGAACAGGATTGTCACCCTACGAGGTTGTGTTTGGACGCCCGACAAATGTCTGGTTTTTGTAGGTTTTCTGAAATTGAGTACACTTTATTGACAGACTACCTGTGCAAGTTAACTGAAAGTTTGAGTTCTATTCACCAACAGATTTGTGAGTCACTCCCACCCATACCAGAGGGGCCTGGTCACAGCATCCAGCCGGGGGACTGGGTTTTGCTGCGAAATTTCCAGTGGAAGAAGAGCTTGGAGCCCCGGTGTAAGGGCCCCGAGCAAGTCCTCCTCGTTACCCAAACCGCTGTGAAAGTCGCCGGCCAAAGAATTGGATTCATTCCAGGCATTGCCGCAGGATACCCTTACCCTTACCTTATGACCAGTGGGTGCGGGACGGCATTGGGGACGCTGAGGGTGAGAAGGTACCTCAGTTCGTCCCTTTTGGTGATGCAAAGCTTACATGGACCCAAACGGATGAAGAGAATGATGACGTGCTAAATGTAGCGGCCCCTCCGGAAATTAGAGCCATTAAAGAGCCACTGTTTACCAACCCCTCTGTGCCTAGAGTCACCAGGTACAATTTGCGCCCTCGGCTGAGGAACAGTGCACCAAAGGAGAAGTCAGATTAGTTAGGGATGGACTGTGCAAGTTAGGGTGTACTTTGTTGTAGTACCAACGATGTTAGTTCAGGGTGTTGTGAGATTGGTGCACTGTTCTGACATTGGACAGGATAAATCGAACGTGCTCCCTAGAAAGGGGGTGCATTATCCTACGCGACGTGGGATCCATCGTGAGCTTAGGACTGAGCAAGCTCCACCGCCGGTGCTCAAGAGCGCCAACGTTGATGAACAATAAGAGCCTGTACCAGTGAGGCTCTGACGGACACTGGGAACACTTGACTTTGCTATTAGTTTTATTGCATTCCTTTTCTTGCTTCATAATGCATCCGTTTGGTCGACCTATTGAGGCGGAGGAACAGCCTTTTGCAACACCGCGGTTAGCGCTGGGTTGGTCCAGAAAGAGTAAAATGGTTTTCATATCAATTGTTGTGATCTCACTAATGATAATACTTGGAATAGCTGGTTTCTAGAGGAGAAGTATCCTGTACACTCTTTGATTGGTACGATGCCCACTCCCCCTGAGCATGTTTTTGTCACTTTGGCTCCACACAAAGCAGCGCAAAGGTTGTCCTATATTGACAATGTTTTTATACAAATGTTGCATCAAGTTCATAATGTGTCCAAAACAACTAATTGTTAGGTTTGTGGATTGCTCCCCTCAGTTACTCATAGAAGCGACAATTTGTTGTCCCTGCCATTTTCATATATTGGTAGCTGTGAAGGTTGGTTTGATTTGTTCGTAATGGTGCACTATAATTTCTACCACTCTACTCTGGTTATGTCACCTGCTGATTCTCGCACTGTGGTAGAGTACATACGCTTTCATCACGGGTATACTCCCGTAAGGCTGGCAGGACAGGAGACTTTCGGTACATTGTCCCCAAATTCCTGTATGAGCACATATGAAAAAGTGAAGAACGAAAGTTGGCTCCAAATGGAAATGGCTGATTTCCAAAGGTTCAACACCTCTGACTATTCCCAATCTTTCCAAGATCGTAATGTTACTAAGGACAAACCGATGCCAGTGTCTGAGGTCAACACAACAGCTAGTTTCTGTGTCCAGGGGACAGGGGAGGTAAAGTAAATGCAACTTTACTTACAGACTGAGCACGATTAATAGTCCGTCCTTGGTCCTACCTCCGAATGTCTATTTTGTCTGTGGATCCTAAGCTCATGTCTGGCTTCCCAGGGGATGGTCAGGCAAATGTTACCTTTCTTTCCTCCTTCCCCCTGTGTACATTGCCCCACCCAATTATCATAAAGATCATCAGCTGCAACGTAGGAGTATATATTTGCCCCGAGTCAGAAGGGTTGTTACCACTGAGGATATAGATCAGACAGATACCACCTGGCAACAGTTTGACGATGCTGCACGGGGTCTTTTACCTTTCTGGGGCCCCATGACTAATAGTCTTCAGCTTCGTTGGCTAACAAGAGTTGTGGAAGGGGTTATTAATACAACAGCTGGGATACTGACAAACATCACTGCTGACCTCCAGGCTACGAGATTAGTTACTTTACAGAACAGGATGGTGTTAGACGCCATCCTTGCTGATCGGGGAGGGGCCTGTCACATCATTGGCAGCAGCTGTTGTGTTTACATACCTGACCACGCCCCCAGTGTGTATACAGCTCTACAAAAATTGCATAGACTTTCGTCTGACATACACCAAGAGACAGGTACTTTGACACTATCGGGGTGGTTCTAGAATATGCTAACAACATGGGGTTGGAAGATCCTTATCTTTTTGGTTGCAGTTGCGGGTGTTATCTTTACATGTTGCCTCTGTATACACTGCCTCCCGGCTTGTTGTACCTATTGTGTGAGTGCTCTGGCACCTAAACCAAAAGTGTCAGTTCATGACACTAATGCTGCGATCATGATGCAAAAATACATTGATGACATTATGCAGATCGACGGGGGTATCTTTGAATACTGATAATGTGTGCACCAGCTTATAGTGATGTTTCTTATCCTTGCAATATGTTATTTGTTTCTATATGGTAACATAAAAATTGTTAGTGAATGCCAAAAGGAGGGTCTGTTGGAATGAAAATGTTTTAGCTGTGCTGTTTATGTATTGTACGTCTTAAGTTAGCATTTGCGGCACCATTTTATGTTTAGCCGCCATTTTGAGCCATGATCGAAACTAATTTTTCTCTCTGCCTCTGCTGAAGGCAGCTGTGGTAGTTTTCGTTTCTCCAAGGTTGGGCCTTGCTGTACTAATGAATACACTGTTCTTATTAGCGCATACCTTTCCCACTAGATAGAGGCCTGCTCCCACTAGTCCAGCGATGGGCGCAGGCAGACCGACCTTGCAATGAAGATAATGTGTGCCCGGTCTCAGGATCGAAACTCATCCTTCTGTACCTTCTTTGTCTAGCTGCCTCCAACTGGAAATTTCCAGTCAGGGCGGGTCTTCATTGGTTCTGAATTGTACATAATTGATCACCATGCTTGCTGAAGTCAGTCCCTCTGCAGCAATCCCAGGAGGCTAGTCAGACTGGACTCTGCTCGAGTGTATAAATATACTTGGTTTGTATTTTCTACTGTCTGACCGACTCTTCATTTGTATGGAAGGCTGAGAGGTGGTCGCGAGTGACCCGGGTGGACCTAATCGGGTTACTTCCTTCAAAGGGAAATTTCCTCCCACCACTCTAAATGCAGACCGGGCCTATTCAGGTGCTAGTGATAACTCCTCCCCCTACTCTGAATGCAGCCCAGGTCTATTCATCCCAGCCCTGGCTTATTCAGGAAAGGCAGGACACACATCAACCCCCCCTGGTGGCCGTCTGAGAGAATGCACATCCCCAGCCTTTTTCAGTCCAAAGCCAGACAGTCAATCCACAAACCAGCAGAGGCACACAGGATGGCTAAGCAAGAAAATACCTACTTTCTAAAAGTGGTATTTTCAAACACACAATATAAAAATCATCTTCACTAAAAGGTGCATTTTTATATTCTGAGTTCAGGCATACTAAACTCCATCTTTCTATCTCGTCCCAATGGGAAGTTATATTTATAAGATGTTATAAATCAGGACATGTCACACACCAGTACATGTCCTACCTTTCACATACACTGCACCCTGCCCACAGGGGTACCTTGGGCCTACCTTAGAGTTGTCTTGCATGTAAGAAAAGGGAAGGTTAGGGCCTGGCAAGTGGGTGCACTTGCCAGGTCAACATGGCAGTGCCAAACTGCACACAGACACTTCAGTGGCAGGTCTGAGTTAAATGTACAGGCTGCTCATGTGGATGGCACAATCAATGCTGCAGGCTCACTAGCAGCATTTGATTTACAGGCCCTGGGCACATACAGTGCACTGTTCTAGGGACTTACCAGTAAATCAAATATGCCAATCATGGAATCACCAATCCATAAACACAATTTACAGGGAGAGCATATGCACTTTAGCACTGATCAGCAGTGGTAAAGTGCCCAGAGTCATAAAACCAACAAAAACAGGTCCAAAACAGGAGGCCAAAAGCAAAAAGTCTGGGGATAAACCCGCCAGAAAAGCCAGGTCTAACAGGTGCCCAGTAGGTGTGTCTCCTGGAGGAGGACTACTTCTGGCCTTCATCTTCAAAAGTATGCAGCTACTAAGTCCCGTTTGAGCTTATTCCCCAGCCCACTGATGTTCCAGGTGAGATTAGAACAGTCAATTATTTCCTCTACCCCTGAGCAAGCCATACCCATTGCACATGTTGTTCACCATTGCTTACTACCTTGAGCTTATCATGACACCCAATTCGTGAGTACACCTTCATCACAAGACTCAGCATTTGAACCATTAAAGAAAAACTTACCACTAACTTCCCTTCTGAAGTTCCCTTTCCCTCCCCTCCCCTTCCCTCCCCACCCCGCCCTCACTACCCCAACCCCTCTCCCTTTGCCCCATGTATGAAACCCCATTCATACGCAACTAGTACCACACAAGCAGGGTCTGAGGTCTGAAGCCAACCCTCTACACTGTATCTATAAACAAATATTGAACAATTCGCTTCACACACCACCACTCACTACACACACTTCCTTCATCAGTCACTCAAATTCACACAGTCACTCTAGGTGCCTCTCTGCAGTACCACGATGGGGGATGCCCTAGGTCATGTACCTGCACATTCACTCAGTTGTACACAAGAGTCAATTTCCACACTCACTCTGTCGCACTCTCATTCCATACTTACCAATCGTTACCCACTCTCAATCACTATTCGCTGCTGTTATATTTAAGTCTTGTACCTTTAATACAACGTTGTCCTTCTTTTCCGACCATAGTCTTATAGAACTAGAATTTAGAGCATAGTGTTAACAATGTTATGGGGGGATTCTTTGTACGGGATTTGACTTGAGCAGTCCATGGTTTTGCTGTTTCCCCATGCTGGGGTTTATGCTGTCTTTAAATAAACTCAAGTTGGAATACAAAACTAGCATACAGCGTTACTACAAATTGTGGCAATGATTTACCCCAGCTGAGGAACCTACGCAGCCATTTTCTACATCCCAATCTTCAAGGGATCACTTTGGGAACAGAAAACAGTTTGGACATTCATCACGGTTTCAAAGGTCTAACAGCATTTTATTTGACTCGAACCACACTCATCTCAAGGTGAAGCAAGACTTTTTACTATTTACCAAGATTCTGTTATACCGTTGAGTCAAGTGGACATTTATTACATTCGTTGCTCTGCGCATCATTCAAATTACCTTAAACGTCGTCACGCGCCCTCGCACGCTCCTGTGCTGTGTTGCTTTGAATCTTCCTGCGAGCGCTGTCACGCGCATTCCACGGCTCCTACTCTTCTGGCACCCGGCCTCTAGCGTGACGTTGTACGTTACACATTGGACGTGCCGACGTCATCCGTAGCGGCTATTTTCTTTCATATCAAAATCACCTCACGTCATCCGCCGTGCCGCTGGAGACTCTTCTTCTGCGATACGCACAAATTTGTATTTGCTGATCACAAAATTTGCCACGGTACACGTTGGCCTCCTGATACACACTGGACTCTGTACTCTTGAAGGATCTTCTACTGCGATACACACAAAGTTTCTGATCAGTTTAAAGACTGTCACGGTACATTTTATTTTTGGGTCACAACGTAAATCGTTTTTTTATATACATCCAACATCTAGGCTTGTTCTATACAATTCACTTGGAGTACAGTTTTCATAAGTGCATACTGTGATTTAAGTCAGTTGTGTTTTTTTTCTTCCTTCTTTAAATAGTTCTGGTACTATTGTACTCCAGTTGTTATGGCAGCTGCTAATGCTCTAAACTTGACTCCCCCTCAACCTTTTATACCTTCTTCGGGGGGGTAATTCACTAAAATTGCAAGAATGGAAAGAATATTTCATAAATTATAATTCAGCTTTGGATGAAGATGACGAATTCACACCTGATAAACAAAAGAAAATACTTTTACATTGCTTGGGTCCTTCTGGATTAAAAGTGTATAATCTTATTGCGAAAAAACCACATTCAGGTAGTAATGTTTTTTTGCATGCTTTAGATGATCTCGGTGGTTACTATGCACCGACTGTATGTGTGGGTATAGACCGATATAAGTTTTTCCACAGGAAACAGGGATGAAACTATCGAAGACTATGTCTCTGCTTTGAAAAACCTAGCTTTAACTTGTCGTTTTGGCACTTTACACGACAAGTTTATTTGTGACCAAATCATCATGCACTCTGCAAATTCTTCCATTCAAGACGGTTTGTGGGCCAAGGGAGAAGCACGTGTTGGAAAGCATTATGAAGAAAGAGAATCCAGGCTCCAGGAAAACACAGAAGACGGTAATATGGATTTTCTCTTCTTTATTCAAGATCCATCAAAGTAACAGACATCATGAAGCTCAGGTACACAGTTGAATGCCCTAACGGCATAACGAACACACCTTTATACATCCAAGGACAATTCAAAGAAATACTCACCGCGAGCCCCCAAACAACCATAGAAGCTTGAAGGAAAACAGGGACACGCCGAACAAACACTGTGTGTGTCTCTGCTTGCCAGGTTCAAGGGAAAACTAAGATGACACACACACACACACGAGCACGCGGGAAACAACATCGCGTGCTCGCGTGTACGTAACACACCTTCCCCCTTAAAGAAAAAAAAACGAAAAAAAAATGTTTTGTTTTTTTTAACTGAGAACATAATCTGCAAATTTTACAGGTAAGCATCTTGTTCTATCATTTTTGGGTCTGGTGATGTCGGTGGCTTGAGTGCGTCCACCATAGATACCTTGATCCGGATTTCTAACATCCAAAAATACATTGCTCTCAGAAGTGTCACAACCCATAGTTTTGCCTTTAAACAATGACACTCTGTTGAAGTTCCATACACTGCTCCCCTCGACACGAACAGCATTCCTATAAATTTGTATAACCCGGATAGGGTCCGACCATATGCTCTTACCCTTTCTATCAGATTTGGATTTTTTAATGCGCACAAAATCACCAATGTTTACTTTTTTCTTGCTAGCAAAGCCCCTTCTGCAACTCATGTCTTCCCTCATTTTGGATTTATAATCCTCCATTTTACGTCTAATTTCCTTGAAATCCAACTCAACATGATTATCATTTGTGCTACGCTTGTTTTTTAACCACCATGGCACCAATTTCGACCCTGGTTTGCGCCCTCTAAGTAATTCAAAAGGACTAACTGAGGTGATGGCATTGGGAGCTGTTTTATATGCTAGGAGCATAGACTGAAGCGCGATTTTCCATTTAATGCCACTCTTGACACTTAATTGGATGGTTTCCTTGACAACCCTGTTAAAGCGTTCTACTTGACCATTGGCCTCAGGATGGAACACAGCAATTCTCCTATGTGACACTCCACAATTGGTGAGATAATCTTCCAAAAATCTGCTGACAAATTGTGGGCCATTGTCGGTGACCAATTCTTGTGGAATTCCCTCCCTGCAAAATATACTGTCCAAAAATTCAACAACAACCTCAGAGGTAACATCCTTCACCATCTTGACCTCAGGCCACTTAGAATAGTAATCAATGAGAACCAATCCAAATGACTCTTGTTTGGGCAAAACAGAAAAGGGCCCAATAATATCCAGGCCTAGTTTCCACCAAGGACCATCAGGGAACTCAACGGGATGCGGATCAGCAACCAGAGCTCTCGCAGATTTGTCACTCATGGCACATTGTTGGCACAACCTTACTTGTTGTTCAACACAGGAATCAATTCCTGCCCACCAAAAGCCTTCTTTAACTCTTCTTCTAGTACTAGAAATTCCTAAATGTCCTTCGTGAGCCAAACCAATAATAGAATTCCTTAGACTAAAAGGAGGAAAAAATGTATCCCCCCTAACAAGTATGCCATTTTCAACCGATAATTCCTCACGTACTTTGACAGACCCAGACAATTCATTTTTAACTTTCCTTTCCTCTGGCCACCCTTTAAGTATATACTCTACAACGGTCTTAAGTTCAACATCTTTCTCCATCCCGACTAACCATTTATCCTCTTGAACAATGGGGCAAGAATTACCAAATAGACTAATATCCTTGTATGTGAATGCTACTTCACAATCTACTTTGTCATCTTTCTCAGAACAGACAGTGGCTATAGGCAACCTTGACATGCAGTCAGCATGTACATTACTTTTCCCATTCACATACTCCAATTGATAACGGAAATTCTGCAATCTAGAAGCTAGCCTTGCCAGCCTTGCTGACATAGTGCGGCCCCCACCTGGGGCCATCATGTATACTAGCGATTTGTGGTCAGTTTTTATAATAAACTTAGATCCCCATAGAAAAGTCCTGAAATGTTCTGCACCCCAAACACAAGCTAAAAGTTCTTTTTCAATTACAGAATAGTTTTTCTCTGCATCACGCAAAGCTCTTGATGTATAAGCAACTATCCATTCCCTGCCATTGTCTCTTTGCATTAGTACACCACCCAAACCACTATTGCTAGCGTCAACCATCACAATACTTTCATTACCAATCACGAAAGGTTTTAAACAAGAAGCATTAATTACACATTCCTTCAACATTGAAAGGGCAGTACTCATTTCTTGTGTCCAATTGAACACTGCATTTTTCTTTAACAGGCACCTGAATGGGTCGACTTTAGAGGCGTAATTTAGCATACATTTAGCATAAAATTCAGTTAAACCAAGAAACGCCACTAATTTATTTAGAAGCTTATAAAGCGCGCAGCTACCCCCAACGGGGGTGTCCCGGCGCTTGGACAGGCGAAGGATGTGAGTTCACTCAGCAGGTTAAGCACTCGAGAAGAGCCAGGTCTTCAGGTCACGTCGGAAGATAGATTCAGATTTGGTCAGCCGCAAGGGCAGAGGCAGGGTGTTCCAAGTCTTGGCGGCGAACACCGCAAAGGCTCTACCGCCCATTCTGGCGCAGCGGAAGTGGGGGGTGACAAGGAGACGAAGATGGTTGGATCTAAGTGCGCGGCTGGACTGTGCATGCTTAAGCCGAGCTCTGAGGTAGGCCGGGCCCATGCCCTGCAGTGCTCTAAAAACCAGAACCATTGACTTGAATTGGATGCGTTTGGTCACAGGGAGCCAGTGAAGCTTCTTCAGATATGGGGCGATCGAATGGCGATAAGAAATGTTAAATATCAGCCTAGCTGCCGCATTCTGAACAGTCTGTAAGCATCTGATCAGGTACGCAGGGGCCCCTGCGTACAGACTATTAGCGTAGTCCAGATGTGAGGTGATCAGTGCGTGGAAAATGGTCCTGCGAGATTCCCGAGGGAGAAAGGGGAACATTTTTCGGATCATATGAAGTTTTCCGAAACAGGCCGCAGATACCTGATCGATTTAATTTTTGCATGAAAGTTCATTATTGATCCGGAATCCCAGGTTCCTGGCTGATATCACTGGTTCCGGAGGGGGGTTCAGTTCTGATGGCCACCAGAGTGGAGGAGGGGGAGGGCTTGTTTGATTGAAAAATAGCACCTCAGTTTTATCCGAGTTGAGCTTAAGTGTGTTTAGGGCCATCCAGGAGGAAATATTGAGCAAGCAGCGTGTAAAATTAGAGAAGGTTGCTTCGGAGTGGTCCCTGAATGAGAACACCAATTGGGTGTCGTCAGCGTAGGAGATCGCTCTGACTCCACAGGATTCTACTACAGTGGCCAAAGGGTAGAGATATATATTAAAAAACAGTGGGCTTAATGCGGAGCCGTGAGGGACACCGCAGTTCAGTGGTTTCTCCTCTGACACAAAAGGCTGAAGGAATACCTGTTGAGTGCGATTTATTAAAAAAGATCTGATCCAGGATAGAGGGGTGCCCTGGATCCCGAGGCTGAGTAGCCTCTCAATTAAAATAGCATGAGAGACCATATTGAATGCCGCGGACAAGTCGAGGAGCACTAACATTGCTGCTTCGCCTTTGTCCACGCATTCACAGATAGTTTCAGAAACCTCCAGCAGTGCAGTCTCCGTGCTATAGCCGGATCTGAACCCGGATTGTGAGTCATGTAGGAGGCGGCCTAATTCAAGATAGGTGGATAATTGCTCCTGTACTATTTGTTCAAGAACTTTGGCTGGTTTTGGTAGTGTGGAGATGGGGCGATAGTTTTTAAAAACCGAAGGGTCAGCATCTGGTTTTTTTAGGATAGGTATCTGCAAGGCCTGTTTCCAGGCCGAGGGGAAGACCCCAGACTGCAATGAGGAGTTCCATATGGAGTTCAGGGGTGAGATAATGAGGGGGGCCACAGAACTAAAAAGTGATGCCGGGCAAAGGTCCTTAGGGGAGCCAGATTTACAGGCAAGCCATTTTTGAAGAGCAAGCTCGGTAGGGATTTGGGAAAAGGAGGTAAACGAGCCATGATTGGAAACCACAGGGTTTTGGACCGGGTGTTCCTGGGTGGGGCCAAACGTGGAGAAGATGTCAAGAATTTTATCGTAAAAAAAGTCTGATAAACCATCGCAGAGTTCCTGAGTAGGGGGAATCATACTTAACAGAGCTGCAGGTTTAGTAAAATCTTTGACAATTTTAAAAAGGGTTTTGGAAGAATTACCGGCAGAGTTTACCTTCTTAACAAAGTATTCTTTCATTTTGCATGCTTTAGTCTGTGAAAGTTCTTGATTGAGGCTCTATAGATAGCTTTGGCCTCAATATTGTAGGTGAGTCTCCAGCTTCGCTCCAGTTTTTTGCACCGACTTTTTTCAGCACGTCGCGCGGGGGCAAACCAGGGGGCGGAAGGTTTTTGTCTGGAGGAGACTATGGGTTGAATAGGGGCAACCTTATCGAGGGCAGAGGATAGCCAATCATTGAAGCTAGAAACATCAAGATCCAAATCCCCCCCTACCTGAGGCTGGGAGCCAGATAGGGCGGGGGCCAAAGTGTTGCAAGTAATTTTGCACCATTTTCTGCTTTGATCCCGGGTAGGGCATAGCTTAGTGGATCAGGGGAAGGTGGTCATACTGAATGGGATTAAAAAATGGTCTGACCAAGTAAGCGGAAGAGGTGAGGCAATGAGAAGATTTGGGTTGTTTGTGAACAGCAAATCTAAGGTATGGCCAGCCCGGTGGGTGGGGCCTTTCACCCTTTGAGTTAGATTAAGGCCTTTCAGGGTTTCTAAAAGTTGGCCTGCTTTAGCACAACAGGTATCATCAACATGTAGGTTAAAATCACCAAGGACTGTGAAGTGAGCGTGTTTAAGTGATAGATCAGCCACAGTATCATAAAAATCCGCGAGAAGTTGCAGTGGGGCGTTAGGGGTCTGTAGATGAGGATTCCAGCCAGCACAAGGTTAGATGTGGAGGAAATGCAGAAATACATAGCTTCCAAAGGGTTAATATTAGGGATTTTTCTCGAAGAGATCTCCCATCCTACCCGAAGAATCACTGCAATCCCACCCCCTAGCTTGTTGTTAGCCCTATTTATTCCCACAAAGCGGTATTCGGGAGGTATAGCCAAATTGAGATCGGGGTTGGAGGAGTCTCTGACTCATGTTTCAGTCAGAAACATTATGTCCCAGGCATGAGTTGCCAGGGAGAGCCAGATGTCCTCGGAATGGCGGGGAAGCGATCTACAATTAAGTAGGCAGGCTTTTATGGTCGAGAGCGGGCCCGTTTGTTCTTTAGAGGAAGTAGGGGGCAGGTGGACGGGACCAGGAAATGGGGGGGGTTTGTGATCAGGTTTGAGCGTGACTGTACAATTAGTGCATTGAAATTGAGACAGAGGTTCAGTGAGTTTATACAGGGTTGGGGCGCTGCAACTACACGATTTGTCTCTTATATCTAGTATTTGCGCCCTAGACCAGCGAATTCGGGCACCGGAGGGGCAACCAGCAGCGTGGCTGGTGCTGGCCGCAGAACAGGTGCAGGCGGGCGCAGACGGGCTTGCCTTAGGCGCGCCCGCTGCGCGTCTGTCCAGGCATGGATTAATATAGAGAGGTAAGCTAGACTGCTAACCTCCCGACTGGTATCGGGCGGAAGTGGTCGTACCTCACTTCCGGTAGGTGGCACCTCCCTCCAAACAAACGGAACAATCCGCGTTGGACCGGGGAGGGACGCCGCTAAAGAAGCAAACAGGTGAGCAAAAATATAAGGAACACAGTGGCAATAATTAAAACTGTATAGTGCTAATGCAGCGATTTTGAAAACAGGCAAGCCCTTTCCCAGGCACTCTACAGGTGCTGTGTTAGGTGAGGCTCAGTGGGTATTTTAAAAAAAAAAGCTAAAAATGACCAAGAAAGATATACGGAGCCCTTCCCAGGCGCTCCACGAGTTGCGTGAACAGAAGCAGATCTGGTCGCTTTGGTAGCCTTAGAACTAGGAGTAAGAGCATTGATAATACTGTCAACATAGCTTTTCTTTGGTTTAATACCTTCCCCACTAATGTTGTGCCCAAGATACTCTACTTCCAATTTCCTAAATCTGCACTTGTCAGCACGTAGAGTGAGCCCTTTAGATGATAGTGCGGAAAGCACTTCCTTTAAATTGTGATCGTGGTCTTCATGGTCTTTACCAAAAACTAGAATGTCATCTTGGAACGCGACAGCTCCAGATAGACCTTCCAATGTTTCTTTCATAAGTCTCTGAAAAACTGAGGCTGCACTGGCAAGCCCAAATGGCATTCTACAAAATCTAAATAGACCTTCAGGTGTGATAAATGCAGTAAAGTTTTTAGATATGTTATCTAAAACAACTTGATGGTAAGCGCTAGCAAGATCTAAACATGAAAAAACTTTAGCACCAGCCAGAGTAGAGACCATTTCATGTAAATTAGGAAGAGGATGAGCATCTACCCAAATTGCATTATTTAAGCTGTGCAAGTCCACACATAGTCTCAATTCCCCAGAATGTTTGACCGAAATAACAATGGGAAAAACCCATGGTGATGACTCTACAGGTTCAATGATATTCTTGCTACATAAGTCTTGCAACATATCTTTAAGTTTGTTCCTGTAAGAAATAGGCACATTACTTACTCTATGCCGCACAGGAATAGCACCCTCCATAATTTTGATGGAGTGTTTAAATCCTTGATACGTTCCCAGCTTATCACTGAATACATTAGGAAACAACTCTTTTAATTCTTGTGTAAATTTAGTAGAATCATTGGTACTGAGCTAAGGTTTTCTATAGTAAATACTTGGGGATCAGCATTAAGATCAAGTTTTAGCCCCATCTCTTCTTGATGTGGCCAACCTAAAAGTGATTGCCCTTTCTTGGATACATAAACTTTACCATATGTGTGACGGCCAGAAAAATCTAAATTGGCCCGAAAATAACCAACTAAGTCAATTTTGTGACCAGTGTATCCACCTGGACTAATATATGGATTGATTAACTCTACATTGGGCCAATTTTTGTTGACAACATCCTGGGGCAAAATGGTATACCAATAACATGAATCTACCAAAACATGAGTACTTACATCGTTAATTGTAACATTACAAGAAGGAAATTTGGCCCCACTTTCGCATAAATTCAAAACGGTATTCACATCTTGTTCATCACTCTCAAAAGTGGTGTCAAAATCATCAGAAAAATGCACAAAATTTACTCTCCTGGAAGTTGATCTACATACTCTGCTGAAATGTCCTTTCTTCCCACACTTTAAATAAGATCAATCAATAGCTGGGCAATTTTTGGAATTCCCCAGGTGCCCACTACTACCACATCTATAACACAGATAGGGATCTCTTTTGTTGTCTTGTCTTACCTCTTTGGACCTGTTGTCATTTTTTTGTATGTTACCAAATTTAGAAGGTACATTTTTTTTGTTTTGTCGAAATCTTTAGAAACCACTTGTACATCACATTTCTCTGTGCCTCTTATTTCTTGTACAATTTTCTCAGAGTGTTCAATAGCTTTATCAATATCAATAGCAGCATTAGGAGACATATCAGAAGTTGTCCACAGCCTTTCTTGAATTTTCTTATTATTTGTTCTCATTAGGATTTGGTCCCTTAGTACTTACTCATATGAAATGTGTTCAAAGTCACATGTGACAGCCAGAGATCTTAATGAGGAAACATAATCATCAATAGACTCATTAGCCAACTGTTTCCTAGAATAGAAAATAAATCTCTCCATAACAGTGTTGGTTTTCTTACCATATGTTAGACTTAACTGTTGAGCTGCATATTGGTACACATTAAGATTTCTTGGATTGACCAATGCTGGAAGATTTTCAAATTATTTTAAACCCATACCACCTAAGCAATATTTCAAAAGAGCACATTTCCTTTCTGGTTCACACTGTTCCCCTTCAAGTACTTCAATATATGCCAAAAATACAGGTTCCCATATGTCCCAAGCCATGGGTGGTTCACCAGAAACTGACAGAAAAGATGGGGGTGGTACAATTCCTGACATACTTGAACTATTTAAGTTTTAAAATACAAGAAGAAGAAATGTTTTAAAATAAGAAAAGTAGTCACCGTTGTCTTATAAGGTATAATAGTGTGTGTATCACTGTAGAAAATGTACACATTGACTAAAGGAAAAATTCTATTCAACTGAAAAAAAACCAATAATAATAATATGCTCTTCTTGAGTAAAGTCATACACATGTGCCACACAGTTAACGAAAATGATGAATAAAATGTTACCGGAACATGTAGATTGACATGTTAATGAACTCTCAGTAACACAGTGGAGAATGAGCTGTGTCAGTTGCACAGCGCGTGTGGCAGGATTCCTTACGATGCACACAGAAAGTTTGATTAATTCTCGGTGCTGGAGGAGAATAAGCAAACACTCCTTCAGTTACAGCAGCTTCCGTTGGAAGGAGACGATTTACGGTCAGGTGCTGAAGGGGTTAGCAAAAAAACTCCTTCAGTTCAAGACGGCACAAAAAAACCAATTAGATAGCTTCTGTTGAAAGAAGGTGATCTATGGTGCTGAAGGGGTTAACAAAAACTCCTTCAGTTCCAGACAGCAGGAAACAAACCAATTAGGGAGCGCTGATGTGTAGAATAGACAAGCCAATGAAGGAAAACACCTCTTCACCAGGAAGCCAATTACAATGCGAAAATGACGAACAGGTGGCCAATCAAAGAAAAAGCAAATAATCCGTGAAAATTGCGTGGGTAAGCTGCTCGTCGCCAGTGTTAGAAAGCATTATGAAGAGGAGAGGAGTTGGCCTAACAGCTAGGGTGGTCGACCTCGAATCTGGGGAACCGGGTTCGAGTCTCGGCAATGACGCTGAACATCCTGTGATTCTGGGCAAATCACTTAATCTCCCCGTGCCTAACAAAAATGAATGTGTCCTCATGTAACGCAACTGGTGCTATGTAAAGCCTCTGATACCCGATACCTTCGGGTCAAGTTCGCGCTATATAAAACTCTGTAAAAAAAATAATTTAAAAAAAAGGATTTGAAGAAGGAGAATCCAGGCTCCAGGAAAACATAGAAGATGGTAATATGGATTTTCTCTTCTTTATTCAAGATCCATCAAAGTAACAGACATCATGAAGCTCAGGTACACAGTTGAATGCCCTAACGGCATAACGAACACACCTTTATACATCCAACGACAATTCAAAGAAATACTCACCGTGAGCCCCCCAACAACCATATAAGCTTAAAGGAAAACAGGGACACGCCGAACAAACACTACGCGTGTCTCCCTTGCCAGGTTCAAGGGAAAACAAAGATGGCACACACACACACGCTAGCACGCGGGAAACAACGTCGCACGCTCGCGTGTATGTAACAGCACAGCACCTTTACTAGAAGTTGTTGAAATCGCAAAGAGAGCAGAGCTCACAGGTAGATGCGCAAGAGCAGTTTTAAGGGATGGCAATCCTTTAAATGATTCCAACACCAAAGACGGAACTAATGTTGTGATAAATAAAATAAAATCTGGAAAGAAAAATACATTTACAAAAGAGTCACGTGTTAAAGACAGTTCAGATCACAACAAAGAATCTACATGCAGATTTTTAGGTCATTTAGCCCATGACAAAAAGTGACCTGCACGAAATCAAATAAGTTCAGGATGAGAGATTATGGGCCATTTTTTAAAAGTGTGCTAAAAGAAAAAGTATTAAAAAATTCCGCTGTCAAGCTTCTGGATGTGGTGTCTGAGTTTGATTCTCAAGACTCAGATTTAGATGACACCCTTATGTGTGTGTTAAATGTCGAGTCAGGTAAAGACAGAGGGGTCGATTCCAATTCGGGCCGGAAAAAGCACCGACCGACGCGGAGCCGGAATTAATTCCGACCGACACGTACCTGTGGCGCCCGACCCGCCAAGTACGATGCAAAGCGTGCAAAATCCGACCGACACGTACGGAACCCAAGCCGAACGACCGAGCCACACGGAAAACAGCAATCCGGCCGGAAAAACACGCGAATCGAACCGACCGACACGCACCCGGAACAAATCCGACCGAAACGTACCCGCGAACTCCAAACCGCAAAGTACGATGCAAGGCGCGAAAACCACGACCAAGTCGTACGGAGGACAAGCCGTACGACCGACACGCATACAAAACTGCGAGCCGAAGTAACACAAAACACCGCGACCGACGCGTACGCAGCATAGAAAATAGCACAAACACAGCGTGAACGAAACGGAGAAGACCGTACGAGACAACTGCAGGGTCCGACTCGGTCACAAGAACGTTTCCAACATGCACAGAAAGTACTAAGGGAAAATACACAAAAAAAGGCCAAACAAGCAATTACAAAGCCAATAAATACTGGGGGGTGGGGACAGAGAACAAAGACACACCCACAACTCCACCCATATAAAGGACACAAATCCCAACCATGATCCTTTGCAAATGCTATTCACCTGCCAGCACTCAACAGACAGCAACCACACACCCACAGCTCATCCCTCACACAAGCCACACACCATCAGCACACCAACAAATAGCCACCTCACATACACCCAGCAAAACACACACTCACACACCTTCACCTGCACACCAACACACACATCACTCACCATCACCACCCATCACCATGCCCTCAAAGAAGAATCACAAGTTCCTAGATTGTGAATTGGAAGTCATGGTAGACGAGATCCTCAGGGTAGAGCCACAGCTGTTTGGCGCACTGGTCCAACAGACACCCATCTCCCAGAAAACAAAGATGTGGGAGAGGATCATCAACAGGGTGAACGCACAATCACCATGTCTGCGCACAAAGACTGCCATCCAGAACAGGTGGTCTGACGTGCGCAGGAGGGTACGGGAGCTGCTGAAGAAGGACTACCTCCTGAGCCAACACACCGGCAGTGGCCCTCCTGCCAAGCCAGTATACCTCAGGCCCTGGGAGGAGAAGGTGCAGGCCATCCTTCCGCCGGTGAGCGTCTATGGACTAGAAAACATCCCAGAGCCTGGTGAGTACACAACAAATGTACACAATATTCTGCCACAATACACACACATATCACTGTCAAGGGGAGAGTCAAACCATGCACTCTTAGCAATTACACAGCAACCAGAACAGAATCATCCCAAAATGTGTATGTCAGTCAGATAAACACAACACATGCCATCTCAAAGTTACATTTAACCGTGTCATCACATGTACAAACACAACTACAACTACAGCTAGGCAGTGGCACAAATATAACTAACAAACACATCCAGACATGTAGCCACCACTACAACACCAACACACAGTGAAGACCACTGAAAGAAAGGAATTCTGTGTATGCTGGGCAAGTCAGTGTAGCCAATAGCATCATGGGAGTCGTAGTCACAGATATTGCTCACCCCCACAACTGTCCCATCAACACCACCATGAACCATGCGCACATCACAGGGAGTGGAAAAGGACTCACAAGATGGCTGACACTGGCTACTGCTGTGGGGAGCACAAGGCCCTGGTGGCAACTGTGCAACAACCAACAGCAGGACACCACTGACTGACATCCTGAGAGACAACTTGCACTCCCTGCAATGGAAGCACGTTCCATGGTGGGATATCTGGCTGGGTGGGAAGGAGGACTCACAGCACTGACCATAGTCACAAGCACCTCCCCTCACACACCCCCTCAACACAAACTCCACATAACCCACCTGGGAGAATGCAATGCCTCACATCCTAACTCAAGATCCCACAAAGAACCACCACCCTGGGTTATGCTGTGTGAAGCACAGGGACACTCTTGGGACTTTTAGCCAAACAACTGCCAGGACAACACTCCCAGCCATCCTGTCAGCACAGGCAGCCCACCCCACAGGGAAGCAGAGTCAAAAGGAAGGAAGGATGGGCATGCTGGGAAGGGGGTGGAGGCAATAGCATGATGGGAGTTGTAGGCACAGATATTGCTCAGCCTCACAACTGGCCCATCAACACCACTCACAACCATGCTCACATCACAGGGAGTGGAAAAGGACTCACAAGATGGCTGACACTGGCTACTGCTGTGGGGAGCACAAGGCCCTGCTGGCAACTGTGCAACAACCAACAGCAGGACACCACTGACTGACATCCTGAAAGACAACTTCCACTCCCTGCAATGCAAGCACGTTCCATGGTGGGATATCTGGCTGGGTGGGAAGGAGGACTTGCAGCACTGACCATAGTCACAAGCACCTCCCCTCACACACACCCTCAACACAAACTCCACATAACCCACCTGGGAGAATGCAATGCCTCACATCCTAACTCAAGATCCCACAAAGATCCACCACCCTGGGTTATGCTGTGTGAAGCACAGGGACACTCTTGGGACTTTTAGCCAAACAACTGCCAGGACAACACTCCCAGCCATCCTGTCAGCACAGGCAGCCCACCCCACAGGGAAGCAGAGTCAAAAGGAAGGAAGGATGGGCATGCTGGGAAGGGGGTGGAGGCAATAGCATGATGGGAGTTGTAGGCACAGATATTGCTCAGCCTCACAACTGGCCCATCAACACCACTCACAACCATGCTCACATCACAGGGAGTGGAAAAGGACTCACAAGATGGCTGACACTGGCTACTGCTGTGGGGAGCACAAGGCCCTGCTGGCAACTGTGCAACAACCAACAGCAGGACACCACTGACTGACATCCTGAAAGACAACTTCCACTCCCTGCAATGCAAGCACGTTCCATGGTGGGATATCTGGCTGGGTGGGAAGGAGGACTTGCAGCACTGACCATAGTCACAAGCACCTCCCCTCACACACACCCTCAACACAAACTCCACATAACCCACCTGGGAGAATGCAATGCCTCACATCATAACTCAAGATCCCACAAAGAACCACCACCCTGGGTTATGATGTGTGAAGCACAGGGACACTCTTGGGACTTTTAGCCAAACAACGGCCAGGACAACACTCCCAGCCATCCTGTCAGCACAGGCAGCCCACCCCACAGGGAAGCAGAGTCAAAAGGAAGGAAGGATGGGCATGCTGGGAAGGGGGGTGGAGGCAATAGCATGATGGGAGTAGGAGGCACAGATATTGCTCAGCCTCACAACTGGCCCATCAACACCACTCACAACCATGCTCACATCACAGGGAGTGGAAAAGGACTCACAAGATGGCTGACACTGGCTACTGCTGTGGGGAGCACAAGGCCCTGCTGGCAACTGTGCAACAACCAACAGCAGGACACCACTGACTGACATCTTGAAAGACAACTTCCACTCCCTGCAATGCAAGCACAGTCCATGGTGGGATAACTGACTGGCTGGGTGGGAAGGAGGGCCGGCTGTCAACCAAATACAACCAATGCAGACCATGTTCACACCCCAACAAATACATAGAAATGCCCAAATAATGCAGGACAATGTGCTACACCAATATCAACCCCTGACTGTGACAACTTAGGACAATGCAATGTACAGGCCCGCACCCAGAGGCACAGTCACAACTGTCAGGTGTGTCAACCATTGATGCCTGCAGAAACATAACATACATTGTGTGTGTATCCCAAAAACAGGTGATGATGGGGACACAGCAGCAGACGCTGAGGAGTCCCAGTCCCAGGCTCAAGAGGATACGGAGCTCACTGGTGTCGAACAGCCTCTGCCCTCCTCGGATGAAGAAGACCAACCTGGCACCTCCGGTGCAAGTCAACATGCAGCACCAGCAGGACCACCAGCTGCAGCACCAGCAGGACCACCAGCTGCACCCCCTGCATCCACCCCTCCAACGACTGTCACCACAAATACCATCCCTGCCGACATGGACAGAACAAGGAGCACCACCAGCACAGGGACCCTGGACCAACGTGGGGCTATGGACACCACCACCACCACCAACCCCCAAGGGGGACCAGGGTCATCTGTGCGTGCCACTGCACGCACTGCACATGTCGGCAGGGGTGGTGGGAGGGGTGGGAGACAGAGGTCGCTGCTTGCAGAGGTGTCTGGTGTGCATGATGACCCACAACTGGCACGCATAGCCGATGCGTACCAGTCCAGCACCGGAGATCTCAGCCAGGTAGTGGGGCTCCACAGGGACATCAAAGAGCAGCAGGCTGCCCATCATGCCCGCTTGGACTCACACATGTCCCGCGTGGAGTCCAAGTGGGACACACTGCAAGAGATGACGGCGGTGCATAGGGACATATTACAATGCCTCCGCCAGATGACCAGCAACCAGTCTACACCTCGTTGTGTGCCAACAACATCTGTTGCCGGAACAACTGCAACTGCCACAGGGAGGGAGGATGACTCTGGCGGAGAGTCCCCTGCACCGCAGCAGCCTGTACTTGAGGGCCCCCCCCAAAGAAGAGGGGTTGTCCGAGGAGGGGCAAGTGAGAGGCCGATGGCCAAGTGCAACCCCCAGGAAGCCTGAACCTGTTCTGGATGTTCACCTTTGTGCGCAAACTGTTCACCCTGTTGACGGCAACACAACTCCCACACATGACATGGGGAGTACAAGTTGGACCAATGTCTCAGACAACTGTGGCCCCGATACTGGGGATTTTGTCTACCAGGACTTTCAATTCATCTAGGAACTTCTGATTGCAATATAAATGTACAGCACTAACCATCCTGTGCACTATTCACACAAATGTATCACAATAAACACACTAATACACCATACTTGCCTCTGTTGTGATTCCAACGTGGGTGCTGTCATGGGGATGATGAACTGCAAAATTACACTGTGTATGCGAACTGCAACAGCAAGTACAACACAGGCATGTGAGTAATGGCAACGTGACACATATGAGGGAGACACACCACCAGGGCTACACAACACATACACACCTAGGCCATCTGACTCATTGCCTACACTGATGTTGCCAGGAAAGACGGTGCAATGCACAGACACCACACCTATTCCCAGTTGCAGTCAAGTAGCCCACATGTGCAGTAAGCAAATGGCAGTCAAATGTGTGACCACAGACAACGCACATCACAAAGTGAAGCACAGGTTTATTACACAGTTGCAACATGTCGTAACCACTACAGATGCAAGGTAATCCCACCTGGCAGCTGGCACACAGTCAACAACTGTAGAAGGAAGGAAGTCCATGGGTGTGGCGCACATCACCTGTAGGGACACAACAGCTACCACCCTGGAAGTACAATGACGTCGTCGGTGGACACAGTTGACCAAACGAATCTGAAAGTACCCTGTGAAGGACAGAAATGACACACAGTCAAAAGCAATGGAGAACAGGACAGAACAGCAAAACTCATGCACAATACATGTTACAAGATACCCACCCAGAACCAAGTTAGCATGTCAACACTGTTGGGGAGTACAGACCACCTGTAAGCACACATCGCTACACACATCCAGTCAAGTAGCCCATGGACACACTCTAACAGCACCAGAGCACCACCTACACATATCATGCCAACTCACATCATTGACATGACACCTCAGGATACTCACATTCAGCTAAAGAAGTTGGTGATGAGCTGTGTGCGGACATCACCATCATCATCATCATCACTGGCATCGTGGTCCAGGCCAGGATCCTCCACAGGTGGCGGATGTTGGTCATTGTCATCCTGGATGAGAGGCAACTCCTTCCGCACTGCCAGGTTGTGGAGCATGCAGCAGACAATGATAATCTTGCACACTTTCACTGGGGCATATGGGAGGGACCCTCCTGTCTTGTCGAGGCAGCGGAAGCGGCTCTTCAGGAGACCAAATGTCCGCTCAATCACTCTCCTGGTCCGACCATGTGCCTCATTGTAGCGCATCTGGGCTGGTGTCACAGGGTTCCTGAGGGGTGTCAGCAACCACGGCATGTTGGGGTATCCCGAGTCACCTACGGACAGACAAGTGCACATTAGCTGACTTGGAAAAGTGGGCGGAATACTACAGATCAGATCACACACAATGGCACAAAGTCAGTACACACCGACAAGCCAGGCACGCTGGTTCTGCATCTGTGCCATCATCCTGGGGATGCGACTACTCCTCATCACAAAGGCATTGTGTGCTGAACCAGGGAAACGGGCACACACGTGTGAGATGGTCATATCTGCAAGACACACCACCAGTGCATTGACCGAGTGGTAGTGTTTGCGGTTACGGTAGGCCTGTTCATGTGCCTGTGGTGGTACCAAAGCCACATGTGTCCCATCAATGGAGCCAATGACATGCGGCATCCTCCCCAGGGCATAGAAGTCAATCTTCACGTCAGTGAGTCGTTGCAGTCTAGGGAAATAGATGTACCGGTTCAGGTATAGCAACATTGCCTCCAAAACATCGCGGAGCACACGGCTGAACATGGTCTGTGACATCCCACCAGCAGTCGCCACAGTATGTTGAAAGGTACCGGTGGCAAAGAAGTGTAGGGCTGCCATCACCTTCACCTTGGGGGTCAGCGCTGTAGGATACGGCCGGCCAGGCTGCAAATGTGGGGCCAACTGCACTGCCAAATCCTCAATCAGCTGCCTGGTGAAGCGGTACCGTCGGATGCTGTCCCGTTCCACCATCGTTGCCAGGTCTGGGAATGGTCTATGGACAGCAGGAGCCCTGCAGTGCAGAGGAGAAGAAAGCAAGATTGTCAGTCACCCCACATATGCGGCATTGAACACACTCAATATCACATCATACATCATTATCAGGCACAACTACATGAAGTGTGCAGTTCCGTAAGGACATGTATGGTACATACATGGCCAACATCTGTCATCACGGTTCAACAAGTGACATCAATAAGTCCCAGGTTGGCCCATTGGATATCATGAGGCCGTGTCACAGTTCCCATCTCCTGCTGCCATGTCACAATCACCCCCCACAGTGACATGTGAGGACAGATGTGCCCCAGGCATCACAGCTCAACGACAGGTACATTCCCAGGGACCCTGTATTGCCACATGGACACTGGCATTACATGGAGTATCATGTATACACCACAGCAAAATAACCATGACCCCCACAGGTAGTGGTTCCACTTGCCTCTGCAGGACAGACATGGACGTCTGTGACACACACACGCACAACATCAAAGTCCATGCACACACAACGTGGATGTGGAGACTGTCTCCCATTGTGCACATGAAATCAGAGACATTGTAAACACTACATGCACACAGACTGTGGAGGACCATCACTATTGTGCCACTGGGTCACCCTGGCTCAAACATACCGTCCCACATGGGACTCACGGGGTATGTGACATGACATACACATACACCACCGTGAAATGTGACCATGGCACATGCTCAGATATGAACAGTTGCACATCACAGTGGTCATGTACACGTAACACCCAGGATCCTGTCCCCATGAACACGTGCACAGCCTGGGGGTGGCTGCCCCCAGGTGACACCCACAGGACAACATGTACACCAACATACACACAATAGGAAATGCAGCCTTACATGCCTTATGATACAGTTTGGACAGGCTGTGGTGTTGTAGGTGTGCCCCTCACTCCCTGGGAGCTATTTGTGGCTGGCATATGTTCATCTGAGACAGGCATGGTGACATATGCCAGTCACTTGTACAGGGATGCGTTGAACAGCAATGGACCGATCGGTGCACCCGGCCGGCCCATTGCATTCAATGTGTGTGGGTACGCGTTGTACCCCTGTACGCGTTGAACCGCAATGGACCGATCGGTGCACCCGGCCGGCCCATTGCATTCAATGTGTGCGGGTACGCGTTGTACCCCTGTACGCGTTGAACCGCAATGGTCCGATCGGTGCACCCGGCCGGCCCATTGCATTCAATGTGCGCGGGTACGCGTTGTACCCCTGTACGCGTTGAACCGCAATGGACCGATCGGTGCACCCGGCCGGCCCATTGCATTCAATGTGTGCGGGTACGCGTTGTACCCCTGTACGCGTTGAACCGCAATGGACCGATCGGTGCACCCGGCCGTCCCATTGCATTCAATGTGTGTGGGTACGCGTTGTACCCCTGTACGCGTTGAACCGCAATGGACCGATCGGTGCACCCGGCCGGCCCATTGCATTCAATGTGTGCGGGTACGCGTTGTACCCCTGTACGCGTTGAACCGCAATGGACCGATCGGTGCGCACCCATTGTCAATGGCCTAGCCTGGCAACGGACGCGTTTTCGAAATTCGAACGAGTCGGTTGCTGGAAATTCAGTTGGTCACCCACAACAATGTTGCAAAATCATGTATGTCATGAAGTTGAAGATTTGAAGGATGCTGTGGGCGTGTATTGGTGCTGCTATTCCATGGATTGGCCAGATTCAGAAGATGCAAACGACTTGGACCTATCACTTTGGACACATGGGACAGTATCTGCCTCTGCAGCACATATATATTGCTGGCTGTTCCCCTGAGAGCTCACTTGCCTGCACTACATGCTCCAGGACGACATCTGCCACTGCACTGCTGCTGTCTCTGCCCCCTCTGTACCCTGCAATGGCACGTACTGTGGAGAGAGCCCCAGCCTTCAGCCTTGAGGAGAACCAGGCCCTGCTGGACAGCCTACTTCCACAGTACAGCAAGCTGTATGGGACACCAGGGGAGCAGGTGAGTGTTCTGTGCACTGCCTTTCTGAATGTGCATTTTGTCTGACTAGCAAGGCTGAAAGTCTGCACGCCACTGGCTAGCAGGCTCACTGAGTAGTTGTCACCCCCCATAGTGTGTAGTGACATGCACTGGACAGGTATGGTGCAGTGACAGTGCATTTGAACAAGGTTTTACTGCCCATGCAATGATACCATGTAGTGACTTCTGGCAAACTGTCCATGGGCAGCGTTGCACTGCCTGTGTACATCATGTGCCCCTGTGATTGAGACATGTATATACAACTGTGTCATGCACGGATATGTTGCATGTGTAGTAATGGCCTTTTCACTTTGTCATCCTCACAGGTTAATGCCCATCGGAAGCAGGAGATCTGGAAGGACATCGTCCGGGCTGTCCGGTCCGTGGGGGTCTACAAGCGCCGGATCCGCAACTGCCAGAAAAGGTGGCAGGACCTTCGGGGCTGGACCCGGAGGATTGCACGGGTCCAGCTGAAGCTGTCGCCTCCTCGCAGGAGGGGCGGAACACGGACCCTGACCCCCACATGCTCCAGATCCTGGCGGTGGTGTTTCCAGACCTGGATGGGCAGCTGAAGGCCAGACAGCAGCAAGGAGGGGGTGAGTCAAAGACTGCACTGTGAACTCTGTATTACATGCTATGTGCCCTCCTCTGGCCTGGTTAAACTGCCACAGTACAGCAGTCATGTTGTCCAGGAGCCATGTCCCTCTATTGTGCACTGCCCACTCCTCATCTGATACCCAGGTGTGGCCCTTACATTCAGGGAATTGTGTCACTTGGGACTGTGTCCTTGCAGTTTGCTTCACTCAAGGTGGGGGACAGCATCTGTTTCCCTAACTCTGTTGTGGGCATCATGGGTGGGTCCATTGTTCACACAATGCCTGTGTTTGGACATGTAATCTGCGTGTTGCTTTGATATGCGGTCCACTTGCTGAGCTGAGCCATCACATGTGCCTGGGGTATCTGGCACACACCCATGCAGCGGGTGGGAACAATGTTTGGGCCCCAGGAGTGTGCAGATTACGTGTGTCACACATACATAGCCAGCTATGCACTGTCCAGGGCTCATCCCTCATTCATGTGGGGCAGGACAGTCATGCCTACTCCAGCCCATCCAATACACCTGTACTCCCACTCCCGTGTATCAGCTGACACGTTGTGCGCAGTGATTTGACCCCTCAGGTGTCTGCCTCTGTGTCAGTGTGCTGTGGATTTGTTGCCAGGACTGCTGGGGTGTTTCTCAGTAGGGGCTCAGCATGCCACTGGAGATGTGACCATAGGAGACGATACTTGTGTGTCACATAGGTGTTTGATCAGCTGCCCATGCAGACTGGGGTATGCGAATGTGAAGTTCAGGCAGCTGTTTCCCATTCACAGCAGATTGTGAGGGGCTCAGGTTCAGAGGGTAGTGTCACAGGTCTCCCATATGTCCAATCGGTATGACCTGGACAGATGAGGGTTAAGATGATGTGTTGTGTGGGGGATGTATATGTGCACTTGTGCAGCTCCAGGACTTGCATTCCCCATGACCTACTATTGTGACACAGTGCAGAGTGTTGTTGTCTGGCTGCCAAGTCATACATCACTGAGACAGTGATGTATGACTTAGCAGTCATGCCTCCGCCATGGCATGTGTCTACTTATTGGTGATCCTGCAGGGGAGTGACATGTGCTACATGCACACCATTGTGGCGATGGCTATCAGGACATGGGTGCATCATGGTGTCTGTCACTGGTATGCATCACATGCATTTCCTATTTGACTCTGGGCATCCCTTTCATCCGGAAACCTGTACTGACTCAGTGGCAAGAGTTGTGATGTGTGCATGTCCACATGCTACACCGTGTCCTCTGCACTGTCCAACTACTGTGTAGGTGGTGCATGTGTCCACACTGGGGTGTTGCTATCCAACAGACACCAGACAGATGGGTGCAAGGCCATGTGGGATGTGAGTGCCATGGTTGGCATCAGACTGACAATTGGCTTCTCCTGTTCAGTTAGGGCACTTTTAGCAATGTTCAACTAATGATGCCAGGGCTTGCTCTGTAATGTGCTGTGCTCACAGTGGTGTGTGCGTTTGGTGCAGGTGACTGATGTCTGTCTGTTTCCCCATTGATTGCAGATACATCCACGGCCACGGAAGGGGACAGCTCCACGGACCAGGAGGAGCCGGAGAGCCAGACTGGGTCAGCAGCCGAGGAGTGGTCGGAGGGACCCAGTGGCACGGACGGCGAGGGGAGCCACACCGAGGAGTCCTCAGCAGCATCCACCTCAGCTGAGGACCAAAGCGGCTCGGAGGATGACTCCCTTATGGAGGCGGGTGTCAGCAGCCACCACACCCCAGCTAGTGTTGCTGTCCCCGCCACCACCAGCACCACCACCGCCCTCCCATCGGCTCCCATTCCCCAGGTCCGTGGACGCTCCCATGTTCGGGAGCGTGTCTCCTTCGGGCCAGGCACCGCACCCCCTGCCCCTGTGTCCCCTGCTGCCCTGAGTGAGGAGTCTGTGTACCTCCTTCACCAGCTCCATGTAGGGCAGACAGCCATGCTGAGTGTCCTCCATGCGCACACCGCTCTGTTGACTCAGCTGGTGTCGTTCATGGAGGGCATCTCATCGGGCATGTCTGACCTACAGAGGGGCAATAGGTCCATGGACTCCTCCCTGACGGCAGCAGTGTCCCTCCTCAGACAGTCCCTCACCCCTCCTGCCTCTGCTCCATCCACACTCCCCAGCACCTTACCCGTCCGAAGCACACACACACCGGCACAGGCACACACCAGCACACACACGTCCAGCACACAGACACACACGCCACAAACAAAACGCACACGCACGCACAGTCAGGGGACTGAAACCAGACTCACAGGGGATGGGGCCCTGGAACACACACACGCATCCACAAGCACTGCGCAGTCCTCAGTTGCCTCTCCCTCCAAAGCACCCTCCCTTGCCTCACCTGCAACCCCAAAGTCACAGCGGCTCTTCCTCTGTGACCTCGGCCTCATCCCCTAAGATCCAGCTGCTCCAGCTACCAGGGGGAAGAAGAAGCCCACCCACACAGAGCAGAGTGCCCCTCACCCCCGGACACCCTCCCCCAGGCGCAGTCAGACTGAGGCCCCCACCCGCAAGTCCCCCCGGAGTCGTAAGAGCAAGACCCCGCCGCCGCCCTGCAGCTCAGGCACCAGGTCTCCTTCCTCCATCCCTCAGGCCCCCACTCCACAGGTGCCCCTACCACACCCTGCCCCAGGTTCCCCCACCCACAGATATACCATCCCCAAGAGGATCCGGCCTTCTCCCCCTGCCACTTGCTCTCCCGGCACCACACCCCCGCTGCACTTGTCTGTGCCCCTGATGTGGTGAGGGTGTCCTCCCCCTCTGTCCAGCCCACCTTGCCTATTCCCCATTCTCCTCCCCTGGAGGTAGGCACTGCAGTGGAGTCCACTACCACCCTGTCTGACTTGGGCACTGCAGTGGCGGACCTGTCCACTCCATCTGCACGGTCCACTGCAGTCGTGCCGGCACACACACCATCTGAGCCATGCCCCCAAGTTGTGCCGGCACACACCATGTCAGACACCTCCACTGCAGTTGTCAGTGGCTCTCCAGCACCCACCACACCTTCCCTGCCTCCTCCTGGTGAGCCATGATCCTGTCCCTGCGGTGCCTGGCCTGCCCCCCCGGTTGCCCCTCCTAGTGGATTGTCCCTGGTTTTGTGCAGTGCAGGCATGCGTAGGGTGACATCTGCCACTGTCACCCTGTATTGACTTACTTGATGGACTGGCCATTGGCCTTTGTTGGAGCATTACTGTTCTCTGAGTTTTTGGACACACATATGCTGAATAAAGCAACTTTCTGTTCTCTAGTGCTTTTGCTTCTGATGTACATGTTGTTGATGATGCTAACCATGCCCTTGCTGCAGTGATGGTGATATTTGGTCTCATGATAATGAAGTGTTACTGTGCAGGAACACATGTGGTCCAGGGGGAATGTGTTCTATCCTTCCCTGACCTGACCTTGACTGGTAGGTCGCTCCCCCACCACACAGCTCCGTCTGTGTGCCCTGCTGCTGCCCCTGATTGTGCTCGTTTTTTTTCCTTCTGTGCCCCCTTGCTGCCCTGATTGTGCTCGTTTTTTTTTCCTTTCTGTACCCCCTTGCTGCCCTGATTGTGCTCGTTTTTTCCTTTCTGTGCCCCCTTGCTGCCCTGATTGTGCTCGTTTTTTCCTTTCTGTGCCCCCTTGCTGCCCTGATTGTGCTCGTTTTTTCCTTTCTGTGCCCCCTTGCTGCCCTGATTGTGCTCGTTTTTTTTCCTTTCTGTGCCCCCTTGCTGCCCTGATTGTGCTCGTTTTTTCTTTTCTGTGCCCCCTTGCTGCCCTGATTGTGCTCGTTTTTTCCTTTCTGTGCCCCCTTGCTGCCCTGATTGTGCTCGTTTTTTTCCTTTCTGTGCCCCCTTGCTGCCCTGATTGTGCTCGTTTTTTTTCCTTTCTGTACCCCCTTGCTGCCCTGATTGTGCTCGTTTTTTCCTTTCTGTACCCCCTTGCTGCCCTGATTGTGCTCGTTTTTTCCTTTCTGTGCCCCCTTGCTGCCCTGATTGTGCTCGTTTTTTCCTTTCTGTGCCCCCTTGCTGCCCTGATTGTGCTCGTTTTTCCTTTCTGTGCCCCCTTGCTGCCCTGATTGTGCTCGTTTTTTTTCCTTTCTGTACCCCCTTGCTGCCCTGATTGTGCTCGTTTTTTCCTTTCTGTACCCCCTTGCTGCCCTGATTGTGCTCGTTTTTTCCTTTCTGTACCCCCTTGCTGCCCTGATTGTGCTCGTTTTTTCCTTTCTGTGCCCCCTTGCTGCCCTGATTGTGCTCGTTTTTTCCTTTCTGTGCCCCCTTGCTGCCCTGATTGTGCTCGTTTTTTCCTTTCTGTGCCCCCTTGCTGCCCTGATTGTGCTCGTTTTTTCCTTTCTGTGTCCCCTTGCTGCCCTGATTGTGCTCGTTTTTTCCTTTCTGTGCCCCCTTGCTGCCCTGATTGTGCTCGTTTTTTCCTTTCCGTGCCTGTTTCCCGCCGCTGCGCCCCTGCGGCCCCGCCCCCTCACTGCCCATTCGCTGCCCCATTCCCTGCTCCTCCCTCCCACCTCCCCATTTATGGCGGCCGCTGCGTGGTGAAGAGAGCGACCCCTGACCTTGACTGGTAGGTCGCTCCCCCACCACACAGCTCCGTCTGTGTGCCCTGCTGCTGCCCCTGATTGTGCTCGTTTTTTTCCTTCTGTGCCCCCTTGCTGCCCTGATTGTGCTCGTTTTTTTTCCTTTCTGTACCCCCTTGCTGCCCTGATTGTGCTCGTTTTTTCCTTTCTGTGCCCCCTTGCTGCCCTGATTGTGCTCGTTTTTTCCTTTCTGTGCCCCCTTGCTGCCCTGATTGTGCTCGTTTTTTCCTTTCTGTGCCCCCTTGCTGCCCTGATTGTGCTCGTTTTTTTTCCTTTCTGTGCCCCCTTGCTGCCCTGATTGTGCTCGTTTTTTCCTTTCTGTGCCCCCTTGCTGCCCTGATTGTGCTCGTTTTTTCCTTTCTGTGCCCCCTTGCTGCCCTGATTGTGCTCGTTTTTTTCCTTTCTGTGCCCCCTTGCTGCCCTGATTGTGCTCGTTTTTTTCCCTTTCTGTACCCCCTTGCTGCCCTGATTGTGCTCGTTTTTTCCTTTCTGTACCCCCTTGCTGCCCTGATTGTGCTCGTTTTTTCCTTTCTGTGCCCCCTTGCTGCCCTGATTGTGCTCGTTTTTTCCTTTCTGTGCCCCCTTGCTGCCCTGATTGTGCTCGTTTTTCCTTTCTGTGCCCCCTTGCTGCCCTGATTGTGCTCGTTTTTTTTCCTTTCTGTACCCCCTTGCTGCCCTGATTGTGCTCGTTTTTTCCTTTCTGTACCCCCTTGCTGCCCTGATTGTGCTCGTTTTTCCTTTCTGTGCCCCCTTGCTGCCCTGATTGTGCTCGTTTTTTCCTTTCTGTGCCCCCTTGCTGCCCTGATTGTGCTCGTTTTTTCCTTTCTGTGCCCCCTTGCTGCCCTGATTGTGCTCGTTTTTTTTCCTTTCTGTGCCCCCTTGCTGCCCTGATTGTGCTAGTTTTTTTTCCTTTCTGTACCCCCTTGCTGCCCTGATTGTGCTCGTTTTTTCCTTTCTGTGCCCCCTTGCTGCCCTGATTGTGCTCGTTTTATCCTTTCCGTGCCTGTTTCCCGCCGCTGCGCCCCTGCGGCCCCGCCCCCTCACTGCCCATTCGCTGCCCCATTCCCTGCTCCTCCCTCCCACCTCCCCATTTATGGCGGCCGCTGTGCGGCCGCTGTGCGGCCGCGCAGCGGACGTGCGCAGCGGGCGCGCTGCTGGCGCGCCGAAGGTGCGCCTAAGGCAAGCCCGTCTGCGCCCGTCCGCGCCGGGACCGCGCCCAGCGCCAGAACCCCTGGTCCGGGCATCCCCCGTGCCCGCCACATCAACAGACGCCGATACGACGCCAGCACCTCCACGCACTCAACCCCGGAAAAGATCACGCCTGCTACCGGGCCACCCCAAAGCGCACCCAAGGGCCCTTCACCTGCCGGAACTGCAGCTTCGCCAGCACCCGCCCCACCAAACCACCGCCCAGGAAAGAACCCAACTACCTCAGATGCATCCTCCTCAACACCCGCTCCGCCCGCAAACACGCCATCGAACTCTGGGACCTTCTCGACTCAACCTCCCCAGACGTCGCATTCCTGACGGAGACCTGGCTGAATCCCGCTTCAGCCCCGACATCGCCATTGCCATCCCGGACGGCTACAAGATCACCCGCAGGGACCGCACCAACGGAGTCGGAGGAGGCATCGCCATCGTCCACAGGAACACCCTCAGAGTCTCAACCAACACCGACGTTACCCTCAGCACCGCCGAACACATGCACTTCCAGATCCACACCGATCCCAACACCACCCTCAGAGGAACCCTCATCTACAGACCCCCGGACCCCGACCACAGTTCAGCGATTCTATCGCTGACTTCGTCAGCACACACGCCATCGCCTCCACGGACTACATCCTCCTCGGGGACCTGAACTTCCACCTCGAGAACAACAAGGACACCAACTCCACCACCCTGATCGACAACCTCGCCACCCTCGGACTCAGACAGCTCGTGACTACACCCACCCACGCCGCCGGCCACACGCTAGACTCCATCTTTTCCACAAGCCCACACGTCTCCTTCAACCACACCTCCGAACCCCACTGGACTGACCACCACTGCATCCACTTCACCTACAGGAAGCCCACCACGCACCACCGCACCGAACAAATGCCTCGCCGCTGCTGGAGCAGAGTCACCGAAGACCAGCTAACCACAACCCTCGCCCTGAGCCCACCCGCCGAACCCTCCGACCCCGACACCGCCGCCCGCAACCTCAGACAGTGGATCGACGACTGCGCCAACACCCTCGCCCCGCTCAAGAATCCGCCCAACAGCCACACCAGCAAGAAAGCCACCTGGTTCACCGAAGACCTCCAGGCCTCCAAACGAACATGCCGAAAACTGGAGAAGATCTGGCTCCACGAACGGACAGCGGACAGCTATGCCGCCCACAAGAGCGCCACCCGCAGTCACCATCACCTCATCAGATCCGCCAAAAGGGCCTCACTCAAAGACCGCCTAGACAACAATGCACACAACAGCAAAGAGCTCTTCAACATCGTGAAGGAACTCTCCAACCCCAGCTCCAACACCAACGTCATCCCGCCGTCGCGAGACCTGTGCGACTCACTGGCCACCTTCTTCCACCGCAAAATCGCCGACATCCACGACAGCTTCAACACCACGACCGCCCCGGCAACCACCGAGACCACTGCCCCCACAACCACCAACCGCCTGCTCTCCTGGACCAACATCAACGACGAGGACACCAGCGAGATCATGAACACCATCCACTCCGGCTCACCGCTAGACCCGTGCCCTCACCACGTCTTCAACAAAGCCAGTACAGCCATCGCGCCCCATCTCCGGAAAATAATCAACATCTCCTTCGAGACAGCAACCTTCCCGGAAAGCTGGAAGCACGCCGAGATCACCGCCTTACTCAAGAAACCCAAGGCAGACCCCAAGGACCTCAAGAACTTCCGACCCATCTCTCTGCTCCCGTTCCCCGCGAAGGTCACCGAGAAAATCGTCAACAAACAACTGACCCGCTACCTCGAGGAGAACAACATCCTGGACCCTTCCCAGTCCGGCTTCCGCAGCAACCACAGCACTGAAACCGCCCTCATCGCCGCCACCGATGACATCAGGACCCTGCTAGACAACGGAGAAACAGCAGCCCTCATCCTCCTGGACCTATCAGCCGCCTTCGACACGGTCTGCCACCACACACTACGAACACGCCTTCACGACGCCGGAATCCAAGAGAAGGCCCTGGACTGGACCACATCCTTCCTCTCCGGCAGAACACAAAGCGTCCGCCTCGCCCCCTTCCGATCCAAGGCCACCAAGATCATCTGCGGCGTACCCCAAGGCTCCTCCCTCAGCCCAACGCTGTTCAACATCTACATGGCACCCTCGCCCACGTCGCCCGACAGCACAACCTCAACATCATCTCCTACGCCGACGACACCCAGCTGATCCTCTCCCTCACCAAAAACCCTCACACCGCCAAAGCCCACCTCCACGAAGGAATGAAGGCCGTCGCCGAATGGATGAGGACCAGCCGCCTGAAGCTGAACTCAGACAAGACGGAGGTCCTCATCCTTGGTTCCAACCCTTCAGCCTGGGACGACTCCTGGTGGCCGACATCACTGGGAACAGCCCCGACACCCACCAACCACGCACGCAACCTAGGGGTCATCCTCGACCCCACCCTCTCCATGACTAAGCAGGTCAACGCCGTTTCCTCATCCTGCTTCAACACCCTCCGAATGCTCCGCAGGATCTTCAAGTGGATCCCCACCGAAACAAGAAAAACAGTCACCCAGGCCCTCGTCACCAGCAGGCTGGACTACGGAAACGCCCTCTACGCAGGAACGACGGCTAAGCTCCTGAGACGGCTGCAACGCATCCAGAACGCCTCTGCACGTCTTATCCTCGACATCCCCTGACGCAGCCACATCACACCCCACCTGAGAGACCTGCACTGGCTCCCTGTCAACAAGAGGATAACCTTCAAGCTCCTCACCCACGCACACAAAGCACTCCACAACTCCGGACCAGCCTACCTCAACAGACGACTCAGCTTCTACACCCCCACCCGCCAGCTCCGCTCCACCACCCTCGCCCTCGCCACAGTCCCCCGCATCCGGAAAACAACCGCCGGCGGCAGATCCTTCTCCCACCTCACCGCCAAGACCTGGAACACCCTCCCCACCAACCTTCGGCAGACCCAAGACCTACTGGCCTTCAGAAGACTACTCAAGACCTGGCTCTTCGATCAGTAGCAGCACCACCCCCCTCTTCCCCCAGCGCCTTGAGACCCTCGCGGGTATGTAGTGCGCTTTATAAGTGACATGATTGATTGATTGATTATCCTGTGGTGTATCCATGTCATCCTTAGCAGCATCTGAGGGTGTCATGTGTTCAATATTTGGCAATGGGATTTCCTACTTACATTAGCAATTTCACATCTGTGGCTGCCACCCCTGCACATCTGTTGTGCCTGCCATTGTTCAATTCGTCTACTTCCCTGACCGTGTGGCCATCTCCACTGGACATGCAGGGTTGGGCATCAATGGGGAAGGACTCATCTGTGTTGTCAGTGCAACATTGCTATACAAGTGTGTTGGATCTGTGCTGATGATTTCGTTGGCACTCCCATGACCAGGCTGATGTGACGGGAGCCTTCATTTGGTGCTAATTGTTGATTGTGTGACCAGGTGCTCAGCTGACATGATGGGGCCCTACTGAGGCAACATATGGCACAGCTTTCCTCACACAGGAGTGGAGTCCCCTCATGGCAGTGTGTACTCCTGTGACATTGCCTGCGCCCAAGGTGTGTGTTGTATGAGCATGTCTGTGTGTTCACTTCCGTTTTGCTGTGCATGCTGGGATCCCTAGTGTTGTACCTGTTTGTGATGCTTGCTGAGTTGACCTATGTTCCCCCAAAGTCTTCTCCCTGGGTTCTCTGTGATGTGGGTGCATGGCACATTACTGGTCATCAGGGTGTCACCCATAGGTGTGTTTGCTGTCAGGGCTGAGTTTGTGTGCAGACGCAGATGGGTCACAGTCAGGATTCCCCTTGGCACTTGTTGTTTACACCTGTCATGTGATTTCCAGTTTGTGTTATCTTTCAGTGATTGTGACACGTTGTGTGTGTGACTGCTGGCACTCCTCAGGGTCCGGGCTGCAATGTTGGTAGTTGTCTATGTGTGTTCTTTGTGGGTGACCTTGGCTTCTTCATTGGTGTGTGACTGTGGCTGGGATCCCATTGGTTGGTGTGGTATTGCCGTCATGTCCATGTACAGCGTAGTGTGCAGTGTGTCAGACATTCAGGAGTCTTGTTGAGTGGCCATGTGTGATGTGTTTCTGCACCTTGGTTCCCACCCACCACCCTGGGATTGTCATGGGTGCATGTGCAATGTCACCAGTGCATGTGTGCTTCACTGCTGCACATTGTTGGAGGTCGAGGTGTGTGGTGTTGAGTGTGTGCAGATGAGAGTTGTTGCCCGGCTACACCCCTGCCTCCATGTTGGCCTTGGCTTACTGGCCGTGCTGATTGATTTGTGCTTGTGTAGGTGTGATGGTAGTTTGTTGCTCAGGACACATGACTGTGGTTCACAGTGTGAACGACATTTAGCTTTGTCATCACAGTGGGATTGTAATGCAGCCCAGGGTCACCACATTGTGGGGGCCCTCGGGGTAGTGCTGTGGTGTGTCTGTGTCTTGCTGTGTCAGTTGCTGTTCCTACATGCTTGTGTGACATGTGTGATTTGTGCTCCCTCTCATCTGACAATGCCTGATTGCCCACATAGGGGATTTGGATCCATGAGTTACCTTTGTGTGGCACTGTATGCACATCTGTGTAATTGGTATTCAGGCCTCCTCATGTGTTGTGTGGTTGCCTGGAGACACTGGCACCCCCCCTCACCTGTTGTGTTTGATGTGCAGTGTGGGTCTGCCTGTTTGTGTTTGTGCATCTGCACCACTGCATTGCCATATCTTAGGTGTGCCATTGGCTGTATGTTGTTTGGTGGGTTTCCCCTGCTGTCCCTGGGACTCCTAGGTCATCGGTCAGCACAATGATCATGGTTTGTGTGTCCCATTGCTGCCATGGTATGGTATCTGTTCACCTCACATCTACAGTCTCCACAGGGTATCTGCATTTGTGTGCCCATTGGTGCAAATATGTGGGTCTGCATTCTGATGGTCACTTCTGTCATTGTGTCATTGATGAATGTTGACAGTGTCAGCCCCCATGGGTGTTGTTTGTCTGCACATGGCCAAAGGTATGTCTTATTTGCACTGCAGTATTTGCCTCCACCAATCTATGTTGCAATGGGACACATGCGCTACTTTGCCACTGATGTGTTTTATGTTCTGTGACCAGGAATCATCCATGCAGTTTGGCAGTTGCAGCTTTTTCTTTGTCAACACTTGCATTTTGGTCACAGTGATGATGGGGGTTTGGACCCCATTGCCACAATGTTCAAAATGTGCTTCAGCTATGGGCCCCACACTTACCTTTTGGTGACTGTGATGATGGGGGTTTAGACCCCATTGCCACAATGTTCTGAATGTGCTTCAGCTATGGGCCCCCACACTTACCTTTTGGTCACTGTGATGATGGGGGTTTGGCCACCATTGCCACAATGTTCAAAATGTGCTTCAGCTATGGACCCCACACTTACATTTTGGTCACTGTGATGATGGGGGTTTGGACCCCATTGCCACAATGTTCAAAATGTGCTTCAGCTATGGACCCCACACTTACATTTTGGTCACTGTGATGATGGGGGTTTGGACCCCATTGCCACAATGTTCAAAATGTGCTTCAGCTATGGACCCCACACTTACATTTTGGTCACTGTGATGATGGGGGTTTGGACCCCATTGCCACAATGTTCAAAATGTGCTTCAGCTATGGACCCCACACTTACATTTTGGTCACTGTGATGATGGGGTTTTGGACCCCATTGCCACAATGGTCATGGCCTGCTTGCATTGTGGGGGCCACACACATATATGTGTGGCACATGTGATAGGGGGTCACATTGTATGTTCAAAGTCATGTTCAGTGTTGTAGGCATTTGACACACTCTACACACGCTTGTCATGGTGTTGGGGGATGTCTTTTTCTTGCATTCCCTAGGTTGTGGTGTGCTGGTTGTGTCATGCATTGTCCATCCTATGAGTGGGGGTGGTGTTGGTGGTAGGCATCCAGCCCCCATGGGTAGAGGTGGTAGTAGTGACAGGCATCCAGCCCCCCATGGGTAGAGGTGGTAGTAGTGGTAGGCATCTGGCACCCCCTGGGTAAGGGTGGTAGTAGTGGTAGGCATCTGGTACCCCCTGGGTAAGGGTGGTAGTAGTGGTAGGCATCCGGCACCCCCTGGGTAAGGGTGGTAGTAGTGGTAGGCATCTGGCACCCCCTGGGTAAGGGTGGTAGTTGTGGTAGGCATCCAGCCCCCCTAGCTAAGGGTGGTAGTAGTGGTGGGCATCTGGCATCCCCATGGCTAAGGGTGGTAGTAGTGGTAGGCATCCAGCCCCCCCTGGGTAAGGGTGGTAGTAGTGGTAGGCATCCAGCCCCCCTGGCTAAGGGTGGTAGTAGTGGTAGGCATCTGGCACCCCCATGGCTAAGGGTGGTAGTAGTGGTAGGCATCCAGCCCCCTGGCTAAGGGTGGTAGTAGTGGTAGGCATCCAGCCCCCTGGCTAAGGGTGGTAGTAGTGGTAGGCATCTAGCACCCCCATGGCTAAGGGTGGTAGTAGTGGTAGGCATCCAGCCCCCTGGCTAAGGGTGGTAGTAGTGGTAGGCATCCAGCCCCCTGGCTAAGGGTGGTAGTCGTGGTAGGCATCCAGCCCCCTGGGTAAGGGTGGTAGTAGTGGTGGGCATCTGGCACCCCCATGGCTAAGGGTGGTAGTAGTGGTAGGCATCCAGCCCCCCTGGGTAAGGGTGGTAGTAGTGGTAGGCATCCAGCCCCCTGGCTAAGGGTGGTAGTAGTGGTAGGCATCCAGCCCCCATGGCTAAGGGTGGTAGTAGTGGTAGGCATCCAGCCCCCTGGCTAAGGGTGGTAGTAGTGGTAGGCATCCAGCCCCCTGGCTAAGGGTGGTAGTCATGGTAGGCATCCAGCCCCCTGGGTAAGGGTGGTAGTAGTGGTGGGCATCTGGCACCCCCATGGCTAAGGGTGGTAGTAGTGGTAGGCATCCAGCCCCCTGGGTAAGGGTGGTAGTAGTGGTAGGCATCCAGCCCCCTGGCTAAGGGTGGTAGTAGTGGTAGGCATCTGGCACCCCCATGGCTAAGGGTGGTAGTAGTGGTAGGCATCCAGCCCCCTGGCTAAGGGTGGTAGTAGTGGTAGGCATCCAGCCCCCTGGCTAAGGGTGGTAGTCGTGGTAGGCATCCAGCCCCCCTGGGTAAGGGTGGTAGTAGTGGTGGGCATCTGGCACCCCCATGGCTAAGGGTGGTAGTAGTGGTAGGCATCCAGCCCCCCTGGGTAAGGGTGGTAGTAGTGGTAGGCATCCAGCCCCCTGGCTAAGGGTGGTAGTAGTGGTAGGCATCTGGCACCCCCATGGCTAAGGGTGGTAGTAGTGGTAGGCATCCAGCCCCCTGGCTAAGGGTGGTAGTAGTGGTAGGCATCCAGCCCCCTGGCTAAGGGTGGTAGTCATGGTAGGCATCCAGCCCCCTGGGTAAGGGTGGTAGTAGTGGTGGGCATCTGGCACCCCCATGGCTAAGGGTGGTAGTAGTGGTAGGCATCCAGCCCCCTGGGTAAGGGTGGTAGTAGTGGTAGGCATCCAGCCCCCTGGCTAAGGGTGGTAGTAGTGGTAGGCATCTGGCACCCCCATGGCTAAGGGTGGTAGTAGTGGTAGGCATCCAGCCCCCTGGCTAAGGGTGGTAGTAGTGGTAGGTATCCAGCCCCCTGGCTAAGGGTGGTAGTCGTGGTAGGCATCCAGCCCCCCTGGGTAAGGGTGGTAGTAGTGGTGGGCATCTGGCACCCCCATGGCTAAGGGTGGTAGTAGTGGTAGGCATCCAGCCCCCCTGGGTAAGGGTGGTAGTAGTGGTAGGCATCCAGCCCCCTGGCTAAGGGTGGTAGTAGTGGTAGGCATCTGGCACCCCCATGGCTAAGGGTGGTAGTAGTGGTAGGCATCCAGCCCCCTGGCTAAGGGTGATAGTAGTGGTAGGCATCCAGCCCCCTGGCTAAGGGTGGTAGTCGTGGTAGGCATCCAGCCCCCCCTGGGTAAGGGTGGTAGTAGTGGTGGGCATCTGGCACCCCCATGGCTAAGGGTGGTAGTAGTGGTAGGCATCTGGCACCCCCATGGCTAAGGGTGGTAGTAGTGGTAGGCATCCAGCCCTCCTGGGTAAGGGTGGTAGTTGTGGTAGGCATCCAGCCCCCCTGGCTAAGGGTGGTGGTAGTGGTAGGCATCTGGCACCCCCATGGCTAAGGGTGGTAGTAGTGGTAGGCATCCAGCCCCCCTGGGTAAGGGTGGTAGTGGTGGTGTGCATGTGGCACCCCCATGGCTAAGGGTGGTAGTAGTGGTAGGCATCCAGCCCCCCTGGCTAAGGGTGGTAGTAGTGGTAGGCATCTGGCACCCCCATGGCTAAGGGTGGTAGTAGTGGTAGGCATCCAGCCCCCTGGGTAAGGGTGGTAGTGGTGGTGGGCATGTGGCACCCCCTGGGTAAGGGTGGTAGTAGTGGTGGGCATCTGGCACCCCCTGGCTAAGGGTGGTAGTAGTGGTTGGCATCCAGCCCCCCTGGGTAGGGGTGGTAGTGGTGGTGCGCATCCAGGCCCCTGTGTGCATATGTGGCATTGGTGATGGGCATCCCGCCCCTATGGTACTGCTGTTGCTGGTGTAAGTAAATTCTGCATCCCTCTGTGTGTGTGTGTGATGTGTCGTGTACGTGTTGTATGTTTT
The DNA here is from genome assembly GCA_963921515.1 of Calotriton arnoldi. Lineage (NCBI taxonomy): Eukaryota > Metazoa > Chordata > Amphibia > Caudata > Salamandridae > Calotriton > Calotriton arnoldi. The sequence continues at coordinate 314,773 of CAWUFW010011946.1, forward strand.
TGTGGTTGGTGTCTGACTTACCTTCTGCGCCGTACGCGTCCGTGCCTGTTCCGGTAGTAAATGTAGAATATTGGTAGGATCGGAACGAAGGGATTCATGGTTGGTTCGTCTCGTTCGTCTTTCTCGTTGCTTCGCGTCATCCTCATCGCTGGCGTGTTCACCTCGTAGCCGTGGATCGTGTTGTGGCGCGAATCGGAGCTTATGTGCGCCTCTCCCGGAAGCTTTGACGTGCCGGACGTAGCGACGGGTTCGGCGCGTACGGAACGCGCATCGTACTTGTCCGGCCGGACGGGCCTGCATTTTACCTTCCGTGCGACTCGACTCGGCGTTTCCGGATTCGCCTCGGTCGGAGAACAGGACCTGGATTGGGTGAGTACGACTCGGCCGGATTCTATGCTGTTGTGCGCATCGTACTTACTCGTTCGGAATAATGTACGGATCGGTCGGGAAACAGGCATTCGCATGGCTTTTTTCCCGACCAAATGGTATTGGGGCGCCTCCGACCGAGATCGGAATCGGCCCCAGAGTGTGTGCAGTCACTCCCAGGAAGAAACCCAAGTGTTGTGCTGAGATGGGTGGTGTACCAATATCTGTCACTTTGGATTCTGGTTCACCTTACACTATTATAAACAAAACTGTGTGGGAGGAGAAATTCAAAGGTGTCAAAGATTTTGAATTAAATTCTCCTGATATCTCACCAAGGAGCTTTACAGATGAAACCATACAATTAGTTGGATTCAAAGAAATGGAGTTCAAGTTCAAAGGTCGTGTAGCTACTAGTAAATTGTATGTATCTAAGGGTGGTCCATATTTTCTCTGTTGGTAGGACCAAGGGGAATTGGGAATTATTCTTGATCCCAGTAAAGAAGAGCCGGTGCTGGTTATACAAGGTGAACATTAATCACTCATGATATGTAGAGGGTATTTCCTGATGTGTTTTCGGATAAAGTTGGGGCACTTGAAGGTTTTCAGCATAGAATAATATTAAAGGAAAATGCCATACCAGTCATACACAAAGCCAGAAATATCCCCATCAGTGTTAGGGATGATGTGTCAAGGGAACTGGATAAACTATTAACGCTGGTATAATTGAAGAGGTGGAAGCCTCAGATTAGGTGGCTCCCTTGGTAATCGCAAGACGTGCCAACGGGAAAATTAGACTTTGTGCGGACCTCAGAGATTTAAATAAATACATACTAGTCTATCAATTTCCCCTACCAAAAATTAATGAAATGCTGTCAATTACGAGGGGTTCCAAATGGTTCACCACCATCGACCTTACATCCGCGTATCACCAGATTTTATTACATCCTGATAGTCGTAGATTGACAGAATTCATTACGCCTTTTGGGTGTTTAAATTGTACAAGGGAGTAAAAAAGGTGGTATTCTTTTAGGATGATATCCTAGTTATGGGGAAGACCGAGAGTGAACATGATGCAAAACTTAGAGAGGTTCTCCAAATTCTGAGTAAGAAAGGGTTAAGAGCACAATACACAAAATGCAAATTTGCAAAAAATTCCGTTACCTATTTAGGTCATGAGCTCAGCGAAAAAGGGGTAGCACCTAAAGCATCTCTAGCTGAAGCTATTAAGAATGCACCAGCACCTTCCAGCAAAGATGAGATTCGATTTTTTTTTAGGGATGGCAGAGTTCTATGCCAAGTATGTGAGGAATTTTGCAACCCAAAAAATTCCTATTAGACAATTCTTAAAAGCAAGTTCCAAATTTGCATGGTCAAATAACTGTCAAACTGCTTTTCAGACCATCATGGATGACACTAGCTGAGCTGCTAACCTACCGGGTTTTAATCCGTTATATGATAGCATTATTACTACTGATGCTAGCTGCAAGCGAATGGGAGCAGTCCTTATGCAGGTTGACAATGAAGAAAAGGAATCTGTGATAGCGTTTGCCTCACGTTCTATAACTCCAATGGAAGAAAGGTATTCTGTTATAGAAAAAGAAGCCTTAGCGTGTGTCTGGTGTTTTGAACATATTAAGGCTTAAATTTGGGGATCAACCTTTACCATTAGGAGTGACCACAAACCGTTAACCAAAGTGCTCACCACTAAAGGACTGTTTAGTGCATCACCCAGATTAGCTTGTATGTCAATCAAACGATTAGATTATAATTACAAGGTATGTTATGTGCCGGGTGTTTTGAATAAAACAGCGGATTTCTTAAGTAGAATGCCTTTGCCACTAAGTATTGATCCTGAACTCAGAGTCAAATTTGAAAATTGTTTTGTGGCAGATATTAGTGAAGGTATTTCTGAAAGTGAATGGATGGAAGCTACTGTAAAGGATGAATTCATACAAAAGATCACCAAACGGACCTGTGAGGGGTGGCCCCCAAAAAGGACCTAAATGACAAATTTCGAGTTTGTAGGGAGTTAAGAGATGAACTGTCTATTGAAGAGGGTAAGGTACTATGAGCTGGTAGGATCATTCCCCCAGATTCATTGATAAGCAAAATTCTAGAGATACATTATGAAGGTCATTTAGGCATAACAAAAACCAAATGCAGAGTCAAAGTATGTATTGGTGGCCAGGTATGGACCAAACCATAGAAAGAAAAGAAGGAGCATGTGTGTTGTGCAACAATTCTGAAAAAACCTGGTTACCATAAAGCCCTCTTTGTGTCCCTTAAAAGGTCCAAATATGCCTTGGGAGAAGATTGGAGTGGATATCTTAGGTCCAGTGCAAGAAGGGACCGATGGGAAGTACGTTATCGTACTTTTTGATCATTTTTCTAAATGGACACACATAATGGTTGTTAGAAAAGTGGATGCTAATGCAGTTATTTGTTTCCTAGATTAAGTTTTTCTGAGAGAAGGATTACCCAAAGTGATTTCAACTGACAATGGACCCCAATTTGTGTCTGGGGTATTCAATGATTTTCTAGATAGCAATAGTATTGTGCACAAAACGACCTCAATTTATCATCCTGCCAGGAATGGTTCAGTTGAACGATTTAATCTTGTGTTCAAGAATACCATCCAGTTAGCTAAAGACTCAAAGTTGTCGTGGGTTAAAGATATTTGGTGTACTGTTTTAGCTTACAGGGATACACTGTGTAGTACTATGGGGTTTAGTCCTTTTGAAATCATGAGGGGCAGGTTACGTGCCATGAAAGACAATGTTGCTTGGATGCTTCACACAAGGAAAAGTGAATGGACCCAAAGGCTGGTTAAAAAACGTTTGATGGAGTGTCAAGAAAAGAGTAAAAAATATCATGGCAAAAAGTACTGTTCCAAACCTGTTGAGGTATGTGCGGGTGACTGGGTCAGAGTCAGAAAACCAGGAGTGTACAAGAAAGGTAAGGGTCGATATCTTCCCCTGTTACAAGTTACTAAGATTTTATGCAACTCAGTTCAGTTGAGTGATTGTAAGGTGTGGCATGTGAGTTGCATTACACCATACAGAGGGGAGAAGACGGGTGCCAACAATGGCAGTGAGTTAGCGGATGATAATTGCTCCACAAGTAATTTGAGGAAATCTCATTGGTTGCCGGATGAATGTGCAGATGTCTACCCCCGTTGAACTCTGTTGAAGTAGATTCTCATGAAGTAGGTTTGCACGAGCAGAGAGAAGAAAAGAGAAGGAGACCTGGACGGGTTATCAAACAACCTCTTAGGTTTCAGGACTACGTGTGTGGTTGATACATCCAGTTTTTGTTAGGTCTTTGTTTTTTCCATTCTTCGTTTTGTTTATTTTTTTGTTCATTTTATTGTAAGGGAAAAGATGTGTTGCATTTAAGTCTTGTACCTTTATTACAACTTTGTCCTTCTTATTCCACCATAGTCTTATAGAACTAGAATTTAGAGCATAGTGTTAAGAATGTTATGGGGGAGTTCTTTGTACGGGATTTGACTTGAGCAGTCCATGGTTTTGCTGTTTCCCCGTACTGGGGTTTATGCTGTATTTAAATAAACTCAAGTTGGAATACAAAACCAGCGTACAGCGTTACTACAGCTGCTCTCTTTAATACAAGGCCCAAAGGAGGGAGAGTGCCAACAAGCGAGTCTCATGCTCAAAGCTTTTCTATCCCTCTTACCCCTCCCTTCAGACCATAAACTCACTGCTACTCCTTCGGAGTCTCCCACAAGTCCCCCTCAATACATTCCTCCACCCCCTTCAGGAGGCAGTATGGTCCATTTCTTCAAGGTCAGTGCCTCCTTGATTGGGTGCTGATGCATTGGTATCAAAGTCTCTACTCAGTGCCATTAAAGATGACTTTCAGTTTTGCTGTGAAAAGCAACATGTATTGCATGTTGAGTGAGTGGAGTTTAGCTTTTACCAAGTCAAATGTTTGACGCTGCTTACTGACCTCATGGTATTAGTCAGGAAATACCATGATAACTGATTATTTGTATTTTATTTCCCCCATTCGTCTCGCCTCTCTTAAGATCATGTATCTGCCTCAAAAGTTCAACAGTCGGCCTATGATGGCTCGTGGGGGGGTCCCAGAAGGTGGGCGAGCCGCCAGGGCCTGTGTACTCTTTCTATGAGAAAGCAGCTGGACAGTTTCTCCTCAGGGAAAGTAGATCTAAGCCATTGACCGAGGAAGCCCATCATGTCGTTTTTCTCCACTCTCTCAGGAAATCCCACTAGTCTGATATTATTACACCATGCCCTGTTTTCTGCGTCATCAACTCGCCAGAGCTAGTCCTTAGTCATCGCTTACAGCTCCTTCAGGTCACGACTCATGTCTTGATTCACATCCTCCACTTCTGACATTCTTTCTTCTACCTTCATTACACAATCAGCCATGTTTCGGAGGTCCTGTTGAAGGACTGAAACCTCTAATCTCACCTACCCTATCTTGGTTTCCAGGGCAGATGTGGAAAGATGAATGGCACTTAGGAACACCCCATTGTCTGGCATTTTGGGAGGCACGGCCACATCCAGTCGTGTCTCCATCATCTTGGAGTATCTATCTATCTTCCCCTTGGTGGGGCGGCTGCGATTCCTTGTCCTTCTCCATGTTCCTGGGAGCCCCTCAGCCAAGCCTGTACCTCTAGTAGGGAACGCCATTGGCCCCCAGGACAGTCGAATTCTAGTCGCTGGGCTGTACCTCAGTCTCACAAGTGTCAGTCCATCACAGTGCTAGGTGGCTAGAGGGATGAAGAATGCTGATTGCGACTGTTACACTGGGTTCGCACCTGCATCAGTCAGGATGGAATATAAGCGGTAGAGTGCACTACACCCCACTTTCATGCCCTGCTGCCCTTTCAGATCTCTCAACACTTCAATGCACCAGTTATCTCAGTCTCAGTAGTTTATTGCCTCCTTCCAAAGTATCCCCCTTCGGCGTGTCTAGTAGTCCATTGAATAGAAGCGGGGTACTGAGTCAGGGTAGTGTCCCCGCAGGCCATCCTGGTATCTTTGCTGGGCTCTCATTCCCTTGTGCAAGATCTGTAGTGGCCTTCAAGTGATGATGCAATGTGACACAGGTGGGGGCCACTGGGCAACATGGGGTCCGATGAGCCTGTCCTCAGTGGGAGTCCTGCGGGAAGGGAAGAAGGGTGGGGGTATCACCTCCTCGCTCCCACAGCAAGCAGGACAGGATGCCTTGCTTTGCTAAGGGCCTCCGGTCCAGCCCCGCATGTCTCAGGGACTCAGCCACAGAGGCCCAGCCCCTGTAGGCCGCATGTCACTGGGCAAGCATGCCAGGTCTTTCCATTCAGCCCCAAAGTGCTCTGCACGGCTCGGAGTGTTCCGGGTGGGGAATGTGAGGGGGGAGGCTGGCCGCCACAGCTCCCAACCCCACCGATGGACTCTGTGGCCATTCAGGGAGCCGGTCTTCAGATGAAGTCATCTCCCTCTCGTTCCCTGTCTTCACCCCTTCACCTCCGCTGTCAAGCCAACACCCACGAAAGCACACCGAGGGAGGGGGGACTTACAGTTCTGCTGCTACTGGCCTGTGTGCCGAGTCACCGCCTCCACTGCAGTGCCAGTGTTGCCAGGCTGCGCCTTGGGCCTCACCCTGCGGCTCGCTTTGGACCGCCGGTGTGACACCTCGTCGGAAGTCAGCACGTGCCTCAGGCAGCCAGGGGATACTAGTCTCCTCTTCAGGGGAGTCAGGACCGGCTGAGTGACAAACCAGGCTTCCCCAGCCCTTCAGCATGACACCACTACCGGCCTCTCAACCGTCTCCAACACCGCCTATAGGGAAGTCACCATTTTGATGCCGCCTCACGGCAATTGCCTCACTGGTGTCACAGCGGCCGGGGAAGGACCCCCCCCGCTTCGCATCCTCAGAGGCTCGTTAGTGTTGACCAGGACGTGTTGGGGGTAATACTGGGAGTCTGATGAGACTCCGGGACAGCGGATTACAGCAGGATAACTGTCGGCCCAGTTAGAGGTCCGGGACTACACGTCTACTCCGCCATCTTGTTCGACACGCCCAACAGTTGCACTGTCAAACCAGACCTAAAACTCCATGTAGGTTAATGACTGACCACCTCCCATCTGTGTTGCTGCCAGAGAAAAACAACATAAACTATCTAGTTATTTAAGACACTTTAGCAAGCTTCCAATGTCTTGTGTGTGCCCCTGAAAGTTCAAGCTTTGGCAGCTGGATAAATAAACAAACTGATCAAAGCTGTGGAGAGCAGGCACTTTTTGTGCGTGGAAGCGCACAACTTCTGCCAAATCAAAACTTGTACTCCTGGTCTAAACATCTGGGAGGAGCCAAATCTCCTCACTATTGATTCTCACATAATTGTCTGGTGACAGCTGCGCTGTCAAGTCAGACCTTAAAAAGGTACATTTAGACATGTACAAACATAAATCTCGAACTGAAATAAATTGCATTAGGAAATTATATCACACATCAAAAAGCATATTCATGTTATATTGAAACTCCAGTAAATGAGAGATAACAGATAAATAAAGGGAGGAAAATTGATGGCACACACACAATAGAATCCTAGAGTTGATGTAACCAAATACACACAAGAAAAGTAGACTGATGTCTGACTAAAACAGTATAAGAGGTTTTTGTATATTTCATATCACACTGAAGCTCTGGTTGGAAACTATAACTGCATAATCAACAGATTCATTAATGCATCAGAATTATAAACACATTTGGATCCCAATAGTCTATTTATGTGTGAAACATTATGGTCTCAATTAGATCTAATGAAACAGAACATGGAAGAGCTATTTATGTAAATTTAATTCACTCTTACTTTTTATGATTGCAAGTTATATTTGCTCTTCACATAACATAGTTTTACACTCAGAAAAATATTCTGCCCCCTTGTGATATGTAGTATTTAATATTCTTCCAGGTCAGGGAATCTCTGGGCATTCGGTTCCCATCCATAACCTTGCAAGTTTCTGGCTAGCGCAAAATTATTTTTCTTTGTCAATTTTCACCCTATAGTCAATTGGATATTTACTCCTGGAAAGGGCAGGAGTACATCGGGGGGCTTATTTACAAGCCCCTTCCGCCGCCCGTACGTCACTTTTTCCCATGTTAAAAGTGATGCACTGGCTGCGCAAGGGGCTTGTAAATAAGCCCCCGGGTTTCGGCGTAAGAGGAAAGGGAAATCCCTCACAAGTGCACGTGTAGAAGAAGGGGTTTCTTCATAGAGGTACACATAATCCTTGTGGACAAAAATGACGAAGTTAAACGTGCAATTGCACTCCTGCAAGACATTTGCCCATGCATAAATGTACAATTACGCAGGTAGAAAATCTCTTACCGATATTGTAAATGGGAACTCTGAAATTTTTTTCAGGGGCATTTCTAGAAACCTGTAACTACGGAAGGTTCCTATCCATACTCTCAGAAACCCTTGAAAGTCAAAAAGTCTTCATACACACAGGTGTAAACCTTCAAGTGGAGATTTTACAATTTCTTTGTAAATCAACCGGAACAAGGACAACAGATTTCTTCCTAATGTATAGCCTTAAGAACCCTGCAGCCCCATTGAAATTAGAAAAGTAAATATTATGCAGTCGAATGTATTTAGCAGATTTCTTTTTCCTGACGCCTGACAACAGAGACGTGCAGCGTCTTTAGTGAAAATGCCATTGACCATAACTGCAGTATCCCAGGGGCACAAGTAGGGGTTAATGGTTGGGGATACACAAGGCATCTCACACTAGTTAGAGAATGTGCTCAGTTTATTTCCCAACCCTAAAATAGTTATGGTGGCAGGAAAACAATGAGAACACTATTTTGGAAAATTAATTTTCATTCTGGCAAACAACCAAAAATGATCTCAGAAGACATTACGTCTTTGGTTGAATGGAAAAAAGTTGTAGTTTGCTGCCAAGTGCAAAATTTCAGATACCTTTCAAGATACCAGAATGCCGTTCTGACAGCTAATTGTGAAGCTTACTTGGAGGCTCAAGCAGTTAAGTATAATTGTAAGGAAAACTCCATGTAATTCTCTATAATCAGACCAAAGAAACTGTAAAGAGTAATTGGGCCTGATTCTCAAACTGCACTTTGTAGTGCGTTTTGTAGCATTTCAAAACATACTACAAAACGTACTACAAAATGTAAGTTGTGCCTACGCTTATGTGTGCGTAGTTCTCTGCCCCATTATGGAGTCTCTTCACATGAGCATATAGATTTTAGTGGTAAATGTGGTAGGGACACATAGGAGTGTGGGGGGGAGGGGCAAACTTACTGCTAAAGAGAATGGGATCAGGGAGGAATAAGAGGGGTTTGAGGAGGGTCAGGGAGGGGCTTAGGGAGGGACGTTACCCACCCACACAAGAGTAAGCCAATTGCATTACTCTGTGGGTGCAGACATGTAAAATACACTTTTGTAGTAAGTTTACTCTCCGAGTATGTGAATACCAAAAATAGTAAATTTACAAACTATAACTTTATAAAATCACCAGTTCATTTGTATATATTTAATTAATGTATTAATTGTCAAAGACTAATGAAATTCAGAGCTGAGATTTATTTGTCATGAGGCGTTGTGACATTGATTGGTTGCCGAACACGCACAGAATGTTTTTCATGTTTATAAACTTGTGCATATATGTTTTGAGAGGTGGTGAGGTGCACTGATTTGAGAAGGTCTTGAAAGCTGTACCTCAAAATGCAATATCATCTGGAATAAATTCTATATTCAACCAGTAGTCTTGGAGTGCTGTTTCTTTATTAAGAAATGTATATCTATGTATATGTGTATATATATATATCTATATATATCTATATATATATATATTATCTACTGGCGGTCGCCAGTAGATAGTTATAGTTACAACCTATTATCCATAGGAAATCCGCGACATTCTATTTGAAATAACTCTCTTGCCGGTTGACGTATCTTCGCGAAATTTTCAAACTTTGTGGCCCGCTCCGGTCCGCTCCTACCCTGAAAGTCTCGGGGGATTCGTCAAGCGGGGGCCGAGAAAAAGGGGGTCCCAAAACGCGTTTTCCCCATGCACTTTTCCATAGGAAACTTTAGACACGGCTACAGCCCGAACTGCTGAACGGAATTACACCAAATTTGGCAAAGAGGTAGTTCTTGGTTCAGAAAGAACCCTTTTGTTAAATGGTGTAAATCCGTTCAGTAGTTGCTGAGAAAATGAAAAGTAAAAAGTTAGTGATATCTATGGCCGAGTAGGGTCCGCGTACCCTCAGCGCACCCTGCGCGCACCGTCCCGATCACGAGCTGCATGTTAATTGGTTGTCAGCTGGCTGTCAACATTCCGATTCAGGAAATGTTGGCAGCCATTTTGTCCCTCGGTAGAACCGAGGGACAGAAACAAGTGCGCAAGCGCACAAAGGGGGCAGGGTAGAAACACCCTGACCCTCTAGGTTTGCTCAGGGGTCCCACAAGGACCCCTGGGCAAACAAAAAATAAAAAATAAAAATAAAAATCGGCAGGATGCGCTCAGGGTGCGCGAATCCTGCCGAAAATCGAGCGCGGTCTCCCGCGCTTCGATAGTCAATTGGCCCCCGGGTGGCCCAAGTCCCGGGGGCATGGTGGGGGGGATAATTTAATGTGTGGGGGCCTCAAAGGGCCCCCAAGCCCCGGGGACTGCCACCCCCCGGGCTTTTTTGAAGAATGGTGCGGGAGGGCTCTGAGCCCTCCCGCAGCCCCGGGACCACCACCTCCTTGGGGCTTTTTTTAATCAAAAATAAAACCAGTGTGGGGGCTCCAGCCCCCCACACGCCCCGGGGACCGCCACCTCCTCGGGGCACTAAACATTTTAATATGGGGGTCCGTTACGGACCCCAGAGCCCCGGGGACCACCACCTCCCGGGGCTGTGTACTGAATGGGAGGGGGCCGCGCGGCCCCTCCTGGAGCCCTTGATGGCCCTGGGGACCACCACCCCCAGGGCCGGCTCCTGCAGTGTCCCGGGGTGCCTACCCCGGGACACTGTAGTTTGCTATGGCAGGACGGAGCCTCGCGGCTCCCGTCCTGCCATAGCAACTGCTTTGGATATTGGAAGAGAGAGCAGGGAAACCTGCTCTCTCTTCCAATATCCAAAGCGATTGCTTTTCCACATGGGGAGCAGCATGTCAGCTGCTCCCCATGTGGAACAGCAATGCCGGCTCCCAAGGGACGTGGGGAGCCGGCGGGACTGTGGGGGATTGGGGACCCCCCACAGTCCCCAACGGAGAGGGCCAGCCCCGGGGGATGGGGTCCCCGGGGCAAGTAGTGGCTCGGGAGGGGGCCACGTGGCCCCCTCCCCAAAAAAGAGAATTTTTTTTTTTTTTTAAATGGAAAGGCCGGCCCCGGGGGATGGGGTCCCCGGGGCATTAAAATGGCCAGAGGAGGGGGGCCACGCTGCCCCCTCAAAATAATAAATATAGAGGCCATGCCCCGGGGATGGGGTCCCCGGGGCCAATACAGGCCCAGGGAAGGGGGCCACGCGGCCCCCTTCCCGTTTTTTTTTTTTTTTTGAAAAATTAAAAAAGGGTAAGGCCCTGGGGGATGGGGTCCCCAGGGCCCAAAAAGAGAAAAAGGAAGGGGGCTACACAGCCCCCTTCAGGGGACAAAAAAAAAAACGATCGGGCCCGCAGGCCCCGCCCCTTCTTTCACCACTCTGCAAACGCGCCCCTGGCGCGTTTGCAGAGGGGGAACAAATTCCCTTGAATACTGGGGGTCCCTGGGGCCAACTAGCCCACCAGGAACCTCCAGTATGCGCCAGGGGCTGCCTTGCAGAGACGTGTAGAGAGGCCGCACCCCTTTTACACCTCTCTGCAACGCAGCTCTGTGGCGCTTTTTGGAGGTATATGGTGGGCTAGTTGGACTCCGGGGACCCTCAGGATTCAAGGGGACTTAATCCCCCAACTTAAAACGCGCCACGGGCGCGTTTGCACAGTGGTGAAGGGAGGGGGCGGGGCTTCAGGTGACATGTGTGCAAACAGGCCCCGTGGCGCGTTTTAAGATGGGGAATTAAATCCCTTCAATCCTGAGGGTCCCTGGGGCCAACTAGCCCAACAGGTACATCCAGAAAGCGCCACAGAGCTGCGTTGCAGAAAGGTGTAAAAAGGGGTGTGGCCTCTCTACACGTCTCTGCAACGCAGCCCCTGGCGCATATTGGAGGTTCCTGGTGGGCTAGTTGGCCCCTAGGGACCCTCAGGATTCAAGGGGACTTAATCCCCCAACTTAAAACGCGCCACGGGGCGCGTTTGCACAGATGTCACCTCAGGCCCCGCCCCTCCCTTCACCATTGTGCAAATATTCCTCTAAAATCAGCCGAAATACGAATTCCGATTTACTCACCTGTTATAAGGAGAGACCTCAGTGCTGTATCTTTCAGCCCAGTACTGGTCCTGAAAAGTAATTTTAACCGTACTTACCAGTAACTTGAATTTCCTTCCATAGGCTAACATTGACTGGTTTCAATTGGAAATTCTTCTAAGTGTGGAGTTTTGGAACTTTAAAATATTCCTGTAAAATCAGCCGAAATACGAATTCCGATTTACTCACCTGTTATCAGGAGAGACCTCAGTGATGCATCTTTCAGCCCAGTACTGGTCCTGAAAAGTAATTTTAACCGTACTTACCGGTAACTTGAATTTCCTACATAGGCTAACATTGACTGGTTTCACTTGGAAATTCTTCTAAGTGTGGAGTTTTGGAACTTTAAAATATTCCTCTAAAATCAGCCGAAATACGAATTCCGATTTACTCACCTGTTATCAGGAGAGACCTCAGTGCTGCATCTTTCAGCCCAGTACTGATCCTGAAAAGTAATTTTAACCGTACTTTACCGGTAACTTGAATTTCCTTCATAGGCTAACATTGACTGGTTTCACTTGAAATTCTTCTAAGTTTTGATTTTTGAAACATACAAATATTCCTCTAAAATCAGCCGAAATCCGAATTCTGATTTACTCACCTGTTATCAGGAGAGACCTCAGTGCTGCATCTTTCAGCCCAGTACTGGTCCTGAAAAGTAATTTTAACCGTACTTACCAGTAACTTGAATTTCCTTCCATAGGCTAACATTGACTGGTTTCACTTGGAAATTCTTCTAAGTGTGGAGTTTTGGAACTTTAAAATATTCCTCTAAAATCAGCCGAAATACGAATTCCGATTTACTCACCTGTTATCAGGAGAGACCTCAGTGCTGCATCTTTCAGCCCAGTACTGATCCTCAAAATTAATTTTAACCGTACTTACCGGTAACTTGAATTTCCTTCATAGGCTAACATTGACTGGTTTCACTTGGAAATTCTTCTAAGTGTGGAGTTTTGGAACTTTATAATATTCCTCTAAAATCAACCAAAGTACGAATTCCAATTTACTCACCTGTTATCAGGAGAGAACCCAGTGCTGCATCTTTTAGCCCAGCACTGACCCTGAAAAGTAATTTTAACCGTACTTACCAGTAACTTATATTTTCTTCCATAGGAATCCTTTGTCTGGTTTTCAGCAGAAAAGTTTCAAAGTGTCGATTTTCACAAATTACAAATATTCCTTAAAAATCGCCTGTATGACTTAAACGCATTCTTTCAACTGTTTACAGGAGATGCACCAGTGCTGGATCCAGGATCCAACACTGAGTAACAAAAAGTAACGATAACAGTTTTTACCTCCTAAGTGAATTTCCTTCCATAGGATAACATTGGTCATTCTATGAGAAAAAGTTTCTAAGTGTCAACTTTTAAAGTACAATAATATTCCTTAAAAATCACGACTGTAACCAAAACGCTTTTACTCAACTGTTTACAGGAGATGTCCCAGGACTGAATCTAGGATCCAGTCCTGTGGTTAGAAAAGTAATTCATAAAGTAACTAATTGCATTTAACTAGAAATTCACATTGAGCTGAATGTTGCATTGTGTTTGAAAATGTGTTGCCCATTGCAACAACTGTAACTACTGTACTTAAAAGTCTATTGCCTATTTGCAAAGTATTTAAACTAAAGTAATTCATTCTGAGAAAGTATATTTTGTAATGTAATGTATAATGTAATTACAATGTAATTTAAAAAATAAAATATCTAAAAATAAATAGTTTAAAAAAATGTAGTAAATCAGTATCAAAAAATAAATATAACAATTAACACATTTAAAAATTGTCATTTACAAAACCTTTGAAATTCACTGAAAAAAACCATAGGTTTCAGACATGTTATAGTTAGGAATTAGCATTTAAAAAACCTTTGAAATTCACTGAAAAAACCATAGGTTTCAGGCACGTTATAGTTAGAAATTAGCATTTAAAAACCTTACAAATTCACTGAAAAACCATAGGTTTTAGGGACAGTTATAGTTAGTTGGACATTGCACTCGTACAAAACCCGTGAAATTCCCCGTTATAGTTAGTTCAGCTAACTATAACTCGTGCCCCCGCAATGCACTGCTGATGACGTCACATATTACATCACTCATGACATGGTCAGTGACATCACTGATGACATCACTGATGACATCTCAAATGACATCACTGATGACATCATCCACGTGATAATCTGATGCACCTCCTCACACCCTAATATAACCTTTGATACACCCACTCTAAATTACAGACTGCCATTCGCAAAACCATAGACACTCCAACACCAATAACTACATACCCACTCACTGATTCTTAGGTCTACACACACATCCACTCACTCACCCGTACAGTCACTCATACTTACGGTCACTCAGTACAGGACTATCATATGCACTCATACTCCTATATAGACACTCAAACACCGCCACTCATCCATAGAGGTACTCACACACCTAGTCAGTCATGCAAATAATTAAACACACTGCCATTTACTCACCTATACAGTTATACACACACCAGCTCACTTACTCATACAAATACTAGCACATTCTTACGCTCTTATACAATCACTGATACAAGCACACACTAATCCATACAGTCACTCTCACAATCACACACTCTCGCTTATAGCTATTTATATACTGAAACACACATATATACTGCCTTTCACATATGTAGTTACTCACACATGTACCACTGGGACATACATTCACTCACTAACACACTCTTACACACACTTACCCACCCATACAGTCTATCACAGATGCACTCTTGAAACCATCCACCCAGTGAATCACCCACTCAATCAATCAATCACATGACTTTATTCGGCATAAAAGAATACCATAAAAGTACAGATAAAATACATCAGAGTTAAAAACTAGTCCAGCAATCTAAACATTTCCATAAAACATAATCAATACATCAGTGATTAGGATACGCATCCCCTTGCACAATTCCCTCGTAATACCAAAAATGAATTACATCACTGGCGGGTGTAAGCTCCCCCCAAGCCCTTTGTTGCCCTTAGCCTGAATGCTGCCCTTAAAAAATTTCCAGTACAAAATAGAGTCAAAGCATCTGGGGATAACTTTAAAAATAACAAAGCTACCCACTCACACATCTATGCACAGAGTCGCACACACCCCACCCACACAAACACTCAGGCACCCATACAGATACTCAGACAACCAATCAATAACTCATATAGACACTCATGTAGCTATTCACAAACCCATGCAGCCACTTACACAGCAACAGACAGACGGATACAGACATTCACCCAGTTTAGTCACTAACCCATGCATTCAGTAAGATACGTTTAATCACTCACTTATAGAGTTAGTCACGCACCTACCAAATCATCCATACAGACACTTATACACCCACTCATTCTTCAATACGCCTTTCCCTATATATATTAAAAATATTTAAACTTTACAGAAACACACAGTCACTGGATGATGTCATCAGTGATGTCATTTGAGATGTCATCAGTGATGTCATCAGTGATGTCACTGACCATGTTATGAGTGATGTAATATGTGACGTCATCAGCAGTGCATTGCGGGCGTGAGTTATAGTTAGCTGAACTAACTATAACGGGGGAATTTCACGGGTTTTGTACGAGTGCAATGTCCAACTAACTATAACTGTCCCTAAAACCTATGGTTTTTTCAGTGAATATATATATATATATATATATATATATATTTATATATAGATATATATATATATCCCCAATCAGCTCCAGTCTACTCAGCCAGAGACGGCACTCCATGTAGTGTGGCAATAAAGTTTTATTCAAAACCTCTCAAATCGCAGACAGGCACGTCTACGTGTTTTGGCTCCCACTGAACCTTGTTCACGACGCCCAACATTTGCGTCTGCAGCCATTTTAAACATAAATAGTAAACATAGAAGACTTGTTGGTCATTGTGAACAGCCCGAAAAAAAATACAGCAGCCATCTTGTAACATGTTTCTCATCATTACAATTGCACTCGAATAATGACCAAAGCTGGATATGTTATAACAATCAAATACATATTAAATTAATGTCAGCTGGTAACACTCCATGAATTAAACTCTAACCGAGTAACAGGGTTAATATGAAATTATAAAGCCATTCCGACTTCCAAATTACCAAGTGTCAGAGTGTGTACTGAACGGATACCAATGTAGCCTAAATCCTACATATACCAATAATGTTCCAAACTTTAAATGAAAAAAAGGGAGGAAAGGACTGAAGTTCGGCATGCAAGTCAAGCTCAATTGGGCAAAATCAAAGTATGACCAAGTAGTGTCTTCTCATTCTATGAAGTCCAGCAGAGAACAAAAACTTATAATTACTTTCAAGCCCCATTGGGCTGTTAGATTGAGGAATTTAAGAAAAACATAAATAATAACATTGTGCCCCATTTGGCTGAAGAGACTTCCCAAAACAATAATTAAAAAATTAAATTTAGATATCTTAGCTCATCTGCCTTTCTGCACAGGTGTCTTCCTCGAACAATCTGTAAACAAACAAAATGTACTCATTACTCATTATTCTTCAAAAAGGCTGCAAACAGTTAAAAATAGTGAATAATAAAATATATAAAAATTCAGCAAGACTAAGGGAAGAGACTGAGGGGCAAAGCTTTATAGATAAACAGCATTCAAAGGAAGGTATATAGCTCCTCATCCATATTCAAACCAATAGGTTCCATTGTATCCATCCTCAAAATGTACCTACACTCCAATTGTCTGAGGGCTCTTTCTCTATCTCCCCCTCTGATTGACTTTGGTACCTGGTCCAGAACACAAAATGTGAGGACACTGGGGTCGCTATTGTGGTTTTCTTTGAAGTGTTTCGCCACTGGATAAGTCTACTCTGCATGTTTAACTGCCCTCAGATGTTGTAAAATACGTTTGTGGGCCTGTAGCTTCGTACTTCCTACATATCTCTTTGGACAAGGACACTCCAAAAAATAAACCACAAACTCAGATTTACAATTAAGTGATCTATTAATTACTATCAATTTCCCTAAGTCTGTTCTTAATTCAGTGATATTTTTACCACACTGGCAAGCCTTACATTTCTTGAAACTGTTTTCACGAGCATATCACTCATCGAAGCTGACTTCCTGTAGGTTATATTAGGTTTTGCATTGATGTCAACACCTATCACCTGATCTCACTTATTAGGATGCCAATGTTTGTTTAAAGCATGCCTTAGCTCCTTATGCTTAGTATTGTAGTTAGTGATGTATCTACATGCATTCTCTTCCTTTTCAGGTGTGGATTCATTTTTAAATAACAGCTCAGTTCTATTGATGTTAGCTACCTTAGTCATTGCCCTTTCTAGTATAGTTTCATGATACCCTCTCTGTCTTAGTCTACTACAAAGCTCTCCCTCTGCTTTTATGTAGGACTGATTAGAGCTACAAATCCTCTTAGCCCTGAGCATCTCCCCATATGGTATACTGTTTTTCAGGGGGATTGGGTGTGCACTACTGGCATGCAATGTGGTGTTTCTGGCAGTAGGCTTCCTGTAAACTGAGGATGTTAAATAGGAATCAATTACCTTGAGTCTGACATCTAAGAAATCTATACTAGTACCACTGATACGGCTGGTGAATGTTAAATTCAACTCATTGTTGTTGATGGTGTTAACAAATCTTTCTACTGACTCAATATCACCCTTCCATAACAGAAATAAATAATCGATGTATCTTAGCCACATTATTATGTGAGGGGACCATTCTTCGAAGTCTGAGCTAGGTAGCACCTGCTCCTCCCACCAGCCCATATGCAAATTCACATAACTGGGGGCTAAGCAGGTGTCCATAGCCGTCCCTTGTGTATGTTTATATAGGGTATCATTAAACAAAAATATTTTGCTTTTGAGACACCAGGTGATCATATTCAACAACATATCATTTTGTTCCGAATATTCTATAGGCCTGAAACTCAAAAAATGTCGTACTGCCTTTAAGCCATCCTCATGTCTGATGCTTGTGTACAAAGAGTTAACATCCAAGCAAACCATTAGAAAGTCATCCTCCCGATGGATATCAAATGTACGTTTAAGGAAATCAGTTGTGTCCTGAATGTACGATGGTAAGTCTTTGACAATGGGTTGTAGAAAATAGTCCACATATTTAGAGACATTTTCAATATATATATATTGTGCTAATCCTATGCTTAAAGATACTTTGATAGGAAAGCAGGCATTTGAGGTGAGCAAATTTAGAGTGTCGTTGGTGTTGAGAGTGCTCTATATTGGAGCTGCTTTCCACCTAAGCTTGGGAACTACCCAGAGTTCTCTGCTTCTTTTTTGCATAATTTATGCATCACTCTATGCCTGAAAGGGTTTGGTTTTGACTTATACTGGGTGCTCCCTTGTGTCAGGACAAGGCTGTACCTCTCTGGGGAGCTCTGGTGAGGGCGAAGCACGTCTCGGGGGTTGCTTTTAGTCATTTCAGGTTGGCTTGGATGGTATTTTACCAATCCAGGGCTGTGGTACTGTGCCTGGACTGGTGGAGGGCTTTGGCCATTTTACAGCTCGGCATGGATAGCACTGTGCTAATCCTATGCTTAAAGACTTTGCTGTGGAAATGGTAAAAGACTTTGTCCCTTTCTATCTCAGCGTGGATGGCATTGTGCTAATCCTATGCTTAAAGACTTTGATAGAAAAGCAGGCATTTGAGGTGAGCAAATTTAGAGTGTCGCTGGTGTTGAGAGTGCTCTATATTGGAGCTGCTTTCCACCTAAGCTTGGGAACTACCCAGAGTTCTCTGCTTCTTTTTTGCATAATTTATGCGTCACTCTATGCCTGAAAGGGTTTGGTTTTGACTTATACTGGGTGCTCCCTTGTGTCTGGACAAGGCTGTACCTCTCTGGGGAGCTCTGGTGAGGGCGAAGCACGTGTCGGGGGTTGCTTTTATTCATTTCAGGTTGGCTTGGATGGTATTTTACCAATCCAGGCCTTTGGTACTGTGCCTGGAGTGGTGGAGGGCTTTGGCCATTTTACAGCTCGGCATGGATAGCGCTGTGCTAATCCTATGCATAAAGACTTTGCTGTGGAAATGGTAAAAGACTTTGTCCCTTTCTATCTCGGCGTGGATGGCATTGTGCTAATCCTATGCTTAAAGACTTTGATAGAAAAGCAGGCATTTGAGGTGAGCAAATTTAGAGTGTCGCTGGTGTTGAGAGTGCTCTATATTGGAGCTGCTTTCCACCTAAGCTTGGGAACTACCCAGAGTTCTCTGCTTCTTTTTTGCATAATTTATTCGTCACTCTATGCCTGAAAGGGTTTGGTTTTGACTTATACTGGGTGCTCCCTTGTGTCTGGACAAGGCTGTACCTCTCTGGGGAGCTCTGGTGAGGGCGAAGCACGTATCGGGGGTTGCTTTTATTCATTTCAGGTTGGCTTGGATGGTATTTTACCAATCCAGGGCTGTGGTACTGTGCCTGGACTGGTGGACGGCTTTGGCCATTTTACAGCTCGGCATGGATAGCACTGTGCTAATCCTATGCTTAAAGACTTTGCTGTGGAAATGGTAAAAGACTTTGTCCATTTCTATCTCGGCGTGGATGGCATTGTGCTAATCCTATGCTTAAAGACTTTGATAGAAAAGCAGGCATTTGAGGTGAGCAAATTTAGAGTGTCGCTGGTGTTGAGAGTGCTCTATATTGGAGCTGCTTTCCACCTAAGCTTGGGAACTACCCAGAGTTCTCTGCTTCTTTTTTGCATATATATATATATATATATATATATATATATATATATATATATATATATATATATATATATATATATTCACTGAAAAAACCATAGGTTTTAGGGACAGTTATAGTTAGTTGGACATTGCACTCGTACAAAACCCGTGAAATTCCCCCGTTATAGTTAGTTCAGCTAACTATAACTCGCGCCCCCGCAATTCACTGCTGATGACGTCACATATTACATCACTCATGACATGGTCAGTGACATCACTGATGACATCACTGATGACATCTCAAATGACATCACTGATGACATCATCTAGTGACTGTGTTTCTGTAAAGTTTAAATATTTTTAATGTATATAGGGAAAGGCGTATTGAAGAATGAGTGGGTGTATAAGTGTCTGTATGGATGATTTAGTAGGTGCGTGACTAACTGTATAAGTGAGTGATTAAACGTATCTTACTGAATGCATGGGTTAGTGACTAAACTGGGTGAATGTCTGTATCCGTCTGTCTGTTGCTGTGTAAGTGGCTGCATGGGTTTGTGAATAGCTACATGTGTGTGTATATGAGTTATTGATTCGTTGTCTGAGTATCTGTATGGGTCCCTGAGTGTTTGTGTGGGTGGGGTGTGTGCGACTCTGTACATAGATGTGTGAGTGGGTGATTCACTGGGTGCATGATTTGAAGAGTGCGTCTGTGATGGACTGCTTGGGTGGGTGAGTGTGTGTATGGGTGTGTTAGTGAGTGAATGTATATCTCAGTGGTACATGTGCGAGTAACTACATATGTAAAAGGCAGTATATATGTGTGTTAGAGTATTTAAAAGGCTATAAGTGAGAGTGTGTGATTGTGAGAGTGGCTGTATGGATACGTGTGTGCTTGTATCAGTTATTGTATAAGAGCGTAAGAATGTGCTAGTATTTGTATGACTAAGTGAGCTGGTGTGTGTATAACTCTATAGGTGAGTAAATGGGTGTGTGATTACTTTTTTGCATAACTGACTAGGTGTGTGAGTACCTCTATGGATGAGTGGCGGTGTGTGGGTGTTTATATAGGTGTATGAGTGCATATGATAGTCCTGTACTGAGTGACTGTAAGTATGAGTGACTGGACGGGTGAGTGAGTAGATGTGTGTGTGTAGACCTAAGAATCAGTGAGTGGGTATATAGTTATTGGTATTGGAGTGTGTATGGTTTTGCGAATGGCAGTCTGTAAATAAGAGTGGGTGTATCAAAAGTTATATTAGGGTGTGAGAAGATGCATGAAATTATCACATGGATGATGTCATCAGTGATGTCATTTGAGATGTCATCAGTGATGTCATCAGTGATGTCACTGACCATGTCATGAGTGATGTAATATGTGACGTCATCAGCAGTGAATTGCGGGGCGCGAGTTATAGTTAGCTGAACTAACTATAACGGGGGAATTTCACGGGTTTTGTACGAGTGCAATGTCCAACTAACTATAACTGTCCCTAAAACCTAGGGGCATATTAGCAAGACCCACGTTAAAATTATCGCCGTTTTAGCGGCAGGAAACTGCCGCTAAAACGGCGATAATGGGCTTGCTAATATGCGTTATAGAATTCAATAGAAGCCCAGGTTAGATGTGCAGGACATCTAACCTGGGCTTCTATTGGAATTCCATAACGCATATTAGCAAGCCCATTATCGCCGCTTTAGCGGCAGTTTCCTGCCGCTAAAACGGCGATAATTTTAACGTGGGTCTTGCTAATATGCCCCATGGTTTTTTCAGTGAATTTCAAAGGTTTTTTAAATGCTAATTTCTAACTATAACGTGCCTGAAACCTATGGTTTTTTCAGTGAATTTGTAAGGTTTTTTAAATGCTAATTTCTAACTATAACGTGCCTGAAACCTATGGTTTTTTTCAGTGAATTTCAAAGGTTTTGTAAATGACAATTTTTTAATTGTATTAATTGTTATATTTATTTTTTTGATACTGATTTACAATTTTTTTTCAACTATTTATTTTTAGATATTTTATTTTTAAATTACATTGTAATTACATTATACATTACATTACAAAATATACTTTCTCAGAATGAATTACTTTAGTTTAAATACTTTGCAAATAGGCAATAGACTTTTAAGTACAGTAGTTACAGTTGTTGCAATGGGCAACACAATTTCAAACACAATGCAACATTGAGCTCAATGTGAATTTCTAGTTAAATGCAATTAGTTACTTTATGAATTACTTTTCTCACAACAGGACTGGATCTTAGATTCAGTCCTGGGACATCTCCTGTAAACAGTTGAGTAAAAGCGTTTTGGTTACAGGAGTGATTTTAAGGAATATTATTGTATTTAAAAGTTGACACAAAAACTTTTTAACATAGAATCACCAATGTTATCCTATGGGAGGAAATTCACTTAGCAGGTAAGTAGTGTTATCGTTACTTTTTCTTACTCAGTGGTGGATCCTGGATCCAGCACTGGTGCATCTCCTGTAAACAGTTGAAAGAATGCGTTTAAGTCATACAGGCGATTTTTAAGGAATATTTATAGTTTGTGAAAATCGACACTGAAACTTTTCTGCTGAAAACCAGACAATGGATTCCTATGGAAGGAAATACAAGTTACTGGTAAGTACGGTTAGAATTACTTTTCAGGGTCAGTGCTGGGCTAAAAGATGCAGCACTGGGTTCTCTCCTGATAACAGTTGAGTAAATCGGAATTCGTAGTTCGGCTGATTTTAGAGGAATATTATAAAGTTCCAAAACTCCACACTTAGAAGAATTTCCAAGTGAAACCAGTCAATGTTAGCCTATGGAAGGAAATTCAAGTTACTGGTAAGTACGGTTAGAATTACTTTTCAGGGTCAGTGCTGGGCTAAAAGATGCAGCACTGGGTTCTCTCCTGATAACAAGTGAGTAAATCGGAATTACGTAGTTCGGCTGATTTTAGAGGAATATTATAAAGTTCCAAAACTCCACACTTAGAAGAATTTCCAAGTGAAACCAGTCAATGTTAGCCTATGGAAGGAAATTCAAGTTACTGGTAAGTATGGTTAAAATTACTTTTCAGGATCAGTACTGGGCTAAAAGATGCAGCACTGAGGTCTCTCCTGATAACCGGTGAGTAACTCGAAATTCGTAGTTCGGCTGATTTTAGAGGAATATTTGCACAATGGTGAAGGAAGGGGGTGGGGCCTGAGGTGACATGTCTGCAAACACGCCCTGTGGCGCGTTTTAAGTTGGAGAATTAATTCCTCCTCAATCCTGAGGGTCCCTAGGGGCCAACTAGCCCACCAGGAACCTCCAGTATGCGCCAGGGGGCTGCGTTGCAGAGAGGTGTACAGAGGCCACGCCCCTTTTTACAACACTCTGCAACGCAGCTCCGTGGCGCTTACTGGAGGTACCTGGTGGGCTAGTTGGCCCCCAGGGACCCTCAGGATTGAAGAGGATTTAATTCCCCATCTTAAAATGCGCCACGGGGCCTGTTTGCACACATGTCACCTGAAGCCCCGCCCCCTCCCTTCACCACTGTGCAAACGCGCCCCGTGGCGCATTTTAAGTTGGGGGATTAAGTCCCCTTGAATCCTGAGGGTCCCTGGAGTCCAACTAGCCCACCATGTACCTCCAAAAAGCGCCACAGAGCTGCGTTGCAGAGAGGTGTAAAAAGGGGCGTGTCCTCTGTACACCGCTCTGCAACGCAGCCTCCTGGCGCATACTGGAGGTTCCTGGTGGGCTAGTTGGCCCCCAGGCACTCCCAGTATTCAAGGGGAAATCGTTCCCCATCTGCAAACGCGCCAGGGGACGCGTTTGCAGACTGCTGCAGGGTGGGGCGGGGCCTCCGGCACGATGCCGGTCTTTTTTTTTGTAATTTTTTTTGTATGGGAGGGGGCTGCGTGGCCCCCCTTCCTTGGCCTCTTTTGGCCCCGGGGACCCCATCCCCCGGGGCATGAGGATTTTCATTTTTTTTTAAATTCAAATAAACCGGGAAGGGGGCCACGTGGCTCCCTTCCCTGGGCCTATATTGGCCCCGGGGACCCCATCCCCGGGGCATGCCCCTCTTTTTTAAATTTTTAAATATTTGGAGGGGGCTGCGTGGCCCCCCTCCTCAGGCCATTTAAGGCCCTGGGGACCCCATCCCCCGGGGCCGGCCTTTCATTTATTTATTTTTTTCAAAATTTGTATTTTTTAATTTGGGGAGGGTGGCCGCGTGGCCCCCCTCCCGGGCCACTACTTGCCCCGGGGACCCCATCCCCCGGGGCTGGCCCTCTCCGTTGGGGACTGTGGGGGTCCCCAATCCCCCACAGTCCCGCCGGCTCCCGCGTCCCTTGGGAGCCGGCATTGCTTTCCACATGGGGAGCTGCTAACATGCAGCTCCCCATGTGGAAAGCAATTTGCTTTGGATTTTGGAAGAGAGAGCAGGTTTCCTGCTCTCGCTTCTAATATCCAAAGCAGTTCTGCAATGACAGGACGGGAGCCGCGAGGCTCCCGTCCTGTCATTGCAAACTACAGTGTCCCGGGGTAGGCACCCCAGGACACTGCAGGAGCCGGCCCTGGGGGGTGGCGGTCCCCAGGGCCATCAAGGGCTCCAGGAGGGGGGCCACGCGGCCCCCTCCCATGTCTTTAAAGCCCCGGGGAGGTGGTGGTCCCCGGGGCTCGGGGGTCTGTTACGGACCCCCGCATTTACATTATTAGTGTCCCGGGGAGGTGGTGGTCCCCGGGGCTGCGGGAGGGCCGAGTGCCCTCCCGCACCATTTTAAAATGAAAGCACCGGGGGGTGGCGGTCCCCGGGGCTTGGGGGCCCTTAGAGGCCCCCAGCATTATATAAATAAACCCGCATGCCCCCGGGACTTGGGCCACCCGGAGGCAAAATACAATCGAAGCGCGGGAGACCGCGCTTCGATTTTTATCGGCAGGATCCGCGCACCCTGAGCGCATCCTGCCGATTTAAAAAAAAAAAAAAATGCTTTTTTCTTCCCAGGGGGTCCTTCTGGGACCCCCTGAGCAGACCTAGGGGGTCAGGGTGTTTCTACCCTGCCCCCTTTGTGCGTTTGCACACTTGCAATTTTTTTTTTTTCTCGGCGGGATTCGCGCACCCTAAGCGCATCCCGCCGATTTAAAAAAAAAAATGCTTTTTTCTGCCCAGGGGGTCCTTGTGGGACCCCCTGATCAGGCCTAGGGGGTCAGGGTGTTTCTACCCTGCCCCCTTTGCGCTTTGCGCACTTGTTTCTGTCCCTCGGTTCTACCGAGGACAAAATGGCTGCCAACACTTTCCTGATTTGGAGTGTTGACAGCCAATTAGCATGCAGCTCGTGATCGGGAGGGTGCGCGAATCCGACGCGGCCATAGATATATATGTGATTTTCCTTTTGATTTTCACAGGAACTTCTGAACGGATTTACACCATTTAACAAAAAGGGTTCTTTCTGAACCAAGAACTACCTCTTTGCCAAATTTGGTGTAATTCCGTTCAGCAGTTCGGGCTGTAGCCGTGTCTAAAGTTTCCTATGGGAAAATGAATGGGGAAAACACGTTTTGGGAATCCCCTTTTTTCTCGGCCCCCGCTTGACGAATCACCCCGAAACTTTCAGGGTAGGAGCGGACCGGAGCGGGCCATAAAGTTTGAAAATTTCGCGAAGATTCGTCAACCGACGCAAGAGTTATTTCAAATAGAATGTCGCGGATTTCCTATGGAAAATAGGTCCTAACTATAACTATCTACTGGCGACACGCCAGTAGATATATATATATATATATATATATATATATATATATATATATATATATATATATATATATATATATATGGTTAAGGTGACATAATAGGAATTGTAATTATAGCTTAATTTACATTAAAAACCTTAGAAATTCACAGAAAAAAACAAACGTTAAGCTGACAATATTGTTAGATGAATATGTCAGTGCCAACATAACATTTTGAACTCACAAAAACCGCAAACATTCACCAGTTATAGTTAGCAGAACAAATAATAACTTGCGCTCCCAACATGCACTGCTTATGACCTTACATATTACATCACTCATGACATGTTCTATGACATCATTTATGACATCACTGATGAGACCTCAAATGACATCACTGATGACATCATCCAACCTATGTTTGAACTCATTACTCTATGAAGGAATATGGCATTAGACTTATCCAAGTAAATACGAAATAGCTCAGAATAAAATAAAGCATCATTAATGCCTTCACACATACAACCCACTACAGTGAAGCAAGCTTGTGTTAAATACAACTTTGACCCTATGCCATGCACTTCATGGGTAGCCGAGTTCATAATTTACAATCAGCCACATGTAGATGGGTACCTGTATCAAACCCTTCACAGTCACCAAACCCACAGTAAGAAATTAAGTGGATATGAGTAGAAAAGTGGGTTCTGTAAACAATGTTTACTCTATAGAGAGATTTTACTGTGTACCACACTGTTTGTAGATAGTGAAACTCTCATCAGAAATACACCACAGAGTATTGAAAAGTATCTATTAAGAACAGTGTTCACTGTATGGAAAGCTTGTCCAAAGAGAGACTATTCACTGAAAATATCCAAGGTCTGAAGGTCCTAAATGTCATACTACTTGCAGCCTTTATACTGTGGTGAAAACTTTACAGCCCATCTTCTGAAGCTAATCAAGTACATGTACATAGGTTAGTACCTGGTGCACGCAGTCTTCTATCTTATGTAGAAATTGTCATGCTGAGATGATTCTGTCTAAATACTCAATCAAGGTTGCTTACGATACTTAGTTTTAATACGTGGAATCTTTGCCCTGTTGGAAACTTTTTCTGCAGAACCAAAAAACGTGTGTCGAACATATTGGAGAGGAAGAGAATACAGTGGAGTGCTGTAGAGTGTAGTGGCATAGAGTAGAGTGGTATACAGTAGAATAGCATACAGTGGAGTGGTGTAGAGTAGAGTGGCGTAGAGTGGCGTAGACTGGAGTGACGAAGAGTGGATTGGCGTAGAACGGAGTGTGGTAGAGTGTAATAGCATACAGTGGGGTATCATAGAGTGCAGTAGCGTACAGTGGAGCAGCGTACAGTGGAGTTAAGTACGGTGTAGCGGCATACAGTACAATAGTGTAGAGTGGAGTGGGTTAGAGTGGCATAGCGTATAGTCGAGTGGTGTACAGTAGAATGGTGTAGAGTGGAGTGGAGTAGACTGGAGTGGCATACAGTGGAAAAGCACACAGTAGAGTAACATACACTGAGATAGCTTACAGTCGAGTGGAGTAGCAAACAGTGGAGTGGCATACACTGTACTGACGTACACCAAAGCAGCATAGATTGGAATAGCGTAGAGTGGAGTGGTGTAGAGTGGAGTGGAGTAGAGTGGAATGGCGTGCAGTGGAATACTGTACAGTGGAATAGCATACAGTGGAGTGGCATAGAGTCCAATAGCATAGAATTGAGTGGCGTAGAGTGTAGTGGCATAGAGTGGAATAGTGTATTGAGAAGTGGCATAGAGTGTGGTGGTGTCCAGTGGAGTGGTGTAGAGTGGAGTGGCGTAGACTAGAATAGCATACAGTGGCATTTTGTAGTGTGTAATGGCATAGAGTGAAGTGGTGTACAGTAGAATAGCATACAGTGGAGTGGTGAAGAGTGGAGTGGCCTAGTGTGGAGCAGTGTACAGTGAAGTGAGATATATTATGATGGCATACAGTAGAATAGCATAGAGTAGAGTATCGTAGAGTACAACTCCAGTTCACTCTACGACACTCCACTGTATTGCACTCCACAACATTAGACTCAATGACACTACACTGTACAGCACTATCGTTTCCTATACTCTATGACCCTGCACTTAACAACACTCAATTAAATTACACTCAACACTATAATTTGAAACACAGTTTTATTAAAAAATAAAAACCATTTACATTTAATGAAAAAGCAAACTACATTACCTATAACTCACACTTTCTCTATGCACTGGTTATACCCTTGCATAGTATATAAGTTATCACATGTGAAATCATAGCAGTCATAATAAGACTTATGACATCTGAAATTATATCATTTCACTGAACACAGTGCATGGTAGAGTTATACTTAATGTAGTGTGGTGATTGATGCAAGAAGTTTGTGTGCGGGGGTGCACAATGTAAAGGAAATTGAAGGTGGTGCGTAAATTATACATGTAAGTTCTAACAGTGGTACATAAATTTGAAATTTAAGTTACAACTGTAACTTTGTAATTTCTCCAGTTTGCAATGCTTAAGTTGGGTTTCTATGTAAAGAATGAATAAGGTTTTCCTAGATATAACGTTGCTTTAACCATTGGTTTTCGTCACCTAACACCCCTTTTTGGTAAATAACATAAAGATATAAAAATTATGTTATTTTAAAAAGATATACCTACCTTTGTTGTAAAGGTAAACATTAATAAATACACTTACCTGCATTGTACTTATTTGTAGAGTAAATACTGCAGGGTAAGGACTGTGGGGCAAAGTTAATATACCTCATTGCAAGCCAAAATACTGGAGCTCAACCTTAATATTACCTCAATAATCTTATTGGTAAGTGATATCATTGGAAAATATTGTGCTATCCCAAATATCTTGGGGTATATTATCAAAGGTAAGAATATGTTTTTAATTTTGTAAAAAAAGTTTTTTCTTTATATTGTTGTAAATAATATCGATTTTGGTTTTACTATTTTAATTTTTTCCTTATTCATTTTCTATAGTTTTGTTTTTTGTTTTTTAGGAAATATTTTTTTATAACATATTTATGGTTTTTAATGCAAACATTGTTTAGTAATGTAATTTCTTTGGTGGATTCTTGAGGTTGTTTGAGAGTAAGGTGGGAAGTGCTTTAAATATATATGTTTTGTAATTTACTAATGGTTTGTATTTGTTAATTAGGTAATTACATAATTAATTGTGCACATTATATAATGAATTGTGTAATTTAGAGGTTATTAATACTTTGTATATTTTCATTTATTATGATTTGTATTAAGATGCATTTTAGAGGAGACTTATTTAGCTCTTAATGCAGATATTTAGACCTCAAAAGAATTATTTTCACTGGTCATTCTGCAAGCATGAGAGTTTACAGACTGCAGGGTACCAAACCTCAGTGGAGGCCTGTGCCATGTTTTCAGAGTCACAAAGTGGATTGCTCAATGTAGTGCTTCAGTCCACATGTGCCATTTAAAAGTACATGCCATATACAACTGCCTTATAGTAAAGGTAAATATGCCAAATGGTATTTTAAGCCAAGTTTCAACTTTGTTTTAGAGGTCAAGCACATACATTGGGCACTGGCCAGCAGTGTCCCAGTGTTTGAGTTCAAAATTACCAGCAGGTGAGTCCCCCAAAAAATAAAATGGGGTAATCACTAAAAAATGTGTCACTTTACATTGCTTGAGTTAGACTGAAAATAATAAATCTGACTCCTCCAGAGTCCAACACTTTCCTCAGTGTTGCTTAGATTTTAGTGAGAATAGTAAATCAGAACCCTTCAACGTTCAACATTTTCCCCTATATTACTTTGGTTGGAGGGGTGGACAAGAAAAATCTGACCGCTCCACAGTCCAACACTTTGTCCAATGTTGTTTTTGTTGGAGTGGAAATAATAAATCTGTCCACTTAATATCCAGCACTTTACCCAGTGGGGCTTAGGTTGATGTGAGAATAGAAAATCTGACCCTTCCAGACTTCAACAATTTCCCAAATGTTGCCTAAGTTGGACTGGGAATAGTAACTCTGACTCTCCAGCATCCCTAGATTACATCACTTTCCCCATTGTTGCTTAAGTTGGAATGGGGATAGTAAATCTGACCACTCCAGAATCCAACACTCTCCCCTATGTTGCCTGGTTTAGAATGGAAATAGTAAATTTGACAAGAGTCCAACTCTGTCCCCATTGTTGTTTAGGTTGGAGTTGGAATAGTAAATGTTATCCCTCCAGAGAAAAACACTTTTTCCAATGTTGCTTAGTTTGGAGTGGGAATACTAAATCCGACCCCTTTAAAGTCATACACTTTTCCCAGTGTTGTTTAGGTTGGAATGGGAATAGTAAATCTGAACAATTTAAAGTCCAAAACTTTTCCCAATGTTGTGTAGGAAGGAGTGGGAATTGTGATTAATTGTACACATTACACACATACAATTGCACATTCTAACATGGGATTATGCATTATATTATGTATTTCATGTTCATTTAAAGTAAATATATGTAATGTTTGTACAAATAATATTCACTATTTACTATTGAGATAGAATATGAGATCAATGGCAAATTAATTGGAGACATTAGAAGGGCATGCAGTTAAATAAGCAGAGATAATATCCAATTCTGTATCATTTCATTAAGAGGTCTCATCAGAGTGCTATCTTGCTCCGCGTTCCAAACCGCAGACAACAAGATCCTATCTTCCAATCGATATGGACCCATCAGAAAACTATCAAAGACAGGGCTGGTTGTGAGGCATTTAACTTTGCATGGGAGAAGGATTTATAATTGAAGGACAAGTGGTATAGAAGAGATTACACACATTTTTTCACACTGTCTATACTCCATTGCCTGCGTGTACCTACTGAAGGCCAGTTCAAACAAATGCAAACTAAACGGCTGAGATAAAACTTATTTTGTTTTTATTATGTAGTAGGGACTCAGCAGGCTTTTATTTTGCAATAATTCGTTCTTTATGGGCGATTTTCAATTTGGTACATATAGGTGCCATTGGCCACTTTTTAATGTGTAACTTATAACCAATATTTTTTGTATACTTAGAGTGGGCTGTGTACATGTCCCTTGCTCATGAATTGATGGTTTCCTTGTCGATTCCAATCCTTGCTCCTCATTAGACGGCTTCCCTCTCTATTCTTATGTTTGCCCTCCCCAACAGCCAGGGGAGCCCAGGAGTATTTTTTTTATCATGGTTTAGATTGGTTGAGTTGCATCCTTCTACTGCTGATAAAAGGGAACTATTTCTCCCTTTGCATGTTTCTGTGGCATTTGACTTTTGGCACTCAATAGGAGAGTCTGGGCCTTCCTCTTTTCCCCTTGCATACTGGGTCACTTCTGACCACGGCTTGCCCTACTTTCCAGCTCTATCTCTCTCCCTGTCTTCCCCTATGCTCATTCACTCTCCCTGCTGCTCGCCTGCTTGTGCCACTTTTCCCTGTTTCCAGACTACTAGTTGGAAAACATGCACAACAAAGATATCTTCCCACCACCACTGCTTGATGGTAGCAGTATTGACTTTGCCAATGCTTATAGTATTGTGCTGCATGCCTTGACAAAGCTAATAATGTCAAGCAACTATCTTGGGATTCTATTTGGTTGATTTTCTTTATAATAGTTATATGATTCCAAGTTGTGTTTCATTGTATCTAGACGTAACATGATGGCCATTGTAAAAGCCCTTTAATAAAGAACACCAACCAAATAGAATTCCAAGATCACCTCCTGATATGATTGGCAATTGTACAAACATTGACATAGTCAATACGTGGCAGTAGAGGTTGGTAGCTTTAGACAAAGTGAGAGCAATTGGCATTGCTAATGTTTCTTTTTTTCTTTTTGCAAAGGACAGTATTGTGACTAAATGTTTTTTATTTTTGTATCACCAATGTCAGTACAATATATATTCATTATTGAGTAATTTTCTAATGAGTTTAAATGAACTTGTACAATATAGAAATTCTGAATAGAATTGAGAATCTGCTGCCCACTTTATTTGATTAAAGGTGACCATTTACTTTGGAGTAAATATTGGAGTAAGAAGTGACTACTTAGTTGGGGGACATTGTTTCTACTTCGTTTTGATTAAGTGTGAAATGCTTACTTTGGAATGAATGCATATCCCTCAACTCAGCTGATTTTGGCGGTGCCACAAGCTTTCCCCCTCTTTCATCAGCTTACATACATGCCCCTTCCCTTTCACCAGTGGCAGTGGAGCAGCAGGATCAGCATGTGCATTAATGGATTCACCTATGATGCCTTTAGCTTAATTGTCTGCTCGCTGTTTGTCTCAGGCAAATCCACAAAGCAGAATAAATCACACACAGAGGAATCCCCAAATGGGTTTTACTCTCTCCTCTGCACAGCGCTTCAAAGCATATTTCAGATACTATATTTACCATGCATACATGTAAGCATACAGATAAGTGATTCACTTAGGATCACAGGATGTGCCAAAGTTAGGATTCAACCAGAGATTACTAGGTTTTTATTCAGCAGCTCATGCACTAAACATAATCTCAACCATTGTGAGTTTTAGCTAAGGGTGTGAAGATTCAAGTGCTCTTTCTTAGCTGGTGATGTTCTGTATACAAAAGAACATATGGTTCATGGACAGGAATCAGAGTCCGTACACCCATACTAATTCATTGGCTGTATCTGCCCTGAGAATAAAATGTTACTGGTGGTGTTTTAGTAAAAACGTGATTTCAGTGCCGGCATGCCTCAGAGACAAATATCTTTAAGGTTTGTGAACCTGTGAAGCCCATGAGACTCTACCCTGGGTAGGGAATGGGTCTGTAGCTGGTGCCTGGAGCCCTGGCCCGGGGAAGCAGACTTCATTTGTTTCCACACGTTTCCTCTCACTTCTCATTGGGTTTCCTTAAGCTGGTCAGCCGGGAGGAATACGAGAATCCTCCTCTGTCTGGTGGAACACTGGCCTCGTTCGGGAGGTGGCTGCGGCCAATGCCTGGAGCCCTGGAGTGCGGACTGGTTCCCTATGCATCTACATGGGCTTCCTCCACCTCTCACTTGGGGCTTCTCGAAGCTGGTCAGCCTGGAGGAGCACAAGAATTCTCTCTGGTCTGACTTCACCCTCCCCTGAAAGGGAAGGTGACTTTTACCAGTGCCTGTGGCCCTGGCCCAGTCTGATGGCACACTACTGTGGTAGGTAAGGTGGTTCTGGACAGTGTCTGGAGCCTCGGCCCAGGTGTCTGGGACCCAGATGTCTGTGTGGGTTTCACCCACCTCTCACTGGGGATTATTGGAGCTGGTCAGCCTGGAGGCACACAGGAATGCTCCTTGGTGTCACAGCACCCTGTCCTGAAAAGAGGAGGTGGCTCTGCCCAGAGACTGTAGCCCCGGCCAGAGGCAGGTTAGGCCTCTGACTTGTCCGTGAATTCCACTGCCCTTACTTGTCACATGTGCTCACACTCACTTCCATCAACCTCTGGCTGACCCTTTCACCCGTTGCTAAGGACATTGCCGCTCAGGATGTTGTCTGTTCTGCTTGACAGGAATCATGCCTTCAAGGATTGGGGTTGTCACGGGTGCTGCCCAGTTGTTAACCCCTATCAACAGCACAGTTAATCCTATCTTCATGCAGGCACCCTAAAAGCCGTGACCATATGGCTTATCTGAGTGGCAGGCTATTCGAGAAGCTACTGTTTGATTCAAGGCTCTACCACAGGTTTCAAGGACCCTGGGACTAGAGGATCTACTGCAGGATTTAAAGATCCTGCAGTCTATTTAATTCCACACCCAGGGCATGGCCAGGTGCTTGGTTTATCTCCCTGTTGCTGAGAGAAAGCCTCTGCCTGGGCTCTGCTCTACCGCTTTGATCCTCTGCTTGGGCTCAGCTCTTCATCTCGTTCCTGACTTTCCAGTCAAGATTATTTATCTTTGTTAGACCCAAGAACCTTAAGGTGGTCTTTCCCCAACTTTTTGCCTTGCTCCTCCACTTCTCTGACCCCATTTTTGCTGGTATTAGGACCCTGAGATTTTTAACACTGCAAAACAGTGCTGAAGTGCTTGTGCTCTCATCCCTAAACATGGTAATATTGACTCATCCCCAGTTGGTATATTTAACTTACTTATAAGTCCCTAGTAAAGTGCACACTATGTGCTCAAGGCCTTTAATTAAATACTACTAGTAGGTCTGAAGCACTGTGCCACCCACTTAAGTAGCCCCTCTAACCATATCTCAGGCCTGCCATTGTAGAGCCTGTGTGTGCAGTTTACACTGCCATGTAGACCTGGAAAAATAAACCTTTTTAACATAAGAGGTAGAATGTACTCCATAAAATCATCAAAATGCAACAAATGCTCAAAGGCAGAGCTTTGGTGTACAACCCTGGTGGGTGCTCTGTGTGAGAAGCTGGGTTTCTGTTGCAGTACCCCCCCACTTTTTGCCAGACTACTGATGCACTTTGACTTGATGTGCCCTGGGTCCCTGCCAATCAGGTTCCCAGGGCCTGTGTTCTTTCCCCAACACTGTGCCCAATTGGCATCTCAGGCCACAGGTCAGTTCCTGGTAAGTGGTACCACAGATACCCAGGGCACTGTGACCAGGGAAGACCTCTAAGGGCTGCAGCACTTATTGTGCCACCCTTAGAGGACCTGTACCATTACACTCACACACTGCCTTTGCAGGCTGCATGTTTTGGTGCAGAGCAAAGTGAAGAGTCGACAAGCCTACAACCCACTGCCCTGGCATAGATCAGTCACCCCTCTAGCTGGGTGCCCTATACCAGTGGTGAGGGTACAGGTGCATGAGCTCTGTACCCCTACAGTGTCTAAGTCCATTCTTAGACATTGTAAGTGCAGTGCTGCCATTAAGAGTATATGGTGCTGGGAGTTTGTCATTACGAACTCCACAGCACCTCAATGGCTGCACTGAAAACTGAGAAGTTTGGTATCAAACTTCTCAGCACATTAAACCCACACTGATGCCAGTGTGGGATTTAATGAAAAATGCACAAAGAGGGCATCTTAGAGATGCCCCCTGAAAAACGACCTACCACTACTGTCCAGGCTGAGTGGCTGCTTTCTTCTGCCACCACCAGACATGTTTCTGGACCCCTGGGTCGAGAGTCTGCTGCTCTCAGGGGCCTGAAACAGTGCACATCCTGGGATGAGGTGCCAAGCCTCCTCCCCCAGGATGGGCAGGGTTCACCAAGGAGAAGCTTCAAAGACGTGCTGCCTTTGTGAGCTTCCCCAGGCCACTTGCTGCTTTCAGCAACTGGCCCCCACTGGTTCTGACCCCCACTTTTGGCAGGAGAGCCAGTGGGAAAAACTAGTGAGGAAGGGCCCGATTCACAGAACTAATCTGAGACAAAATCCTAAACTTACTACTTTTGGTATTCACAGAAGGCATTTAGTAGTAGTAAAGTTAGGATTTTGTCTTAAGTTTGTCTTAAGTCTGTCTTAAGTCTGTCTTAAGTCTGTCTTAAGTCTGTCTTAAGTCTGTCTTAAGTTTGTCTTAAGTTTGTCTTAAGTCTGTCTTAAGTTTGTCTTAAGTCAAACTTAAGACAAAATCCTAACTTTACTACTACTAAATGCCTTCTCTGAATACCAAAAGTAGTAAGTTTAGGATTTTGTCTCAGATTAGTTCTGTGAATCGGGCCCAAAGAGAGGCGTGCCCACCTCTGCCAACCCCACCCCTCAGGTGGGGGAGGCGAGGTGAAGCACAACTCTCAGTCCCCGCCATCTTGCAGATGGGGGTACTCAGCCAACCAGGGAAAGGCTTATGCCCCCCTCCTACTGGAGGGTGGCATAATAGGGGGTGTACCCACCCCAGGGAAGGGACCCATTGGTCCCAACCTTTTTACCGACCTGTATCACCCATAAATCTAGTATTTAGGGGCACCCCTGAACCTTGCTTCCTGAGACCAGAAGAAACTACAAGAAAAGAAGAAGAAGGACCGAACAGCCGTGCCGAAGCTAACAAGAGGAAGACGCCCACTGACTTGGCCCCAGCCCTACCGGCCTGTCTCCACCACGAACCTGCTCCTGTGAAATCCCGGTGTGTCCTGCAGCCAGCAACCTCGAAAACCCCGGAGGACCTGCCTACCTTCAACCACAAAGACTGTGTCTCCCGTGAACACCAGATTTGTTCATCTGCAACCTCTGGCTCCGGCCGGACACCGCGGATCTACCCCACTCTGCACCCACCGTCCACGGCCCGAGCTCGAGTGGGCAAACACCACGAGGAGGTACCCCCGGCAATCCTAACTCGAGATCCAGCGACTCCTGACCTGCCTCAAGCCTCCAGCCGACACCTGCAGCCTAAATCCGGAAGGTCCCCCCAACCGCTACCAAGGAGATGGTAAGAAGATCCGACCCTAAAAGGCACCCCACAGCTTTGGGTGGCCAAACCGACGGTGCCTAACCAACCCCCAACTTCCCAACTTACCTCTCGAATTGGTGGTCGCACCCAGAAGACCTTCGTCCCCAAGCTTGCAGTGCCTTTGCAAACCGGAGGTGCCCCATTGCAAACAACAGGGCGCCCGACATCGAAACAGCACCCTGCACAGGGCCGCCCTAGTGCCGCTGAGGGTGTAACGAGAGTGCATCCTTGACCTTGGGGGACCCCTGAGTCTACCCCCAGAACCTCAACTCCCCCTACCAAATACTTACCTTAAAAACCGATAACACTATTTTCCTCCATAGGATAACATTGACTGTTTTTCTTGGAAAAGTTTCTAAGTGTGGAGTTTGAAAACCTAAAGAAATTCTTTACAATTGTATTGTTTAACAAAAACGATTTTACTTACCTGTTTACAGGAAATGTCCCAGAGTAGTATCCAGGTAAAAGTAATCTCAAAAGTAACTTACCTGGTATTTTACTGAAAAGCCCATTCAAGTCTATGCACTGTATTTACAAAGCATTGCATTTCTCTGAAACAATACTGTAAGTCAAAACAAAGTGCATATACAATTACAATACAAACTGTTTACAAACTGCATTACTACTGTAAAGTATTTATTGCTTACCTGTGCCAGGCTTGCTTGGTTCTAGAAAATAAAATAACTAAAAGAATATTTTTATACAAAAACAATTGGTCTGAAGTTCAGTCTTTGAGTGTGTGAATTCATTTGCTGACTCAGTGTGTACAACAAATGCTTAACATTGTCCTCTGATACTGCCTTACTGCTCGACCACACTACCACAAATAGAGAGTGAGGTGCTATCTAACTTTACCTCTGCCTACCTTTGGGGTTCCACTGGACTCTGTGCACACTATACCTCACTTTGGTATAGTACATACAGATCCAGCTTCCTACACACCGTGCCAAAAATCAAGCACGTATATTTGTTACAAGCTGATACCCAAATGGTGCACCAGACCCACGATGTAGAACCTACTGGCATAGGCCAATATAATCAACAGTCTTAGTCCAATTTGATCCATGTTTTCTTGTTTAATCGATTTTTCTTCTTTTTTCTTCAACATTTGCTTAAATGCTTATTCAAGGACATCATGATTCCAATTTTCAAGTGCATGAGGAATGCCAATCCAGGCTTATTTCTGCAACATGTAGAAATGCACGATTCACCATAAGTAACCATGACGGTATAAATCCAATGCATTTCGGGCCAGAGCCCATCATCAGGGGTAACTATAATGTGTATTTTGTTTATTTCTATTCCTCTGGGTGGTGCTGGGTCACGTGACATAGTTTAACTTCATGGTACGTTCATGAGTACTTGTTTCACCTACCTCTGTTTATGTAGGGTCGTTATAGAGCTGTTCACTATCGTGCAAATCAGTTAGTTGGAGGATTTCATTCGGGTCATCGTGTGCAAACGGGTAGGGTGCACCCAAATTACAGTGTTGATACATTGGTTTTCACGTTATAGCAGAATCACATTTGGTTTACTACGAGTTTACAGCGAGTTCACGTTTGGTGTTTTTTACCCTGTGTCTTTAGCAGTGAGCATGTCTTGCACATATATTTGATAAGCATGGGGTATATTTTTAGTCACGATGTAATAGTGGTTGTTGGTATAACTTTCTAGTACAAGTAATCTAAGCTTATATTCTTATTAGGTGATAGATCAAGACATTTTTTTAATCATTTTTATCATACGTTTTCTCGCACAGCATGAGTTTTGTGGTCAATTTACTTAAAGAATGTTTTGGTGAAGGGTTGATGTGTCAGCATTCAGCAGTTGCACATTATGCATGCAGTACCAGCACAATTAGGTGCTCACTTATTTATAAGTGATTATAGATATGCTGCTTTTGATGGTTCTGATGTGTCTTTTTTTTACATTACAGCAGTCCTTCTTCCTGGCAGAGTATCCACAGGTCTAGACGTGTTCTGAAGTGTTGGTGTCTGAGGTCCAGTACTTATACCCAGTTGTGCCGTTGAAGTATGGGAGACTTTAAAGAGAGGCCTTTAAAGTGCACAGAGTCCCTGCCCTTCCTACCCTGGCTCCAGACTCACTAAAGGGGGGTATGCAGCCCTTTGAGGGGGGCTGGACACGGCCTATTCAAGTGTGAGTGTCAGCTCCTACCTCCCATCCTGCTCAGGATGGCCCATCAGGATGTGGATGGCCCATCAGTCACACCTAAGCTTTCTTTTTGTGTGGCTGTCTAGAGTGAATGCACAAAGCCTAGCTGTTACCCACCCCAGATGTGTATTCAGAGACAGGCAGAAGGCACCAAATGGCTAAAGTAAGAAAATGCCAACTTTCTAAAAGTGGTATTTTCAGAATTACAATTTATAATACAACGTCATCATAAGTTGTGATTTTAAATTGTGATTCCAGAGACACCAAACTCGGGGGTCCAATCTCTTCCCAATTAGAAATTGCACTTTTAAGATGCAATAAGGTAATCCCAATTTTTTTCTATGGGAGAGATAGGCCTGGCAGGAGTGAAAAATGGAAAAAAAAGTTTTTCATTACTTACATGTAAAACTTAAAAGCACATGTCCTTCTTTTTAAATACACTGCACCTTGCCCTTGGGCTGACCAGGTTCTACCTCAGGGGTCACTTATATGTATTAAAATGGAAGGTTTGGGCCTGGCAAGAAGGTTAACTTGCCAGGTCGACATTGCAGTTTGCAGAACTCATAGCCTCTGCTATGCGAGGCCTAAGACCTGTAAAAAGGGCCACTTAAGAGGGTGGCACAATCAGTGCTGCAGGCCTACTAGTAGCATTTAATTTAAAGGCCATTGGTACAGGTGGTGCACTTTATTATGGACTTATAAGTAAATTAAATATGCCAAAGGTGGATAAGCCTATATTACAAGTTTAAAGCAGAAAGCACATGCACTTTAGCACTGGTTAGCAGTGATAAAGTTCCAGATTCCTAAACCCAGCAAAAAAGAAGTCACCAAAACAAGAAGTCTGAAGGCAAATATTTAGGGAAAACCACACCAAGGATGCCAGGTCTCACAGCTGGCCTCCTAATCCAAAGTCTCAGGGACATAAAAGACTTCCATCCCCTGCACCCGGACTCTGCCCTCTGTAAGTCTACCCTGCCAAGTGATGCCACCCCAGTCCTGGATCCTTGGAAGTGGGTCTAAGGTGCTTGACAGCAGAACCAATGCATCTTCTTTGCTGAGCGATGCATCCCAGAGCAGAACCGATGCATTACCAATCTTGCGTGGATTGGACCCATCGCAAAAGACTTGCATCACTGCCACCTCCCGAAACTGGGACAGACGCATTGCCTTCAGAACTGCCGCTGTGCAACACTTTTCGAGGCGTAAGCTCCTCGCACCACTTGCTGATGGCAGCCCTGACAATGACAATGAAACTCCCCATCACAACTTCACCACTCTTCGGAATCAACCCATCGCCTCTGCTACGTCTCGCATCCTCGACACCGGACTTCGCATCATAAGCCCATGTTCATAGGATCCTCTGCATTGACGCATCAGGATCTTGCACTCCAGCCTCACTGCATCTTGGAACTGTCGCATTGCCTCTACTGCGTGACGCATCTTCTACGCGGATCCACGCAACGC
The DNA here is from genome assembly GCA_963921515.1 of Calotriton arnoldi. Lineage (NCBI taxonomy): Eukaryota > Metazoa > Chordata > Amphibia > Caudata > Salamandridae > Calotriton > Calotriton arnoldi. The sequence continues at coordinate 353,904 of CAWUFW010011946.1, forward strand.
TCCACAACCAGGATGTAAGGTACTTTGTTCAGCGGGCCAAACTAAGTCCCTGTAGTCGTCCTAAACGTCTGACTTTGTCCCGGTCCAGCGCAAAAAGATATCCCCAATATCGCTTTTTGCTTCTTGGCTCTATTTTACTTATAAACTGTGAAATTCAATATCTTCAGTTCTACTTTGTCTTGTTTTATCTATTAAAATCAGAGCTATTTTTTTAACCTGGTGAGGAATCTTTTTGTGTGGTGTTTTTACTAATTTATTGTTTGAAGTGTTGCACAAATACTTTATACACAGGCTCTAAAGTTAAGCCTGACTGCTCTGTGCCAAGCTACCAGAGGGTGAGCACAGGTTAATTTAGGGATTTCCTGCCTCTGCTGCTGACTAGGAGTAGTGGTTGCTGCTTGGCCAGTCAATCAACAACCCAATTTCTAGCTACCTTCAATCCAGAAGTCAAGAACATCTTCCTAGACGTTTTCTGTTTGTGGCTCTTCTTCAAATTTCTTCCACAGCATCACCTGAAATTCAACTTTCTGTGCATCCTTTGACTTATTCGACCTCTCCCACAGCTGGTTTCAGAGAGTTCCGGTTAGGGAAAGAAAGGGAGAGTTAAATATTACTGGTTTGGATTGTAGGACCGCTGGTGGGCCCGTGAACTGTCTACGGCACCTAGCTACAAGGATTCTAGCATGCCATCATGTTGTACTGTAACAATCGTCCCTTGGGCTGCAACCAGTGTTATAATCAGATACTGTACGACCCATTGTTTCTGATCGGTGTCTCAGGTAGTGGAGCATTAACAGCTTCTATAGCTCATCATAACAAGACCAAACTCATGATGATTCTTTTGACTGTAAGAGTTGCTTATACTAAAACTATAATGCATGGGTACTATCTGCTTTCCTGAAATATAGGCGAGTTAGCCACAGTGGTTTAATCCCCCAGGACGTCAAATATTAAGCTGGTGCCTGTGCTCAGGCCCTGCCACAGCACTGGCACCTCCCAGTGCTCTGACTGTGGCCTGGTCAGAATTTTTCATCCCAACAAAGCAGGGGTGATCTCCATCGATTTACGGAACCCTGTCCTGAGCACTTTGTGACACCATGGGGTGGCAAATGGAGCCCTGGAGCTGGGGCCCACATCCAGGCCTTCTGGAGCTCTGACTGGGTCTGAGTTCGAGCGTTTCATCCCGCTGACGGAGGGGAGTCTACCCCAAACCTTCTGATTCTCATCCTGGGCACTTTGTTGTTCCACAGGCTGGTGAATGAAAGCCATAACCATGAGCCCACACCTCAGCAATGCCCGAGTTCTGACCAAGGAGCTGGTCAGATCTTTCAACCCTGCACTAAGGAGGGGAGGCCTCCAAGGTCCTAAGGCAGTGTGCCTTTGGTAGATCTGGACACCAACAGTAGGTGCCTTGAGCCCATGGTCCACCTGGGTCTGCCACAGTTCTTAGTGAGACCTGTCAGAGCTTTGAAGCCTGTGGCAGCTGGGAAATCCTCCATGGGCCTGCGGTTCCCTGTCCTGGGTACAGAAGGATGCCTCTGGTTGGTGGATGAGCCTGACAGTCCCCTTGGAGGCTAAAGTCAAACTTGTCAAACCCTCCTGACTAGAAGAAGCATCTGGTTGGTGCAGCAGCCCCTCTTTCCCCCAACAATAACTATCTGTGGGATGGTAACTAGGCTTTCTTATAAAATGCGGTGACAGAGGGGGAACGAGCAGAAGCTAATGACCTTGTGGTGCCTTGGTTGCAAGAAAATTTCAAGTGAGCCCCCATCAGGACTGCAAGGGCAGCTTTAAATTGTGACCTCTGAGTCCCGCCCTGTCTACTTACATACAAAATGTCAGTTGTGATGTTGATGTGACAAATTTTGCACTCCCCTACAAATTATAAATGTCACACAGTGATTTCACTCACACCTAATTTAAGCGGGAGAGGCCTGTGGGATTAGTCTAAATTGTGCCTTAAGTCAGAACATTATATTGATGTGCTGATGCTGGGGCTCAATCCTAGGTCAATAAGTTTGAAAGTCAGCAGCTCGTTCCATTAGGCCAAATCTAAATCTCAAACTCATATAATATTTGTGACATTTTAGCGTGAATTTATTTTGTTTATTGGTAAGTAGCATACTTTCAAAATCGGGACTCTCCCTTTAAAATTGAGAATTTCACCCGCCATTACAAATGGTTGAGAGATGCGTAAATTATGGCCCCTTTTGGACCAGATGTTTGCATTTAATTTTCGATATGCTGTGACCATTTGCTTTGGCACTAATACTGGTAAATTCCTTTGCGCGAATAGATGGTTGCTTCGTTTAGAATATGCTATTTTCATAAGTGGAGATATGCCTAGGGCACCTAATAGTGGCATTATCATTCCTGGTTTGGTTTCTCCTCCAGACCATACGGTTTCACCATCTTGCTGCCAGGGCATAATCTAACCTTGAATGCTGCTCTGTAGGCCTCAAGTGGTTAGTGGCTAAGATCACTGTCACTAATCGAGTCTGCTCTCCTGGGACACTGTCCCTTGTCACCCTGCAACGTTCATTGGCTATGTTTCAACATCCACAATTATACACCCATTTGCAATTGTCCCACGACCGTTACAAGGAGGAACTTGTGACCTTCATTTTGCATAGACCGAGACTATTGGGTTTCAGGCACTGCTTAGTTTTTGTTTTTTCCCATGTAATTTTTTTTTTTTTTTTAATTCTTTTTATTGCATACGATATAAGAATAACAAATTGACAGTTCAGGACCAGTTTTGACATTGAGCAGGCTCCCAGTAACATCTGGTTCAATAGTTATAGGCACATAAACATTCCACACTGTGTTATCATATTGGGAATAATACAATTCTATATTCTTAACATTCTACTCGAGTCCACAGAAGACCCCCTCGGGGGCGGAGCACAGATGTTCCCTCTGTAAGTGTTCCACTTGCCCCATATTCTTTCCCACTTCTTAGGGCATCCCCGGTGTATATACGCCGCCCTCTCAGCCACCATTGCCCTATCCATGTCCCCTCGCCACTCTTGATATGTCGGAGCGGATTGAGCCCCCCAATGCCTAGCTATGTTGCGTTTCGCCAACATCATTCCTAATGTTGCCCAGTCCTGACCTGCCTGGTTGAGATCTGTTGGGTCCCATATGTTTAGAATACACCTCTTGGGCTCCGGGGTGATCGTCACTCCACCCACTTGTGTAAGTACACTCATAATTTTTTCCCAGTGGGATACTATTATTAGGCATTCCCACAGTATATGATAGAAGGTGCCTTCCCTCCCGCATTGTCTAAGGCAGAGTCGGTTATCAGTTTTCCCTATCTTGTGAAGGGTTACTCTAGTATAGTAAATACGATGGAGTATTTTCAGGTGCACTAGCCTCAATTTGGAGGATATTGCTACCTCCCGAGGGGACGCTAAGGCCTCTTGCCAATCAGTCTCGTCTAAGTCCCCCACCTCCCGTTGCCATTTTTCGCGGAGGCCTAGTGTGGGATCTGGTTGGTTATTGAGTATTTTGCGATATGTGAGGGAGATAGCCTTTTTACCTATCTGTTCTGAGAGTAGCCTAACCTCTAGCGGGGAGGCTTCGGGGAGGACAGTTCCTGTTGGGATGGCTTTCTGAAGTGCATGTCTAATTTGGATATAGCGAAACCGTTCTGTTGATGCCATCTCGTATAGTTCTTGGAGTTGTAGAAAAGTAACTACTTCCCCCTTCTGCCAAACGTCTCCCACCGTTGATATTCCGATTGAATCCCAGTGTGTAAAGCCCTTACTGGTACTCAGCCTGCCTAGTCGCTGAGTTTCCCAGAGAGGAGTCATTTGCGTTATCCGGTCGTCCCATCCCAGCTGTTTGAGTGCCTTGTGCCAAATTTGTATTGTGTGTGCTGTGGGGCCTGTTAGTGATGTCTTTCGAGTTTTATTATAGAGATGCCTCATGACTCCTCCCTCTCCTAGGTTATTTCTGTCTGCACGAAATGCAGGGTCCGTTTGTGGGGCATGAAGCCATTGATTTACCACAATCAACTGTGAGGCCCAATAGTACATTTATATATTTGGGAGGGCGATTCCACCGTCGTACCCACCCTTTACCAATTTCTTCATGGCAATTCGGGACGGTTTGCCATTCCAGAGCAGGGTAGTTACTTCTGCTTCAATTGCCCTAAAATAAGACGTGGGGACCGGGAACGGGATGTTTTGAAGGGCGTATAGGAATCTAGGGAGTGCCATCATCTTAAATAGTGCCGCGTCCCGAGCAAGGTCAGCGGTAGAGAGCGCCAGTGTCTCGGCGAAGTCTTTGCAGGGGTGCCATGAGGTTTTTTTCCAGAAAATCTTCTGGTAGTAAGGTGATATAAATGCCCAAGTACTTAAAGCAGCCAGCTGTGATTTGTATTGTGCATCCCCTTGGCAACTGTGGTGGAGGACCGTGTAGGACGTAGAGGATGGATTTGGCCCAATTAATGGTGTATCCGGAAAATTTGCCCTATGCTTCACAGATGTCTAGGAGTCTGGCAATGGAGCGTCTAGGGGAGGCTACATAAAGTAGTATATCATCAGCATACAGGGAGATGCGGTCTTCCCACCCCTCCGCCCATTTGAGGCCACGAATAATAGGGTCCCACCTTATCCAGGCTGCCAACGGTTCCAACACTAGTGCAAATAAAAGTGGTGATAGGGGGCAGCCTTGACGTGTGCCACGTCCCAGGGGAAAAGTAGCTGAGATGTGTCCATTTACTACTACATGAGCTAGGGGTTTCGTATAAAGCAGCTGAGTCCATGAGCAAAGTTTAGGTCCGAAGCCCATATGCTTCAGGACGGCGAACAAGAAGGGCCATTCCACCATGTCAAAAGCCATGCGTGCGTCCAAAGAGAGAATGGCTGCTGGTTCTTGGATCGTGGGAGTACGAGTGAGTACGCTGTGCAGATGTCGCATGTTAAGTGCTGTGTTTCTACCCGGGATGAAGCAGGATTGATCTGGATGGATCAGCTTGGTGAGATGGGGTGTGAGTCTGGCCGCTAAGGTTTTAGCTAGTATTTTGGCCTCTGCGTTGAGCAGCGAAATCGGCCGATACGACGCACAGTCCGTGGCGGGCTTACCGGGTTTGTGAATGGGTATTATCATCGCTATACATTGGTCTCTGGGGAGCTCTCCAAGTGTTAGACTGTCTACATACATCTTCAATAAATGCGGAGTTATTGTCGTAGCTGTTTTTTTGTACAATTCAATGGGTATACCATTAGGACCCATGGCCTTCCCTGATTGTATTGAACCTATGGCGAACACTAACTAATCTGTGGTAAGGTCTGTTTCAAGGCCATGGGCTTCTTCTGGCGTAAGTGTAGGCATAGTGATATCTTTAAGAAATGCCTGTGCCTCCCTGACTGTGGTAGTGGCTTCCGGGGTATATACGTTCTCGTAGTGTGCTGCTAGCGCGTTAGCTATTTTCTGGGGGTCTGTTATGGGGCCACCTTCATCCAACTGCAACTGTGTTACCCATCGGCTAGCGCGCTCCCTTTTATCCAGCCAAGCCAAACTTTTCCCCGCTTTATTACCTACTTCGTATATTTTATGTTGGGTGGCTAACAGTTTAGACTTTGTTTCCTCTCATAAGTATTCTCTATAACCCTGCTTTTTTAAATGAAGGTCATGGGCAGTGTCTGCAGTGGGGTTCATGGCATGTGCTCTTTCCGCTTGGCTCGTCTCTTGTTCTAAGGCTTCTACTTGTTTTTTCCCTTCCTTTTTGTGGCCGGCTATCGCCGAAATGGCCTGCCCTCGGAGAACCGTCTTAAATGCTTCCCATAGAACTGCTGGAGAAGCAACTGAGTGGTCGTTCTCCTGGAAATAGTGTTTCATCATTTTTGTCAGAATCTTCCCAATTTTAGGATTTTTTAGAAATCCCGGATATATAGGGAAGGTTCGGCGTGGAATTTTAGCTGGACACACATACTTCACTACGACTGGGGAATGGTCGGAAATACCTCTGGATAGGTGATTCGCGTCCTCCAGCCTCCCAAGACTATCTGCCAGCGTAAGTATGTAGTCTATCCTAGATAAGCTATTGTGTGCCCCAGAGTGAAATGTATATTGCCGTTCCGAAGGAAATTTGTACCGCCACACATCTATGAGGCCCAGTGCTTCAAGGAACTCAGCAAATCGGGAGCTTACACCTCGCTGCTCCCTAGGTGGCATACGGTCGAGCCCATCGCTAATCGTGGCATTAAAATCTCCGCCTATAAGGAGCTCTCCTTCAGGGAGTGCGAGGAGGAATGCGCTGAGGGCTGGAAGCGCTAGCATGTGAAGTGCCGGTGGGATATACACTGAAACAATATTATATATTTGTCCTTCCCACTGGCATGTACCAGCTGTGAAATGTCCTTGGTCTTCCGTCCATGTTTGCAAAACTATGATTGGGAACTGCTTCCGAATCAGGATGCCCACTCCCCGGGAGCCAGTCGTGAACTCCGAGTGTGCCACCATGCGGTAACCCCATCTGTCCAAAGCTTTGCATGTATTACCCACCAAATGCGTTTCCTGAAGAAGGGCCACCGCCGGCGAATGCCGTTTTAAATATTGTAGAACCAGACCTCTTTTTATTTTATCCCCCAGCCCGTTGACATTCCATGATAAAATCGTCAAGGGGGGACCATCTGCTACTGGTACTGGTGTGTTGGCGGTCGCCCCGTCTACCAATATTTTACCCCTCGTCATAACTTGTGAGTGCCAAAGGGGATTTACGTATGTTCTTAGCGGGAAGCCTATTGCGCTAATAGCAAGTCCTAACCGTCAAGTGTGCAATACAAAAACTACATAATAACATAAAACCAAAAACTTCTGTCCCCTTACCCACCCCCTCCCTGCCTCCCTGCATGATAGACTTAAAACTACCCGCCACCCCAACTGCGCAGAGTGCTTAATTCCTATCCCTTGTACCTGTATGGGGGGGAGATTCGTCCGTTAACCCCACCAAGCATCCCATCCCTACGGTGAAAGGTGTTGGCATAATCTAATTCTTAGCTTGTTACATTGGAGAGTGGGGGGCAATCCTGTGAGCCAAACCTGTCCCTGGCACCCTTAAGGTGTCAAGTTGCTTTTCCGTCTTGTCGCCTTCTCAGTGTATGAGAATGCCAGAATGTCGCCAGGGGTGTATTCACAGGTCACCAATGTTCATTGGCATGATTGTGTCCACTGTGTTAAGTCGCCGCGTCTATTCCCACCAGTGCGTCAACTCGAGCTGATAGTCCTTGCCGGTTGGTGTTCTCACTCTTCTCCGCTTGCATGTGATGCATCATCTTGCCCTCCTGTCACTCCTGGTTCCATTGGTGTTCCGCCTTGCGAACGCTGTGTCCCTCTCCTGCCGGTTCGTCTTGAGCCCGGGGCCTGGTGCCAGCCCTCGAGCCACTCTTTGGCCTCGTCAGGTGTCGTAAAGAACCACGTCTTCCCCTCCGCCTCCACTCTGAGTCTTGCTGGGAATAACATTGAGTATTTAAGTTCACGGTCACGGAGCTCCTTTTTTATCTCAAGAAACCCGCGACGTTGCTTTGATACTGCGGCCGTATAGTCCAGGAAGATTGTTATGGTACTGTTGTCTATGCGGAGTGGGGGGGCAACTCAGGCCTCCTGTAGAATCAAATCGCGGTCTCGAAAGTTAAAAATACGGGCCAGGATAGGTCGGGGGGGGGGCCCTCGTCTGGGCTTGCCCCCCGGGACGTGTTGAGCCCTCTCCACAGAAAAATAGTTGGATAGTCCCCGTGGCTGTAGATGGTTCAGGACTAAGTCTTCAACGAAGAGGTCGAGTGGCGCTCCCTTTGTCGTTTCTGGTACGCCAAGAATTTGGATGTTGTTGCAGCGCGATCAGCCTTCCTGGTCATCAAGCTTGGCAGTCAGAAGTTTGTTGTCCGCCACTAATTGCCGTACTTGCTTTTGAAAGGCTGACGTGTCTGTGGTGAGAGTTTTTGTTGTCGCTTCGACTTCTGCTACTCTAGTGGACATTTTTTGGAAGTCCGCACGAAGCAAGGATATGTCCATCGAGACTGATCCGATACGTGAGTCTAGTGAGGCATGGACATTATTTAAAGTGGTGAGGATATCTTGTAGTGTTACTTCTGGCCCCTCCGTCGCTGCAGGGCTCGCGGCTTGGGCTGTGTCACGATCAGAGGGATTCGGTTGAGCCCTGGTGAAGGCGTATTTGTCCAGTTTGGGTTGCTGTGTCCCCCGTTGGCCTCTACCCCCCATCGCAGCAGGTCTGTCAGCGCAGAGCGCAACGCAGTTGAGACCAGGGTGGTACTCACCGCCACCTGCCCGTGTGATATGAACGCACACGCGGCCTGTCGGGTTCCCCACCACAGGTCTACCGGGCCACCTGCGTATCGATTGCGGAGGATCAGGGGGGGGTGACCCCGCTCTCGTTGTGCTTATTCTCTGTCTGTTGATGGACCAGCGTATGGTGTTGACGGGGGCCTCACTCGCCTGCTGGTGTGCCTCTTACGTTAGTTACTGCGCCCCAGAGCCCCTCCAGAATTGGCCCCCACCTGGCACCAACTATGCCTGCAGTCTGGAGTGGAGTCTGTGTAGGGTGATTTTCAGGCCGTTCCGTGCCAGTAGTGGCTGCCAAATCGTCACAGCAAAATCTCACAATGAGGGGGGGGCAGCAGCAGCAGCGGGGAGAATCGGGCGTCAATCCCCCAGGGCCCGTAGCATACACCGTGGTTGGGCCCTCACGTCGCACTCAACAGGATCAGGCACCCTGGAAGTCTATTGCTGGCGGGGTCATTGCGGTACCAGTCCACGGTTAAACCGCCCCCTCGTGTGCCCCATGACTCTGTCTCTGGGCTCCGTTCGTGCGGTGCTGTAAAGCCTCTCCGCCTGCCGGGGCCGCTATGTAAAGGGTCAATGGCGGGGCGCCGGTCGAGGCCGGTATCTGGGCAAGGCCGCGCCTCGCTTCCTTGCAGGTCTGTTATATTTATCGCAGGACCGAGTCTGCCCCGTCGCTTCTCACCCTGCGCCAATGCCCCGGCCGGGCCTCAAGTTCCGTTGTATGGCGGCGATACGCGTTGCTCCTTCACCAGCGCCACCGCCACAGCTGTCTCCGTGTGAGCGGCGCCAAGCAAAATCTAGCCCCTGGCTGCAGTGTGTTGTGAAGGCTGCACCCTTCCGCCTCAGCGTCTCCTCGCTTGTGTGCAGAACCGGATCCGTTTTGCCAGCGCTGCGGGTGCTCACTCGCTCCGGCGTTCCCCCCTTTTCTTTCACGGTCTATTTGCCTGCAGATTCATGAGCGGATCGAGGGGGATGCCGGCGGGGTCTCAGAGCTGCTCTAGGCTGCGGCCATTCCGTTCGGCTGCTAGCCACGCCCCTCTTCCATGTAATTTTTGATGACATGAGACTAGTATGATCGTCCATTATCAACATTCATCACGTGTCTTCGGAAAAGTGTATGAAAAACACGTTGAGCAGGTTTCTCGCTGAGGAGACACACCTTGTTTGTTTCATGTAACACACATAATTTTAATTAAAATTATTGATATTATTTGTGGAAACAATTTTGCATTTTCATCCTGGTCTGTTCATAATTCACTTACAAATGTGCAGTTTTCAACTATGCCCCCCAGTCGCTCTTCAGCCTAAGAACTGTATGAGAAAAAAGGGCCTGTTGAAATGTTTTTCACATTGGCTCGCACCCAATTGGCATATTTAATTTACTTATAAATCCCTAGTAAAGTGCACTACATGTGCCCAGGACCTCTAAATTAAACGCCACTATTGGGCCTGAAGCACTCATTGTGACATCTAATTAAGTAGCCCTCCAACGATGGCTCAGGCCTGCCATTGCAGAGCCTGTATGTGCAGTTAAAACTGACATTTCGACCTGGCAGGGTAACTCTCTTGCCCGGCCTAAAACCACCCTTTTTATACCTGTAAGCCATCCCTAAAGTAGGCCCTGCCTAACCCTTAGGGAAGCGTGCCATATACTTAAAAGGCAGGACATGTACCTTTAAGTTTTACATGTCCTGGTATTGAAAAACTACCAATTTCGTGTTTCACTACTGCAAGGCTTATCCCTCCCATAGGATAACATTAGGACTACCTTATTACATCCTTTTAGGTGTAATTTCCAATTTTGAAGAGATAGACTTTCCAAGTTTAGTGTCACTGCACTCGCAATTTAAAATCACAACTTATGGTGAAGTTGGATTTTAAATTCCAGTTTAGCAAATGCCACTGTTAGAAAGTTAGCATTTACTTATTTTAGCCATTTGGTGCCTGTCTCTGAAATACACGGCTGGGGTATGTGACAGCTGGCTTCCTGCATTCCCTCTAGGCAGCCACACACAAAAGAACGATATGTGTGCCTGAGTGGTCATCTGCATGCAGGTGGGTCATCCTGAGCAGAATCGAAGGGAGGAGCTGACACACCTGAAAGGGCTCTGTCCTGTCCCCCACAAAGGAATGATTACCACCGTAGTGTGTCTGGAGCCAGGGCAGGAAGGGAGAACCTCTGTGCACTTCAAAGCTTCCTTTGAAGTCTTCCCCACTTCAAAGGCACCACAGGGTATATGTACTGGACCTCTGGCACTACCAAATCAGTATACTCTGGACCTGTGACTACTCTGCCAGGAAGAAGAACTGCTGTGCTTCTGAAATGACTGCCAATCTGCAGGACCGCTGCTTTGCTGGACTCTGCCTTGCTCTGCTCTTGCCTTGCAGAGCTGCCCAGATGCCTGCTGTTCCGCTGCCTGGGTGAGAAAGACTGGACCTGCATCACTTGAACCCAGAGTTACTCCAAGGGTTTGCTGGCTTGCCTCCTGTTGCCCAAGTCTCAGGGACACAAAAGACATCGAACCCTCCTGTTCCAACCGTTGGGCTCATCTGCTTGTGAGTCTGTCCTGCCAAGTGGTGCCACCCAAGTCCTGGATGCTTGGAAGTAGACCTAGGGGTTTGCTCCAGTGGAACTGATGCATCCTCTGCTGCAAGAGCAGAATCGATGCATCTACGCTGTTGCGGGAGCCAGACTGGCGCATTGCACTCTGAACTGCCGAATCGCATCCGGAACCAATGCCTCGGAACCACAGCTTTGTCTCCACTGCGTGGAGAAGATCAATGCATCACCCCTCCAGCGTGGATTAACCCGGCGCATCACCTTAGAAACTGCCACACTCGGACCCAGCAATTCGCTCAACATAACCAATGTTTCACCACAGTTGTCTGGAGAACTCCAGTGTGTGAGAAGTTGGCCTGGCATATGCTGTCCACTAATTATAGTGGGCACCTTGCACCAGTCCAAATCGACTCTTATGGTAGGTAGGTTAAAGACAACCTTATTGAAAGCTATCCTAGTGGTAGCTATGGAGAGCAGCCTTCAGGCTAAGTCTTGAAGGAATGTAAAGCAGCTTGTTTTACCAGTCTATAATCTCTTGAGTGACCAAATGAAAGAGCACCACACCAGGTATATATTCAAAATATATGTATTTATTGCTAAACACACCCCTCTAGTCTCTTTATGAGGCTAGAGTTCGAAATACATAGGTTATAAGATCTTAAATCACAGTAATAGCACAAATACACGTTTGGGCCCTAGGGCGTACCAAACCATATACCAATAAAGTGGTATGCGAACCACGACTGAACTAGACACTAGGCCTAGAGCCTCTAGAAGTGCTTGGACCACAAGGAACCACCCAAGGTAGTGACACAGGGGACCCACGGGAGACGCGTGCAGTGTAAATACACAACCGCGATACGCCGTTAACTTCTATGGAGAAAGTCGGGATCGGGAAAATAGAGGAAAGGGACACTTTAAAGAGGACTAGGACAAAACCCTTTGAGATCTAGGACTTTGAAGAGTCTCTACCCACGGGAGCACCGGAGTACTCGTGTTACCTCACCCAGGGAAGCCGGGTGCATAGGTGCCTTTCGGGGTCGGGTTTCGTCGTCGGTTCTTATGGCGATCTGCTGCAAAGTGCTGCTGGCGACCAGGAGAAAAGTGTCCGGGTGGATCCAAGAGTGGATCGGAGTTCTGAATAACCTGAAAGCAGAGGGGACAGAGTCTGGGTCACTAGCCAGTGACCAGGAGGCGATGGACAGATGCCCACCGATGTCGAGTGCTTCAGGTTCGAGGACGGTCGTCTTGACTCTTCAGCCACGAGGTCCGGGAGGCGTTGTCGGCAACCAGGAGCAGGATTCGGGCTGTTGCTCGATGTCTGTCGAGTGCAGAGGTGTCGGCGACCAGATTAGACCCAACAAGCCTTGGCAACGGCAAGTCTCGAGTAAGATGTAGATCGTCGATGATGCAGACCAGCAAGGTCTGGGGAACTCACCCAGCGAGGGTAAGTGAGGGCAGGCCTGGAGCAACCAGACTGCCAAGTAAAGAAAAGATTGGCCTTCGTTAAGGGCTACTAGCCAACGGGCTAGCGACTGCGAAGGAGCCTCGTGACGCTGCACGTGGAGCTGGCTTACAGGACACTCGTGGAGTGGGGGCCAGTGATCTTCGGTGCCGGTGGTGCTGGAGGCTAGGGCTACTCGGAGCCCAAAGCACGACCTCTTGGAAGACCCAGAAGATGGTGCACTTGCAAGTGTGCTCGGTGTCCAGGGTTCACGGTCTCAAGTCACCCCCGATAGCCACGGGCCTCAGCTTTGCTGGGGACTCAGGGTAGCCTCGGGGAAGTCTGAGAATCTACCTCTGGTGATGCAATGACTTCGGCGTCCGACGGGAGCTTCAGTGATGCCAACCGGACAGATGCTTCTTTGGTGCCTGCCAAGCAGGGAGTCACTCCTTGACCCCAAGGGAGATTCTTCAGTCCTCTAATCGTGAGTAGAGCGTCGAAGGTCCAGGATTCTGTTTCAGAGTTTCGTCCAGGTATAATCTAATCTTGCTGTGGCAAGGGTTCCCCATTTTAACCAGTAAAACAGGGAGGGACTAACTCTATGACCCCACCTATGGGAGGGTCAAGGGAGGGGTGGCTACACCCACTTCCCTTTGTCCAGTTTCGCGCCAGAGCAGGGGCAGGTAGCCCCTGAGCTGGTTTGAACTGGCATATGCACAGAGGAGCCTTTTGCTCCCCCAGTGCAGGACTTCAAAGCACTCTAAGAGTGCACCCACCCAGCCCCAATACACATTATCCTGTCTGGGGAGGTGGTCACACCTCCCTGCAACAGGAAACCTATTGTCCAGGCCTCCCCTGCCGGAGTTTCGTCCAGCAGCAGGAGGCCAGACTTGTGTCTGTGGCAGCAGCATCCATTTTGTGATGCCAGTGCTTCAGAAAGAAGTTACCGGGTAAGCCAGAGTTAACATGTCTTTCCCTCTAGAAGGGTGGAATGCTACCCCCGCCGCCAGGATTGGCGGGGGGTAGTATTCCAAGATGTTTGACACCAAACACGACATGTTTAGGTGCAGCCATTCCAAAGTTAGCATTTTACCGCGAGGATATAATGCGCTTAAGAGTATATGGTCAGGCTGCACTACAAACAGCATCAGAGATGGTCTCCAAACGCTGCAGAGGGGCCCTGCTCATGCAGGGGCACCCTCTCACATAGGAACCATGCACTCTGCCTTTAGGATTGATAAGGCCTGCCTTAGGAGTGACTTATAGGTTTATATGTGTGTATGTATTTAGTGATATATGTAACCTATATCACAGTAAGGGGTGCATGCACCACCTTACCCAGGCTGCAGTAGCAGACCTGTGGTGTCAGTTTGGATGGCCTTCCAGGGGTGGCATAATACATGCTGCAGCCCCTGGCAGGCCTCTGAGGTACCTATGCCCTTGGTACATAGTATACCATATACTAGGGACTTATAAGGGCACTCCAGATTCCAATCAGAGATGTGCCTAAGGCACATGGAAACCTTTTACAGAGAAAGCAGATAGACTGGGGCCCTGAATAGCAGGATCCCAGTCCAACTAAGTCATAAACCAGCAAAACACCATAAAAAAAAGTGGGGGCAACCATATAGTCAGATTCCACCTTCCTACATAACCCCCCCCCAAACAAAAGGAGATAAGGCTAACCTTGGCCAGTTGAGCCTATAGTGACTAAGTGGCCATATAAGGAAGCACCTGCACTAGCATGGTTGCCCCCTATGTTATGGTCCACTAAGCAATCCCTCACCCTAAGGGTATGAGAGGGTCTCCACCATGGGGAATCACTACCTCTGGTGTGCTTAGGTAAAGTACAAGGCTGGTGAGGTGTCTGAGTAGGGAAGTGAGGCCCTAGGAATGTTGGCCTCAGCTTCCTCAGATCACTGGTCACCATGTAGGCCTGTCTTTCCATGACTGAGTTGCACTTTGCTCTAAGGGTCAACCTTTGGCTGCCTACAGCTGTGGGTTGGGTCCCTTTGGATGGACTACTGGAGGGACATGGCAGGTTTGGAACCTTCTGGTCCCAGGTTTGCCCTTGCCTACCAGAGTCCTTCTGGGGAGGTCCCTACATAAAGGTATGGGGGATCCCTCAATGTGTAGAGGAATTTTCACCTGGCTAGGGCTACTAGACTGGGTTCCCCTAATCTGCTGATGGGGGCTTCCTCTGGACAGGGGGCCCTGGGGGGTCCACTGACCTCCCTGACCTCTGCAGCCCTGGGCTGACTGAGGCAGGGTAGAGAGGGGCAGGTTACCTGCTCCAGACGGGGTACCACCTTGGAAGGGTCCTCTGCCATCAGGGGTGTGGCCAGGCCAGGCCTGACTACCTCTGTGGCAGTTCCTTCACTAGGGGTAGGGTCAGTTCCCTGAGGAGGCTGACCCTTACCTACTGTCTGGGGGAAGAAGACTTTTCTTCAACCCTTGTGCTCTCTTTTGGGGGAGAGTGGGCCATTCTTTCAGGCTCCATCTCTCCAAATTCTTGGGCTGGGGCTGTGGCCATCACAGCCCCACTAACCTCTACAGGGACGCCCAACATCCTAAGATGGGTTTGGTGTTCCACTTCAGCCCAGGCTGAAATTTCCAGATCATTGCCCATCAGGCAATCTACAGGTAGGGTTGGGGACACTGCCACTCTTTTGGGCCTGTGACCCCCTCCCAGCTGAGATTGACTATGGCCATGGGAGTGATCTGTTCTGACACCATCAATGTTGGTCACCTGGTATTTAAACTCAGGTAAAAGCTGGTGAGGGGGACTAGTTTCCCTGCCACCATGGTGACACTAGCCCCTGTGTCCCTAAATGCCACAGCTTTCTGACCATTAATTATTGGCTCCAATCTGTACCTGCCCAATGCTATGGGACCCATGGTAAAGGTGGCAAATCCTATACCACCATCAGAGTCAGAGGAGTCTGTTGAGGGTCCCTGTCTAAACTAGGGCCCACCTCTGTTCCTCTTGCAAAAGCACCTAACTTTTGGGTGCACTACTCCCAACTGGAGGATTACTACTGGTAGTACCAGGAGGGGTGGTAGTAGTTGTGGGAGGAACATTTTCTTTATTGCCAATCCTGGGGCAACTGGGATCAGTTTTCCAGTGCCCAGGCTTTTTACAGACATGGCAATAGGGTTTCTTTTCAGGAGAGGAAGGAGTTTGGGACCCACCCCCAGAAGAGGAATTTTGGGGCCCTGTAGGGGACTTATCCTTAGATTTATCCCCACCTTTCTCTTGGGACTTAGTAGAATCTTTCTTCTGGTCACCACCCTGATTTCTAGTTTTTACTCTGGTTCTGACCCA
Source organism: Calotriton arnoldi (assembly GCA_963921515.1). Lineage (NCBI taxonomy): Eukaryota > Metazoa > Chordata > Amphibia > Caudata > Salamandridae > Calotriton > Calotriton arnoldi. The sequence goes on from CAWUFW010011946.1 coordinate 369,543, forward strand.
TTTGTCTGCCTTCTTTCCCAATTCTTGGGGAGAGGTCAGATCAGAGTCCACCAGATACTGGTGCAAAAGCTGGTTTTGACAATTATTAAGGATCTGCTCCCTCATAATCAGATTGTACAATCCTAAAAAGTCATGCACTTTGTTGCCATGTATCCAACCTTCCAGAGCCTTTGTAGCACAATCTACAAAATCCACCCAGTCTTGAGTCTGAGCTTTTGGGTGTCTCTGAACTTCAACCTATACTGTTCAGTGGTTAGGCCAAACCCATCTATCAGAGCACTCTTCAAGACTGTGTAATTGTCAGCATCCTCTTCTCTTACAGTGAGGAGCTTGTCTCTACCTTTGTCTGCAAAGGAGAGCCACAAGATTGCTGCCCACTGCCTCTGGGGGACCTTCTGAACTTTACAGGCCTTCTCCAGTGCAGTTATCCATTTGTGGATGTCATCCCCACTCTGGTAGGGAGGGACAATCTTGTTTAGGTTTCTATGGTCATAAGACCTGTCCCTATCTCTAGGGATATTGCTGCCACCATGGGACTCTAGTCCCAACTTTCTTCTCTCTCTAAGGAGATCTAGGGATTCTCTATCTAAAGCTAATTGCTTTTTTCTGAGTTCCAGCTGAGTTTCCTCATACTGGACTAGCCTCTTTCTTCTCTCATGAGAGGATTCTCTCCTATGAGATGAGACAGAGCTCCCTATAGAGGTGCCAGAGTGGTTAGACTCCTGAGAAGGAGACCTAGACTTTCTGAGCACACTCATAATCCTTCCTGGGGGACAAAGGTGTGGTTCTCCAGATCCTCATCTTCATCTTCCCCAGAAGGGATTGGGTTTTCCAGGTCAGGGTCATTGTCACCCTCCTGGTCAGTTTCAGAGGGGGGCTGGGGGTAGTAGTACCCCTGGCCCCTTCCTCATCTGCTGGCCCACCCTCTGCTCCTACCCCTTCAGTCTCTGAAGACTTACTAAGATCATAAGCCACCAACAACTCCTGGAGGTGTTGGGTGGTGAGACTTTGGCCTGTCCTTAATTTCCTCACGTTACACAAAGCTCTCAGTTCCAAGAATGGGAGTGTGTCATACTTGGAGGGGGAAGCTCTATGGCTTCCTGCAGGGCATCTTTGGATCCTGCTTTTAAAGACATTACTAGTGTGGTGTGGTGTATGCACTACCTACTCTAGTGTGGCCTACTAAACTCTCTTGAGTTGTAGAAAGGGTTGTGCTATCCCTTAACACACAACTCTAAGTTCAGTAGAACTTACTGATATTCTAAACTTAAATTATATGTACCTTAGGTACCTTTAGTGGTTTTCAGTTGATCAATTCAATTGAGATTATCTGGTAAAACAATAGCAAGCTGGAATCCCACACGCTGCACACCAATGTGAGAAGTTGGCCTGGCATATGCTGTCCACTAATTATAGTGGGCACCTTGCACCAGTCCAAATCGACTCTTATGGTAGGTAGGTTAAAGACAACCTTATTGAAAGCTATCCTAGTGGTAGCTATGGAGAGCAGCCTTCAGGCTAAGTCTTGAAGGAATGTAAAGCAGCTTGTTTTACCAGTCTATAATCTCTTGAGTGACCAAATGAAAGAGCACCACACCAGGTATATATTCAAAATATATGTATTTATTGCTAAACACACCCCTCTAGTCTCTTTATGAGGCTAGAGTTCGAAATACATAGGTTATAAGATCTTAAATCACAGTAATAGCACAAATACACGTTTGGGCCCTAGGGGCGTACCAAACCATATACCAATAAAGTGGTATGCGAACCACGACTGAACTAGACACTAGGCCTAGAGCCTCTAGAAGTGCTTGGACCACAAGGAACCACCCAAGGTAGTGACACAGGGGACCCACGGGAGACGCGTGCAGTGTAAATACACAACCGCGATACGCCGTTAACTTCTATGGAGAAAGTCGGGATCGGGAAAATAGAGGAAAGGGACACTTTAAAGAGGACTAGGACAAAACCCTTTGAGATCTAGGACTTTGAAGAGTCTCTACCCACGGGAGCACCGGAGTACTCGTGTTACCTCACCCAGGGAAGCCGGGTGCATAGGTGCCTTTCGGGGTCGGGTTTCGTCGTCGGTTCTTATGGCGATCTGCTGCAAAGTGCTGCTGGCGACCAGGAGAAAAGTGTCCGGGTGGATCCAAGAGTGGATCGGAGTTCTGAAGAACCTGAAAGCAGAGGGGACAGAGTCTGGGTCACTAGCCAGTGACCAGGGAGGCGATGGACAGATGCCCACCGATGTCGAGTGCTTCAGGTTCGAGGACGGTCGTCTTGACTCTTCAGCCACGAGGTCCGGGAGGCGTTGTCGGCGACCAGGAGCAGGATTCGGGCTGTTGCTCGATGTCTGTCGAGTGCAGAGGTGTCGGCGACCAGATTAGACCCAACAAGCCTTGGCAACGGCAAGTCTCGAGTAAGATGTAGATCGTCGATGATGCAGACCAGCAAGGTCTGGGGAACTCACCCAGCGAGGGTAAGTGAGGGCAGGCCTGGAGCAACCAGACTGCCAAGTAAAGAAAAGATTGGCCTTCGTTAAGGGCTACTAGCCAACGGGCTAGCGACCGTGAAGGAGCCTCGTAACGCCGCACGTGGAGCTGGCTTACAGGACACTCGTGGAGTGGGGGCCAGTGATCTTCGGTGCCGGTGGTGCTGGAGGCTAGGGCTACTCGGAGCCCAAAGCACGACCTCTTGGGAGACCCAGAAGATGGTGCACTTGCAAGTGTGCTCAGTGTCCAGGGGTCACGGTCTCAAGTCACCCCCGATAGCCACGGGCCTCAGCTTTGCTGGGGACTCAGGGTAGCCTCAGGGAAGTCTGAGAATCCACCTCTGGTGATGCGATGACTTCGGCGTCCGACGGGAGCTTCAGTGATGCGAACCGGACAGATGCTTCTTTGGTGCCTGCCAAGCAGGGGAGTCACTCCTTGACCCCAAGGGAGATTCTTCAGTCCTCTAATCGTGAGTAGAGCGTCGAAGGTCCAGGATTCTGTTTCAGAGTTTCGTCCAGGTATAATCTAATCTTGCTGTGGCAAGGGTTCCCCATTTTAACCAGTAAAACAGGGAGGGACTAACTCTATGACCCCACCTATGGGAGGGTCAAGGGAGGGGTGGCTACACCCACTTCCCTTTGTCCAGTTTCGCGCCAGAGCAGGGGCAGGTAGCCCCTGAGCTGGTTTGAACTGGCATATGCACAGAGGAGCCTTTTGCTCCCCCAGTGCAGGACTTCAAAGCACTCTAAGAGTGCACCCACCCAGCCCCAATACACATTATCCTGTCTGGGGAGGTGGTCACACCTCCCTGCAACAGGAAACCTATTGTCCAGGCCTCCCCTGCCGGAGTTTCGTCCAGCAGCAGGAGGCCAGACTTGTTTCTGTGGCAGCAGCATCCATTTTGTGATGCCAGGGCTTCAGAAAGAAGTTACCGGGTAAGCCAGAGTTAACATGTCTTTCCCTCTAGAAGGGTGGAATGCTACCCCCGCCGCCAGGATTGGCGGGGGGTAGTATTCCAAGATGTTTGACACCAAACACGACATGTTTAGGTGCAGCCATTCCAAAGTTAGCATTTTACCGCGAGGATATAATGCGCTTAAGAGTATATGGTCAGGCTGCACTACAAACAGCATCAGAGATGGTCTCCGAACGCTGCAGAGGGGCCCTGCTCATGCAGGGGCACCCTCTCACATAGGAACCATGCACTCTGCCTTTAGGATTGATAAGGCCTGCCTTAGGAGTGACTTATAGGTTTATATGTGTGTATGTATTTAGTGATATAGGTAACCTATATCACAGTAAGAGGTGCATGCACCACCTTACCCAGGCTGCAGTAGCAGACCTGTGGTGTCAGTTTGGATGGCCTTCCAGGGGTGGCATAATACATGCTGCAGCCCCTGGCAGGCCTCTGAGGTACCTATGCCCTTGGTACATAGTATACCATATACTAGGGACTTATAAGGGCACTCCAGATTCCAATCAGAGATGTGCCTAAGGCACATGGAAACCTTTTACAGAGAAAGCAGATAGACTGGGGCCCTGAATAGCAGGATCCCAGTCCAACTAAGTCATAAACCAGCAAAACACCATAAAAAAAAGTGGGGGCAACCATATAGTCAGATTCCACCTTCCTACACAGTGCACCACCCCAACTGAGTGGGGATCGTTAACGCATCTTGTGCTGCGACAAGGATTAAGGTACTTTTGCTCAGCAAGCCCTGCATGGGTCCTGTAGCGAGCCTGCACCCCATCGCGGTAGGCCTGAACTCTTGACTTTGTCCCGGTCCAGCGCAACCAATTAATTATTTAAGTGCTATTTGCTTCTAAGAGCTGTTTTGGTATTTAATCGTTAAAAATTCATATCTCAACTTCTACACATTGGATTTTTGTCATTTTGGTCTTGTTTTATTTATAAAATCGTAATCTATTTTTCTAACCTGACGTGGAGTCTTTTAGTGATGATTTCACTGTGTTACTGTTTGAAGTGTTCCACAAATACTTTACACATTGCCTCTTAAATTAAACCTGACTGCTCAATTTCTAACAGCCTCTATATGAGGAAACTGGGAGGTGGGCAGATGGGGCATCTCCCTTTTTTGCCAGATGCCTTATTAATGCCTGTTGGACTTCGCCCTCTGTGCAGGGTCATTCCCAAACTTTTTGCCTTAACCTTCTTTGTTTTCTGAATCTGTTTTATTTTTGGCCTTTAGGTGCTTGTTCTCTCTTCTTTAAACATGGTAAATTTGGCTCACACCCAATTGGCACATTTAATTTACTTTTAAGTCCCTAGTAAAGTGGTACTACAGGGGCCCAGTGCCTGTAAAGTACATGCTATTAGTGGGCCTGCAGCACTTATTATGCCACCCACTTAAGCAATCCTTGAAAACATGTCCCAGGCATGCCTGTGGAGGCAGTTTTAAACAGCCATTTCCACCTGACAAAATGCACTTTTTGCCAGGCCTAGATCTTTCTTTTCAATACATATGTCACCCCTAGGGTAGGCCCTAAACAGCCTTTAGGGTAGGGTGCATTGTATTTAAAAAGTTGGTCATGCACCTTTAAGTTGTACATGTCCTGGTAGTCAAAAACACTGACATTTATTTTTCACTATTGCAAGGCCTACTTCTCCCATAGGATAACATTGAGCTAGCTTATTACATTTAATAAGTGATAAAGTTTGATGGGGAGCTGGTAGGAAAGTCATGTTTGGTGTCTGAGGAATTGTAATTTAAAACAAATTTAAAACCCTCTTTAATAGTAAAGTAGGATATGAAGTCATAATTCTGAAAATGCCACTTTCAGAAAATTAGATTTTTGTTTTCATAACCATTTGCTGCCTGAAGCCTGTTCCTGGGCAACATAGCTAGGTGTAGTTGGCAGTTAGCCTTTGTGTATTCTTCCTAGACTGTATCACAAATAACGGTCTAGATGTTGGCAGGCTGGGCCATCTCCTACTTGATAGGGGGGCGGAGCTGTCACCCATCACGATGCGAAGCCTCTTCGCACAGCTGCAAGCTTCATCGGAATCAACATTGAGTGACACGGAGCCCTGCAAAGCTTCGCCACTCAGCTGCCATCTCATAGGAATCGATGTCTCACCACTGCCAGCACCATCTGAACTGACGCAGAGTGACACAACTCAATGTGGGACCTCACATTGCAGCCCTCGCAGCTCCTCATTGGATCCAATGCAGTGCGACGCAGCTCGACACAGGACCTCGCATTGCAGCCCTTTCAGCTCCTCCGAACCGAAGACGGACAATGTGAAGCCTTGCAAGACAATGCAGAGCAGACTGCACACCAGGGATATAAGCAGGCCAAACTTGGTCCTGTGCCTGACCTGGCTCCACTGGTCGGCCTGAATTTGTATCTATGTCCTGGTCCAGCGCATCCAGATACCCTCAGTTACCGCTTTTTGCCTTTTTGCACTACTTTTAAATAAATCTTCAAAATTGCATATCTCCAGTTCTACTGATTTAATTTTTGTTGTTTTGGTCTCAAATTATTTATTAAACTTTACTCTATTTTTCTAAATTGGTGTGGGATTTTTCTTCTGTTGTGCTTTCACTTTATTTCTGTTTGTGTGTTGTATAAATACTTTACCCATTGCCTCTAGATTAAGCCTGACTGCTTTTGTGCCAAGCTACTAGAAGGTTGAGCACAGTAATTACTTTTTTGTGGTTCAGCTCGGCAAGGATTGTGGCTGTTGCTTGAGTAAGGTTTCACCCACCTCAACCAATAACCCAGTTTCTCACACCGACCACCTCTATATGGCCCACTAAATACTAAAAATGTGCATGCTAAAAACATGTTTGACTACTTGCAGCATTTTTGGAGTACAAAGCTTTAGAAGATAATAACCACAAAAATGGTATTTGTTTTCAGCATTCGATACAGGTATCACAGTAGTGCAATCTAGCAAATGAATACAGTATGCCTTCTTGGTATGGTATATTGCACTCTGTTGATTTTGAACAATTGCTTTCTTGCCTGCTCATCTTTAGTGCATGCATAATTTTAATTCCTTTGCACACCATTATTTTTCACAGTGTGAAATTTATAAATTGGCTCAAACGCTCTTTGTCTAGCTTTGAAGCAGATACATCGTGTATCTCTGTCCTTGAGCGTTAGGGTATGCAGAACAATAGATGATTTGTATTATAGGAGAGAAATGTTGCGAACAATTGAGGTGAAAGGAAAAACTTATTTGTAGCCAACTATAAAAAGAATGGGCAACTGACTATTTGAATTATTTATGACGAAGATACTGCCTCATTTATTTTAACTATGTCAGTCTTTTGAGGAAATATGAAAAAAAGACAGCATTTTCTTCATCGAAACTTGTCTGAAGTTGTTTTTTTGCTGTTCAGATGGGACATAGTTTGACAGTTCGGGCGGTGTGTTGTATTTGCCTAGATTTGTCCCTGAACTGGGGCGCTCCAAAAAAGTACAATTTTCTGGGATTAATTCGACCATTCCACCCACTAGTTTCCCCCCTCTCATTTTTACTCCTTACGGCATCCGCCGCATACATTAGGCTTTCACATTAGGAGCTAATGTTACTTAGCTTTGCACGTTAATATTTAATGAATATGAAACGCTGAAAAACACGTTAAGATTGTTCAAGGCATTTAACTTTTTCAGGGAGAATGTGGCCGTTTAGCGGACACGAGTCTCTTTATTGGTTCAACTACACCAACGAACCAGTGTTGGTTAAATTATATTGGACGCTGACCTCTGCACAAAACCAACAAACACAAAGGGATTCATTGTGCACCATTGGACCCAATAAATGAGTAAGTGGAATTAATCCTTTACATAATACTGCACTGTAACACACCGGCACTAGGTTATACCAGAACAAAAAGCTATCGAGTTTCGTTGAAAAGGAGACATTAGAAGGGGCTCATATCTGCGTATTATATTAATTATTTAAGGAAGGCTTATCCTTGTTTTTGAAGCAGCTATGAAGAGATATGTGTGTTTCTGACACATCGTTTATTTTCCATACTAATCCAAGCCAGCCTTTGAGTCTTTCTGAAAAAGGAGGTTGTTAGTTGGGCAGACCCGGGTGCATGAACCAATCACCGAGACGCCTAGCTCTGAATTCTGTGAATTTCGTGAAATGAACCTAGCTGGACTCGGATGTTTTTGCAGACCGTGACATTGACATTCACAGAGTGACTGCAGGGTAGGCCGCCATGTTTGTATGGTGGGTAAGGAAGAACATTTTTTTTGGTTTGACTCAGCTTTGGAGAAAAACAAAACATGAAGGCTGTTGTCAATGTAATGCTCGAGGAGTAGGGGTTGTGCGGGGGGGAGAACTTTAATCTTTAATATTGCTATCTGTTGAGTGTTGATACAGAGGGAAGCAAGATTGTTCTGTACTGACGGTACGTTGTCAATGCACATAAAACTGTGGGTAATGCCACAGAACATATGTGACTTTGACCTGGAAATATTTTCTGTTCATTTGAAGGTGAGAAAATAAACTGTTAATTTACTTAATTATGTTTGCCTATATTACATAAGAACTGCAGAATTCTACCTTGAGGTTAACGTGAAGAAATACAGTTTCCATGCACAACGCATTGTAGTTACCGCAGTAATTTGCTTCTTTAACCATGAAGAGGGTTTATCACCAATAGACTATGAGGGGTTTCTCTCTCGGGCAGTGTGTGGTTTCGAAATAGATAGGACTTGCTGAGCGAAGGTTATCCCTCACTAGGGAGGGCTCCTCCTTGACCGCGCTTAGTGATCGCTGTCCTGCTCAGGTCCCTACTACATCCACTGATCCTTGTGGTGCACGCTCATGGGGGGCCGTTTAGGATGTGCCCCAGGAGGTTTTTCCCCAATACCAGGGGGTGTCATCAGGGAGGGTGGTGCCCAGGGGACAAATACTGATTTAAGCCCTACCATCAGCCCTAGGTGTAAGTGCAGAAGGCGAATGGCTGCTCAAAAACAGAAAGCCGCTTCAGTCACTGTGGGGGACAGACTGAGCCATCTCTGTGCTGTTTCCAACTTGCAGGCAAGCCTGTTCAGCCGCAGAATGTTTACGCCTGGGTTCTTATCAGCACTGGGATTACTAAATTAGATTCAATCTCTTTAAGTTTAGAATCGATTGAAGCTAGTGTCCTGGAGCTAGGGGGTCAGTTGAAAGTCTTAGTTGCTTTACACAAGGATTTGAGACCTTCTTTAGGAGTGGGGCCTGCTACCACTGGCCCAGCACTGTCTCAATGTGCTGCAGTGAACCCCCCACTGCCCCATATACAATACAGAGTTCTATTACCCCTCCCACGGGTCCATGTCCCCCTGTAGCAATTCATCCATTACACTCCCGGCCTGGGGTGGTGTTTAACTTGCCCCCCGGAAACAACTCCATGTGTGGTAACTTTAGGGAACGTCCCCCCACACAACAACTCTACACCAAAGACCTTTGTGGAGCTAAAGAACAAGATGGTGCATTGGTTTGAGGCTCACTCTAATCTGGGTAAGGAAATTTATGACTCAATTTTCATGATGAGGAGGGTAGGCTGGTTGGGCCCAGGATGCTAAGAGATGGCCGGGGAACTGTGTAATGGTTATTTTCAACAAACCTGCCATAGCCGCATGTGTCCTGATCACATTAGGCTCACACAAATTATCCAAATTGTCCTAAACTCTGGTGCTCCTACTGGGTTTCTTCTATAAACCTGAGATTGTGTGTCAGCCCTCATGGGTCCCGGTCTGGGTTGGTTTGGCTCGTTGTGGTTGTCCTACCTCGATTCCACTGGTTCCCACACCCCTGTTTCTGGGTAACAGATTTTCGCCCTTGAGTAATCTTGAGTCCTGTGATTGACTCGATGAACTGGAGACATCCCCACTATCGGCCGTGCCTATAACTTCCAGCTTGAATATTCCATCTGGTAACTTGGAGGAACTAAGGCTGTTATCTTGGACTTATTGCGGGTCTGTCTGCAAAGTTTAATGATAGTAAGTGGGCGCAGTTTGTCAAGACATATCACATGATTTGTCTGTGGGGAACCTGGGAAGTTAGTAATCTTTTCTTCCTTGAAGGTTATAATATCTACTTCTCCCCTGCAGTGGTGTCAGCATCAGGGAGGGCTAAAGGGGGTCTAGTCGTTTTTGTGATATTAGAAGCTGCATGTCTCTGGCTCCACACCTACTATCCTGATTAACTTATATAATGCTAAATCAGTATCAAGTGGGACATCCAACCTTTCCAGTCGAAGCTCTGCTATTAACTCTATGGATGGGTGCGGAGTGGGTTGGGAGAAGCTTGTTTTAGTGGGAGACTTAAACTTCCATCTGTGTATCAGTCCCTTAGTCTCAGTTAATGTCAAGCTGAGATGTATGATTGCAAATACGCTCCATATGGCACATACACCTGAAGGCAGTGAGCTAAACACTTTTTAATACACTTACAATTTGGTTTTCACCCTAGAGAAGTTGACAAATATGACTGGTTACACAAAAGGGTAAACCCAGACAAGCCCTGGGACCTGGGTAGAATACAGTACAAAAAGGGAGGGTGGTCCCAGTCATACAATTAAAAAAACACACGTAATTAGATGCCAGCCGGCATTAATTCAAATTACACAACAAAATAATGCGTTCAATATTATTTAATCATATTGAGCATCAGAATAAATCTGGAACAGCGTATCGTATCAAGTGCCCCACGAGGTGGGGGAGAAAAAGGGAAGAAGGTAAGGTGCACTTTGTGAGGATTGGGAAAGTGAAAGAGAAAGGTAGTGACATCAAATGCATTACAGCATTATTTACAATTAAAGCCGTCTTCACTCGGCTACACATTAATCATGATGACATGTAAAAAGCCAGATCTCTTGACTGGGGGTGAATGTTTTGATTTGTTCTGCATTCAGTCCATCAATTGTGTGTCTTTTGCTTTCTCGCCCTAAGTGCGCCGGGTATGCCCAGACGTGGGTCCCGGGCTCACTGTGCCACTGGAATCAAGCTATCCTGGCTGATGAGGGGTGAAACCCCGAAACCGGTCCTAGGATGCTTGTTTCCGGTCCAGGGAGGACCTGGCTTGGCAGTTCGGGCTGGACTGCTTCCATGAGGCACAGGGTCAAGACTGATTTGCATATGGCCAGGTCTAAACTGGGGTGGCATGGTGAGCAAAAGAATGATGGATTTAGCCCAGATCTCATGACTGGGGGTGGATGTTTTGATTTGTTCTGCATTCAGTCCATCAATTGTTTGTCTTTTGCTTTCTCGCCCTAAGTGCGCCGGGTTTGCCCAGACGTGGGTCCCGGGCTCACTGTGCCACTGGAATCAAGCTATCCTGGCTGATGAGGGGTGAAACCCCGAACCCGGTCCTAGGATGCTTGTTTCCGGTCCAGGGAGTTTGACTGATTTGCATATGGCCAGGTCTAAACTGGGGTGGCGTGGTGAGCAAAAGAATGATGGATTTAGCCCAGATCTCTTGACTGGGGGTGAATGTTTTGATTTGTTCTGCATTCAGTCCATCAATTGTGTGTCTTTTGCATTGTTTGCGATACACTATCACAGTGAAAAAGCACTGTTGATCAAACTGGCATAGGGCAGTTATGTAGTCGACGTTTCGACCCCAAAAGGAAAGTAGGCTGTTTGGGTCCTTACGCCGGGGTCTTCCTCAGGACTAGATAGGGGGCACCTGAGAAATTAACAAGAAAGGTCCTTAGTGTCTAATATACTAACCAGTGGAATGGTGAAAGATTGAAAAGTTAAAAACAAAATGGATTTACTGTACGCCACCCTTGACTGGATGGTGAATTAAATGTTAGTGGGCTCGAGGGCTCCAAATTGGCAGAGAAGCGTAACGATGTCACCTGAAAAACGGGATGGCATCAATAAGAAAAAATCACGAGACGATGGCTGATCAATTGTAATAAAAGACAAAAAATGTCCAACTCACTTAAACCGTGTAGTGGGAGATTCTTCCTAACATACACTCCGTGCGTCAGAGAATTAATGTAGAATTCTGCTTTGGCTCAGAGGTTCCAAAAATACTGTAAAACGAAAATGAGGGGCCTAAAGTCACACACCACTTGCTTATAACAGACATATACCATTGAACACTCATTAGAGATTTAAAAGAAGAAAAGGAAAGGAAACGTGTTTACCTGCAGAGGAAACACACAATCACGTCCTTAATCCTCATTCACGGGAGTTTGCAAATCTGGGAAATAATAAATGCTATTAATCAAAGGCATCACCAAAGGTCATGGCGCTCAAGATGCGCGACTAGAGAGATGGTAGGAAACTAATTAAATGGTGGCAGTGGGCCGGAAAATATCCGTATTCGCTTACCTCTACTTAGCAAACGCGTCCGTCTCCTGGAAGGGAAACGAAGGACTGACGGCCCTGGAATTTAAAGAGGCTCGTCAGCACCGTGCATGCGCTGGGGAAGACTCAGCAGATGCTCGATGCTGTCACACCAGACAGGAGTGAAAACAGACTGCCGGTTTCAGTATAAACATAAACTCAGACTGAATCACTCACAAAAAAGGCTGAAAAAAGCTTAGAGGAAAAAATAGATGGATAAATAAATTGCCGAGTGTAAAATACCTAATTAAAAAACACTTAAATGTGTAATAGGTCTCCAGACAGGTGTAAAACTATTTGGAAAAGTCTCGGGGCCATTGAAGGATAGCGAGGACCTGCAGTGAATGTCAGATGGGGACAAATTTGACTAAGCCTCATATTTCTCCCATGTTATAGATTTAATTTTTGTCTCAGCCCCTTTGTTTGTTTCTCTTTATCTCAAATTTTAACATAATCTACAGCTCTTTAGTGACTACAACCCTTTGTCACTAGTCATTGGTAGAGTAAGGGGTGGGATTAGGCCATTAGTAGAGACACAAGGAGGGCTCTTCCTCTCAGAACAGGACAGACGGCTGAGGTGGTCACATGTAGACCCAAAGGAATTTAACCTGTCAGCAGGAGATATCTACTTGTTTGGTTATGAGCACTCAGGATCGCCTCGGGTGGGGTGATCCTGAGTGCATTTGTATGTATCGCACTGATAAAACACAGATCAAATAACCCTAAATGGTTTGATGGAGACTGCTCTAAGCGTCTTTGTCTTTTGAAGGCTGCTCTCAAACAGTTTCCTAGAGATAGTGAGGTTGCTGTCGGGTGCCCGAAAGAATATAAGAAGGCCCTTACAAGACGTAAGCACATTCTGCGTAAGTCTGCATGGGAGGACCTAGTTCAAGCTGGTGAAACAAAAGATAGCACCCTCTTTTGGCGGGTGATAAAGAGTCCTTGTTTTGCTGAGCTCTCAGGGCCCGCTTCGTGTCATCATATTTCAGGGCAGCAGTGGGTGGATCATTTCATGGGTGTGTACAAGGTTCCAGGCCCGATGGTATACCTCCTGATCTATTTTGAGATAACATTGAGGTCTGGGGCCCAGTTCTGACTCTAGTTTTAAATGCTGCGGTGTGAGAGGGAGCCCTGTAGTTGTGTCCTCTACCATCATTGTCCCAATCTTTAAGAAGTGGGACAAGGACAATCCACAGTGCTACCGCCCCATCTCACTAATTGATGCAGTGGTGAAAGTTCTTGGGAGGATACTTCTAGATAGGTTGTCGTTGTGGGCAGATGCAAATGATATATTTACAGAGGTACAATGTGGTTTCAGGCCGGCAAATCGACCACTGATTAATGCCTAAATCTTTACTCAATTATAAATAAGTACACTGTTGCTCAGCCTGGATCTCTCCACTTGGTGTTTATGAACCTTATGTCCGCATTTGATAGGGTCAACCATAAGAAGTTATGGGATTTGCTCCTTTCAATGGACGTGGACCCAGAGATTGTACTTCTCTTATCAAACTTACATGCTAGCACTTCTGCTGTGGTGAGGTATTCACAGGGGGCGGAACTCACTGAACACTTTGGCATCACAAGGGGAGTGTGCCAGGGTTTTATACTTGCACCATTTTTGTTTATCCTTTATATTAATAGCTGGACAAAGCCCTCCTCTCAGTGCAAGCTGACTGTCCTAGGGTGGGAATGAGATTGTTACCGGTCTTTTTGTACTCCGACGATGCGGTGCTTATGGCTCGCAAGGCTGTGGGTCTGCAATCCTTGTTGGATACGTTTGTCCCAAATATGGACAGTTTGGACCTGGCGGTCAACTTCACAAAATCATCCATTTTGGTGGTTGGCTCTCGGTCCACCAGTTCCAAATCCCTCAGGGTGGGGAGCCAAACCCTGGCTAAGGTCCCAGCTTTCTCTTTCCTCAGGGTGCTATTTTATGCTAACAGGAATTGAAATCCTCTAGTGGAGGGTAAGACTTGCGACTTGGTCAAAACCACTGGGGCGGTAGTTAGCTTTGCACAGAGGTTGGGCTTGTGGTCACCGGACACCCCAGTCAAGCTTTTTCAGTACAAGTGCATCTCTAAGTGCTATATGGCAGTGAAGTATGGGGTTACAAATCGGTCGATAAGATTCAACTCACAGAAAATATGTTTTTAAGACATGTTCTGAAGGTCCCACAATGTACCCCAGCCTTCTCTGTTCACGAGGAGCTTGGCATTAGATACATTAGCAACCTTGTTGCTCTCAAGTACTTGATGTGCTGGATGAAGATATGGACCTGGGAGGGATCCAAGGTAAACAGACTGATTTTTTCTGATTGTCTAGCCCTTGATCATATGTAGTAAATACCTTGGTTTGCCTATGTGAAGGCTGCTTTTACCAGCGCAGGTAGGGCAAACATATTTCACAACTATTATCACTCCCTGTGCTCCCCAGAGCTTATTAGGGTGAGGAATTTGCTTTTTGAAGGTGCTTTATTGCAACGCGAACAAATAGAGCGTTATTACAAACTGATCAGAGTATGGAGCCATACCTTTCTCTCTTATCCAATGAGAGGGACAGGTTTGTGGTGGTACAATTCAGGTTTCACTTGTTACTTCATCTTTTAGCCACTTCTCGTGGCTGGTGTCACTCAGGCACTTTAGGGCCCTGTGGCTGTGACAATATGTCTCCACATAATATCCTACATTTTGTGTTGTTGTGTAAATATTTTAGTCTGCCCAGTAAGCAATTCTTCCTCCTGTTACTGAAAGTCTTGAATTTCTCACAAGCTCGTTCGGCGCTTATGTATCTGCAGCTTCTGCCGAACTAGCACGTTCTTTTTGCTGTTTCATGGTTTTTACCTGCTACACTGAGATCAAGACAATCTAGACCTGATTATTCTTGATGTGGTACATGAGACTATTTAATGCATCGCACTGTTGACATTATCATATTCCTTTTAACTTTTTAAGCTGGTTTATGAATGAATGCCTACTGTTTTTATTGTGGATCTCGCTTTTTATAAATATGTGTTTTTTATGATTGTATGCTCTTTTATGGTTGTATTTATAAGCAAATAAAAATGTACATGATGATGATGATTATGGAGTGAATGAATACCAAACCTCTTTTAAAAGTTGTAAACTGGACTCCTAGGCCCATATTACGAGTTCTCTTTATTCTGGAGCAGGAATACCAAGCGACAAATTCATAGATTCATCAACACACCAAAATGCAGGGATTCTGAGTTATTTTCTATGAAAACGAGGAGAAACACATGGACCAGGAATACTGGCAGGGAGTTTCTCCCTTTTCACATGAAAATAACGGACCTGAATAAAAAATGCCCTAGCTATCGTAACAGAAAGTTTAAATTCTATTAAGGACTCAGAGGCGAGGATTATTCTATCCTTTCTTCATTTATTTCCCCAGCAGCCATTAAGAATTCAACAATAAACAAGCTATGTTTCCTAAGAGACAATGGGAAAAGAAGAAACATTCAACCAATCATAATGAAACACAGTCCATATAGTCCGTCTTCAGTCTTCATGCCCCCTCTTTCTTCCTGAGACAAATGCTGTTCTAAACGACCATATCATTCTTGTGTATTTGAATCATTCTCTACATCGAGAGCTAAAGAAAGGTAATACGATTTTTTAAGCACAATTTGCTCCAAAATCAACAAGTGAGTATCACCAAAATGATACATAGAAGAAAATAAATAAAAATATGTTTTCCAAACAACCATTTAGAAAATCTATAAAAATAACTTTTACTTAGAAAAATACATCCAACCAATTACATTCATAATCTTTACTTCCTACCATTGAAATGCATGCCAAAACTCAGAATACTCTAGGGTGGGAAGATCAAAACCTTTGATAAAGTGGAGGGATAATCCTCGCCTGAGTCCTTAATAGAATTGAAACTTTCCATTACAATAGCTAGGAAGTTTTGTATTTTATGTGAGGACCGGAGGCAAAGATTATGTTAGTTTAGAGCTTATTAATTGCCATTGTAGCAATATCTAAAACTGGTTTGAAATAAAATCTCTTAAAAGTAGAGTCAGAAGACCAGTCTGATGCATTTAAGATATCTTCCAATCTAACGCCCAAAGAAAAAGCTTGTGATGCCATAGCCCCCTCCATCTAGAATGTGCCCCAAAAGCTTTAGTGTCAATCCCTGCTTCTTGCTTTACCCAACTCCCCCATCTGGCTATAGTAAGGGAAGAGACTCCTGTGTGGTTTAGAAATAGAAATTAGCAGCTGATGTTTACCAGTCAGGCAAAGTTCCACTGTCATCATCTCATAGGCTTTAATACATTGAACCACACACACTTTTGGTTCATCTCTAAAAAGCTGGGTATGATGCCACTCTAGAATTGCGTTTGGTTCTCCTAGAAATGTTGAAGGCAACCCCATACCGACTGTATATCCTACCTGTTACGTCTAGGGCTCTGATATTAAATTAACTCCTTGTCACTGTGGTAACAGGTGGGCGGCTCAGGCAGGTAACCAGCCCACATCATTCCTGTATTCCACTTCCCATGTATAACCGGGTAATTGGGAGACGGGTATGCTAGTGAGACTACATCTCCCAGCAGGCTCAGGGGCATACAGGAAGTAGTCCTGTGAGTGATTGCGGACGGAAGGCAGGTCATAAGCCCTTCCTCATCAATCATTTAGGGCTTGTCAATTCGGACTGCTATGAGTTGCTGGCTCTACCGAAGGAATTTCGGATCCCGTTCTGTTCCTGCGAATCACCGCCTATGCCGGCACACTGGGAGTGTGCGCGGTCTTCCTGCTCCTGTTCCTTTGCTTTCATTAGACGCGGCGGACTCCGCGTGCTATCATCATTTCGTCAGCGACCCCTCCAAGCCGCGTCTTCCATTCCAGGCCAGGGGCTCTTTTCTGGTCTCCTGGATTTGGTTGCTACAGTCCTGTCCCAGGATTTGCCCGAGTGACGAGGGGCGGCTTTCCTTGTCATTTGTTTTTCCTTTCTTTTTTACACGGAACTATTTATTTTCTGCTTCTGTGAATCGAACAGGGAGCTCTTGCCTGGCGGCCTTTTGCAGTGTGCAACGAGATTGTCACTGACCCTGTTTTTTGTGGGATTGACTTCATTATTCCCCTCGGAGGTGAACACAGATTCAGCATTTGGTGATGCAACTGGGTTCCTGAATCCAGTTCTGAACATTCTACCTGCCAGTTGGACTAGGTGGTAAGCACCTTTATATTACGTTGTGAAGCCTTAGAGAGAGTGAGTCTTGGGGAGATGTGAGATGAGTTGGGATGTGTATGAGTGCCGGGAATGACACCTCTTGTCTTTTGTCATACACATAGGGACATTCTAACGTTGAAATGAAATGAAATGAAATGAAATGAAAATGAAATGAAATTTGTACTTGTAAAGCGCACCCATACCCCCAAAGGGGTGTCCAGGCGCTGTACGCATACCGCTGTGGAACCCTTCCTGGCTTTTCCCTGTGAAATGTCCACTCCTGGGCACCCCCAGGGTGAAGCCAGGCATCCCAGCGCTGTTGGGGCCGTTGTGGAGATTAAGCAAGCTATTGCCCAGAGTTGCAGAGTGGGACCCATGATTAGAATAGGCACCGAGGCGAGAATTATCAGGTCCGAGGAAATTGAGCCCAAGACCCGCCGAGGCGGGAATTGAACCCTGGTCCCGGGCCAGATCTCTGCATCAGGGTCTGCCGCTCTAACCATTGAGCCACGTTGCAGAAGTTCCCCGAGGCTTTCTTGAGTAACCAGTTGTCCCTGAGGGTATCCAGTTCCGTGCTGCTCTACCCTTGCAGCCTTTCTTGTTTTACCCAATTCCCCTTTTTCCTGTGGCGCTCCCGCATAGAGGGGTGGGTACTAATACTCCTCTTGGTGGTAGCGTCTAAGGGAATAGAGGACCCCTCAGCAGGTTAGTGATAACTGACTCTGGGCATTGCCACTCCTACTGGAGACTAAACAAAGAATCATTGCCAATTTAGCAGATAGTTCCTTTCGTGACAATTATTTATTGCTTCGCCAGGAAAGGAAAATATTTAAAACCATATTGACATCTGTTAGAAATTGGGTTACTGGTTGACTGGGTCATGTGACCTGGTCAAGCAGCAACCACAATCCTAGTCAGGGTAAGGCACAAGCAAACCCCAAATTAACTTGTGCTCAACCCCCTGTGTTGGAAAGTGTGTTATTAGTAGTGGTAAATATGCATCTACAACTGGCAATAAGGCCACTAACACAGTCTAGGGCTCAGTACAGGTCTCAATAAATTATTCCCATGCTCAACCCTGGGTAGCTTGGCTGCGAGCAGGCAGGCTTAACGTAGGAGACAGGCATGTAAATAACACCAATTCAGTTAATAATCAGGACACATCACACACTAAAAATCCCACACCAATTTATAAAAATGGGAAATATTTTTACCTTTAAAATTACACCAAAACAACAAAAATCCAATATAGGGAACCAGAGATATGAATGTTTAAAGAATAAACACTTTCTAGCACTTAGTCACCTTATAGAGCTTTATTTCCAAAGTTGATCCAAACCTCTCCAAACTTCTGGAATTTCTTCTTGAAGTAACGTTTGAGGGCCCAAAACACAATCCAATGGTCTGGAAGCTACAAGATGGTCCTTGAACATTTGGGACCACAATTCTCACAATGCACCTGGCGAAAACCCTTAAAAGTCCACTGGATGCACTCCAGGCAGGGGACTCTTGGTAGAGGTGGAGTTGACGCAGGTGAGCTCTGTTAACCTTTAGCTTGCAGGGAGCCCACTCTTTATTCCTCTTGAAGCAAGGTACATCCACAGGGCTCTAGTTCCAGATAATGCGGCAGGCGCAGTCAGTCAGAATGCATGGAATGAAGGTGCAAATCAAGTTTCCAGCTTGGCATCCACTCTTTATTCCTCTTGAAGCAAGGTACAACCAAAGGGCTATAGTTCCAGATAATGCAGCAGGCACAGTGAGTTAGAATGCAGGGCCTGAGTGTGCAAAACAAGTTTCCAGCTTCGCAATTCTTCGACTTCTCTTAGTTTCAAGCAGCAGAGCTGCGATGCTTTGCAACTCTCACATATTTATTCAGTGGTCTCTGGGATCAAGCAGGAGAACACTCCTGTCCAATGAGGTGCAGGGCAACACCCCAGAGCATGACCACTTCCTCCAAAGTGTGGCATAATCTTCTCCTAGAAAGCACTATTTCTCCAAAATTCAATATGGCTGGACTTATAGCAGAGGAGCAGGAACAAGTTAAACCAACCTCCAGTAAGGCTAATTTCCATAGCTCTCCTCCCCCTAAGAACTGCAAATTCCTACCTTAAACCTGCCATCCGGCTGGGTCAGGGGAGCTGGGGGTAGATGGACCTGGCATTCCCTGTCTGTCCTAGCCCCCTTTGAAAGTCCATAGTTTACGACCCCTCCCCCCTGCTCCGGCATTCCTGTGTAGCAGAGCTCTGCCTAATAGATAGCCTCTCACTGGGTGAGCCACTTATCACTTCATCAAAGCAGCCTGGCTTCTCCTCTTACGTCTGACCAATCAGGGGAGACCACAGGAAGGCTGCATTTTGGCTTACAGACAAGAAAGTATTATAGCTTCTTTTCTGTGTACTTTAGGATAAATTCAACAATAGCATATTGTTGGATTTATCCATACCATTCTCCTAAGTACTTAAATGATATTTTTTTCTTTGATTCCTACCAATTGTTATGCATTAATAAACTATTGCCATGTTAACCTATGTGGCTGGGGATCTACACTGGGGAAAATGAAATGTGCAATTTCTCCAATACCAGGGCCTCTAAAACATCTTTTATAAGGACCCTACGTATAGCTACATGACCCCCACCCCTGGGACACCTAACAGAGACTTTAGGGGTTCCTGAATATGCAAAAATAGGGTAGATCCTCACTCCACAGTGCTCCTAGCACAAACACAATTTTGGGAAGTACTTTACTACAATGGAGGGAGTGAAACGTGCAATTTCCTTATCCCCAGAGCATATAAAACCTCTTTTATAAGGGTCCTCCTTACAATTACTTGACCTCCCCACCCCTGGGACACCTCCAGGAGTCCATGGGGATACCTAATATGCCAAGGTTTTGTACTTTATCTGTTTTTAGTGCCCCTACCACCAAAGTCAAGTTTGGGCACAATTTACATTTAGGTTTAAATGTCTTTATTGATTTTCAGCATATTCATCAAACATAACAATGATATGCATTTAAGTACTGCTATAAGTCCCATCTAGGTGGGATGGCTTAATTGATTAAAACAAAAAAAGGAACAAATCCCTCCCCCAACCTCCCCCTCCCCCTCCCTCTGAGGCATGGAAATTTAAGCTATGTGTCCACAGTCTCTCCCCCCTGGACCCGCTGGCGCCGACCCCAAGAATCGTGTGTCCGCTAGTGTTTTGCTTCTTCTCGTGGTATTGCCTGCTGTGGGTCTGCTAGCCGCAACAATCTCAGGTATCTAGGGCATGTGAGCTCCTTAAACTCCAAAGTCAGCAGTGGCAGAAAGGGCTTCCAGAGGTCTTGAAACGAGGCTCCTGGATTGGAAAGTGAGATAAATCCTCTCCATCCCGAGCTTGCCCCACAACCTCTGGAGCCAACCCAGGTAAGTAGGGGAGGTGGTCGTCCCCAGTGAGTTAAAATGTTTTGAAGGGCCGCCCCTAGCGCTAATATGATATGCCGACCCCCTCGCGATCTGAGCGGGAAGGTGAGAGGATTGGGAAGGCCTAATAGGATGTATGCGGGGAAGCGGGGGATCTGGGTATCAAAGTGGGCGTCGATGTCATCTAATACCTGTCTCCAATAGCCCGAGAGTCTGGGGCATTCCCACAGAAGGTAGGTCAAGGTGCCCATTGAACCACATGCTCTCCAGCACTGGGGGCTTCGGGCCGGATTACCTCTGTGGAGTCTCTGTGGAGTGAGATACCAATAAGTTACAATTTTCGTTGCGGCCTCAATGTTAGCTACGTTGCGTGCCGTGTGACGAGCTCTATGATAGATATATCGACCACTCCTTCTGCGAAAGCGTCCTGCCCAACTCCCCTTCCCATCTCAGCTGTCGAGGGAATTTATCTGTCTTGAGGGTGCGTCTGAGAAACCTGTAGAGTTTTGTTATCAGGCGCGAGTCCGTATGTTTCATCACCAACCATTTCTCAAATGGCGTGAGGGCCCTTAGAGCCCCGTCCCGAACCCCTGTCTGCATTACCCAGTGCTGAATTTGGAGGTAGTGGAAGCGTTCCCTCTCCGGGAGGATCTGTTGTGTACGAAGGTCTTCAAATGATAAGGGGCCTTTGGGTCGAAGAAGTGTCCTATGGAAAGGCAGCCCTTTCTTGTCCACTGACCAAATGCTCCTGTATCAAGACCGGGGGTAAATGGAGGATTGTGCACTATAGTAGTGAGAGGAGAAGGTAACGTCGTGAGCCCACGGGATGTGGCCACTCTGTCCCAGGCTGTTAGGGTAGCATGTGTAACTTTCGAGCGGTATAGGTTGCGGGGCTTTGCCTCTTTTGTAAGAAAAGGGACCCCCCATAGGGGTTGTCTAGCCAGGGCTCTGTCCATAAACGACCAGTGCTTCTCGGACTCTGGTCTTGACCACTCTACCAGGGGTCTCAACTGCACCCCCCAATGACAGTCCTGTAAATTTGGGATGGCTAATCCACCTTCTGTTGGGGGTTTGTAGCATAGTTCTCTATGTAATCAGGGTCTTTGGTCACGCCAGATAAAGCACTCCAAATCATGCTGCATAGAATGCAACACCCCTGAGGGGGGCCAACGGGAGGGTCTGGAAAAAAAATAATATCCTTGGTAAAATTGTCATTTTTATTGCCGCTATGCGACCCAACCAAGACAGCGAGTGCGGTCTCCATCTATGGAGGCAGTCCCGTATGTGCTGCAGTAGCATTGTATAATTCAGTGAGGTGGTGCGTTGCGTATTTGCTGCGAGTTGAAGACCTAAGTAGGGGATGGTCTCCTGGGCCCATTGAATATGGTGCGTGCGTTTAAGTACCTCTGTTGTGTACGGGGAGAGAGACAGACTGAGAGCTTGTGACTTGTGGACGTTGACCTTGAATCCCGACACTTGCGCAAACTGTTCCAATTCGGCCATAAGGGCAGGCAGGGAGACCCTAGGGTTCTCCAAAGTGGCAACTACATCATCCGCGTATAAACTGATCTTGTGTTCCTCACCCCCAAACACCACCCCAGATATCAAAGGATCATTAGGTACCCTTTAGGCCATAGGCTCCATGCAGAAGGCGAATAGGATTGGTGAGAGTGGGGAGCCCTGTCGTGTTTCCTGCTGAATAGGAAAGGGGTCTGAGGTGAGGCCGTTCACTCGGACAGAGGCAGTCAGGTTGGTGTAACTGCTTAGGACCCAGCCTATAAATCTCTCTGGTAGTCCGAAATGCCACATGGTCGCTGTTAGATAGGTCAATGTACCAATCATGGGAATGCCCTATGTGAAGCTGTTGGTGGGGCCCACTAGAAAGTGGGAAAGGAAATCAATCCTTTTGTTTTATTTACCCTCACACACCCTAGTGGTGTCATGCTTCATCATCGGGTCACCCTGACACCTAAAAGTCAGGGTGGGCTCAACCATATTCCAGGGAGCTCTTACTGAAAAAATGACCAGGGGGAATTAAAGATTTAAGAATCCTCTGACAGATCCCAGTTTCCCTTTATTTGGATCTGCGAGGGATATTAAAAATAGAAAACAGTGGGGTCACTCAGGATGTTATGGTCCTAAGACCCTAATGCCAACATGTTTCAGTCCACTTATGCCCCCAAAGGGTGCTGGACTTTCTTCAGGGCAATGGAAAATCCTCCCTGGAACATGGAACAAATGCAGGGGATTACCCTATACTATTGTTCTTACAAAGGGCAGGTAGCTGCTCCTTTACTGGACATGAGTCATTCGGCGTGTATGTTATTCCATCTGTAAAGAAGAAATTGAAGACGAACATAGTGTATCATTATTGACAACAATTGTTTCAGTTTCCCATGTGAGATGTGCTTGTGAATATACCTGCTTTATTTTGACAGGCAGGTCGAGTCCACACCTCATCCAGCACGCCTATTTGGTGTGTGTTGGAAATTAACGTCTTAGTTTTACCACAGGCCTGCTCCTGACCGGACTGATCGATAACCGCGGTAATGTTGGAGGCCTGCCACTGTGCCCTTAATCTATTAGCCAAGAGTCGCCGACTTCTGTCCCCCCCAGTGTAAAAGTAGTGCCTAAGCCTTAGCGTTGCATACCCTGCCCTGTCCATGTCCAGGCCTGCTAATTGGGCTTGTGCCACTTTTAGCTGCCTCCAGACTCTAGGGGCACCCGTACTCTGGTGAATACGTTCTAACTCCTTCCCCTCACGAGAAAGTTGCTCCCTCTTTTCTCTCCAAATTTTATTATTGAATGCGGTGATAGCAATAAACTCTCCCCTGACCACTGGTTTCAAGGCATCCCAGAGTGTTGCTATGGGGGTGTCGGGAGTCTCATTCACTTCTAGATAGTCTACTATCGCTTTTGTGATTCGTTACGCTACTGTAGGGCGTTGAAGCATTGTTTCTTTGCTCCGCCAGAAGCGACGTGTGAGTCTAGGACCAGTAAGGGCCAGTGTCATGCTCACTGCCGAGTGATCAGATAGTGAGCGAGGGAGTATCTCTACCTGTTGTACCTGCTGGGCAACTATATCGGTGGCTAAAAAATAGTCAATCCTAGCATAGGTCTTATGGGGATGCGAATAGAAAGTATACTCTCTGTCTGTCGGGTGGTGAGTCCTCCATATGTCAGTCAGCCCTGCCTCTGCCAGCAGCCGCTTTCCTTCTTCTGTAAGAGCTCCAGTCTGCCCGTGTCTTTGACTCGATCTGTCAACATCATTATCAAAAGCCAGATTATGTCCCCTACTAGGATCAGCGACCTATCTGAGGATTTGGATAACTCTAGCACCACTTCTTGGAGAAACCTCTCCTGCCCCTCATTCAGGGCGTATACTGTGCCAATAGTGAAGGTATGGGAACCCAATATGAAAGTGTGAGCCAGCAGCCTACCCCTAAATTCCGCTTGTTTGGGCCCTACTCTGCCATTAAACTTAGAGGAGATAAGGATGGCCACCTCAGCTGTCTTAGTGGAGTGGGACAAAAAAAGCTGCTGGCTCTTAATCTGTGAATGTCACCAGCCAATAGGTGCGTCTCTTGAAGGAGACATATATGTGCATCTGTGCTTTCTAGGAATGAAAGGATGGCCCGCCTTTTAACCGGATTGTTGAGGCCTTTTACATTAAGCGAAACTATCTTAAGGGTCGCGGTCATCTGATTGGATTTATTGGGTAGCAAAGAAAGGCTAGGCGTAGTATAATGACCGCAGAGGCTGGCCACTTTGCGAGCTGTCGGGTATTGTGTGATGGTGATTTAGCTCCAGAAGGGCCTCCTCGAGCATTAGGCTGCGTATCTGGGGGAGGAGGAGTAAATAACCCCATAACATTACAATAAAAAAATAACAATAACTGGCAAACAGTGATAGTCCTGGGTGGAAAACCCTATGAAAAGGCGTGAGATGTCAGCAGGACCCATTCCGTCCCTCGGTCCGGCCTGGGCCCCTTCAGTCAAGATGACCGGGAGCTTTATAACTCAAACCTTCGGGTCCCAGGGCCAATCCCAACCATCGTAATAATGCGGTCTCTCAGTCTGGGTTGACAGTGTCCTCTTCCAGTGAGTCTATGACCGCTTTCCGCTCTCTGGCGATAGTCTCCTGGTACGGTTGGAGGCGGAGCGAGGTCCGACCTGTCCTCTGCCATCTCTCCGCTCTCGGGGGTCTGTTATTGGTTTCGGCCTGTGTGGGATCCCTCTGGTCGTCCTCTGATAAATTCAGCAGCTGTTTGGCCTCCTGCAGCGATCGGATGTGGTGTGTCTTGCCGTCCCATTTAAAGATAAACCTGAAGGGATGACCCCAAGAATAGGGGACCTCCGTGGAGCTTAGGTGAGCAGTGATTGGCCTGAACTCTCTCCTCTTTTGCAGTGTGGAGGCTGCCAAATCCTGAAACAAGAGGGGTCGGTAACCCCGGAACTCGATGGGATGCTTGTCTCGGGCCTCTCAGAGAATTCGTTCCTTGAGCTGAAAATCATGGAGGCACGTGATCATCCTTCAGAGATGCGAACAAGGTTTCGAGGAAGGAGCGTGTCACTGGGGCCTCTGCATCTCCTACTTCCGGGCCCATGGAGCTCCCCGGCGCAGAGAGGGCCGCGTCTGCATTAGCAGTGCTGGACTTAAGGAGCAGTTCCTTCTTGTTTTTATTTGATGCCATTTCCCAACTGCATAGTGCCCTCCTCTAGGTCTTCTAAACACGCCAGTGTCTTGGTGCGTTGCATCTCCTAACACCTCACCTCCATCTGGTACCCTCTCGGGGTGCACTAAATCTGGGTATAGGTCTCCAGGGCCTACTCTGCCCCTGGGCTTTCAGGACCTCCTGCCCAGTTCAGGCTGTTGGTGAGCGGCCCGACCTCCACGGTCTCGTTCACGAAGGCTGGCACCAGCACTTTCGGATTCCGGTTCAGTCTATCTCTTAGCCCCTTGGGACCAGCACTAGACCCATCAGTCCTGTTCGATCTCCGGCCTCCCGGCCGCTACCGGACCGAGTCGAGCTTTATAAGCTATATGGGTCCCACCGACCCCAATCGCTGCCAAGTCACCAGCACCAGGGGAGGTTGCTTTCTATACAATTCTGTGCTTCAGGGCCAGACTGGGGGGAGGACTCCTCACACTCTTCCCCACGCTTCCGCCCTCATCCCTCTGGGCCCGGTTTCTCCAGCGTTGTCCTGTAGGCCTGGCAAATCTCTTGCCCTCTGAACTTGGAGCTGAGGGACGCCCACAGCTAGCAGAATGTTTTGTCACCCCCTCTCTCCCGGCAACACTGACCTTATCTTCAGGGCATCCGCTGGGGGTGGGAGACATTCTGCCTGCCCTCCCCCGTCCTTGTGTCACTCATGGTCTGGGCTCAGGCCGGCTGTTCTGCTCCGGGCCGGTCTCCTTTGCGTCACAGGCCCGTCGATCCACTGGAGGCAATCTCGGGCCCAGCCGGGTTCGGGCCAGGTGGCTGCCGTCTGGGGGAGAGCGCCCGGCTGAAAGGCCGCACACCAGCCGTCTCACTGGGATGATCACGCAGCCCCGGCCGGAGCTGCTTGCGGTGACCGGGCGGCGGCTGTGTCCGTATTCTCAGCAGTCGACCCCGTCCGGTCCAGGGTCCGCAGGTCTCCAGGCCATTGCCACCAAGGCCGAAGACCTTTCGCCCAATTGTGTGTCATAGAGCTTAGTCAGGGGGAGGGAACTCCACACACCTGCCCCTTGTGTTCAATCTCGGCCACCCGGGCCCAGCTCCCTCACCGTAGGCCTCTAGGCCTAGCAGGCCTCCTGCTCCCCGAACCGGGAGCCGAGCAGCGCCCACAGCCGGCGACACATCCCGTCGTCCCCACCCCCATGGCACCACTGCCAGTACCTCCAAAGTGTCCGCTGAGGAGGGGGAAAGCTAGGTTCACTTCTTCCGGCCTGAATGCCTCTCACCGCACGGGCCCACGGCTGTCTCCCCTGCACCGGGCCGTCCTTTTGTGCACTCCGGGCCTGCTGCACACTTGAGGGTGGCCCCGGCCCAACCAGAATGGGACCGGATCACCACTGCTTGAGGGGAAAGCCGCCTGGCTGAGAGGCCGCGCCCCAGCAGGCGCGATCCGGCGGTAGCTCTACTACGCCCGGAGCCACCTGCGGTGATTGAGCGGCGACCGGATCTCTTCTCTCCGCGGCCGTCTCCGACCGGATTTGGCTCCGCTGGCCCCCAGAGGTGTTGACGTGGTGATAGAGTAAGGCCCCGGGGCTCCTCTGGGCTTGCTACTCAACGCTATGTCAGTGGGGCCCAGTTGGCAGGACGGAGCTATGAGCAGGCATGCCCTACTCGGTCGCCATCTTGGCCACACCCCCCTCACAATTTACATTTAAAAGGTGTTGTGCAACACAGGGCTGCTTTTAAAATGACCTCAGGCTCTCAGCAGTGCACACATGCAAGTGCAAAAAGGGCTGCTGGCCGCTAAACTGCCATGCTCCATTATATACTAGGGAATTAAAGGTAGTTTTAATCCCCCTGCCCTATTATATACTAGGGACTTATAGGGTAGGTCATGCCAATCATAAGTGTACCCTGATATATGTTAGGTTTGAAAATCCCATTCTCGCTATACACTTGTTCTACGTTATGTTAGGTTAGCAGTGTGCGGCTAAATTAGACACCATTCGTATCCACGTTATGCAACCCACTGAGTTATCCCTGCAATGTGCGAGCTTCAGTTAGCGAGTGTGACTCCATTTTGAATTTCGTAATCCCTATTAGGCTGTGCTTGTACTAGGACTCATTATTCATATTGCTTGCCTCAGCAGAACACTGTATTCAGTTATTATTTTCTTTTCTGTTCAAGGTTGCCTTCTGACTTGCTAATGAATAGGCCATTCTGCCCTCACATACCTATCCTTGTGTGTAGCTCTGCTCCCACATTAGGAGACGCCGAAACCCAGCACGGCAACCTTGAGATAGTGATAGCGTGTACCCATCTAGAAGGTGGTAGCCCATCCTTCTGTGCCTCCTTTGTTCATGTTCGGCCTAAGCCGGTAACTTTCCATTGTGGGCGTGGTTGGGAGGCCCTTGGGAGGAATGATTATGCGTTGCAGACTGTTGGGGGGTCAGTCCCTCGGCAGACATCTTAGGGTGCAGGTCAGATTGGACTCCTCTGCAGAGTATTGCTAATAAACAACTGTTTGTATTCTCAACTGTTTGACCGACTCTTCATTTTGTGGAAGGCGATTAGGAGGTTGTAAATAACCCGGGTGGCCCTTTTCAGGCCACTTCCTTCAGTTGGCGCCCAAACAGGGACTCCGCAAGGTGATCCAACTCGCCCATAATCGGGTTGTAGAATCGGGGTTGCGTCCGGTCGGTCGGGCGGATCGGGGATCCCCACACGATAAGAGCCCGGTTCTCTTGGCTGCCCCGCCCGTCTGATTGGGCAACTCCTCGTCTAGTGGCCACCGGCTGGGGTCCTGAGTAACCCTGGGTGGTGAACTACGCTACGATCGCGGAATTTGCGAAGTTTCGGTAACTTCGCGATTCACGTAGAACGCGAAGTTACCGTGCACTACGCAATTTGCGGCGTAGCGTAGCTGTTTTTCTTCTTCGCGCGCTCAATATACGTTCTAGCGCGCGCGTAACGACCTACCGTGATTCTGCGTTCGCCGACGCGACTTCCTATCCGTTCGCGGGCGCCACGAGATTTGGAATCCGGCCGCACGATCCCGCGAGAGTGTGCGAACGCGAACACGTCATTCGGACGCGCGATCTGACTTCCGGCGGCAGTGTTGGTAAGATCGCGATCCCGAACACGAAGAAACTACAATCTGGCGAAGAATATATCTCGAGCATCATAAAACCTTCTAGAAAATGATGAATTAGTTCATTTTGCACAAAAACTCCTCAGGTTGTCATTTAGAGATGTAGTTTGGTGAGCAAGGAGTCCTTTTTCTTTTTTCCAAGAGGAAGGAAGTGCCCCTGATTCTCAAACTTCCTGTTCCTGTCCAGCAGGCTCCTCCCAGTGTTTTGTCCATGTGCTGTTCACTTTCATTTGGATTTGGAGCTGGAAGGATCACTTTTTTGTCTGTCTGCTGCATCATATCATTGGATTGGATTTGAGGACTCTTGGATTTGAGATTTTACAAGTAAGTTGGAGAATTGGTGTACTTGTTTGTTTGATTGGGGCTTGTTTGTACCTACATTTTTTGGGGGATTTCCATAGTTTTTAAAATGTATTGTTGTGGCCTGTAGTTTCGGCAGGGGCCTAGTTGTTTTTCTTTGATTGGAATTTCAGCCAGTAGGCCCGGACTAGAGCCAGAGGTACCCATGGGTGCATGTTTCTGTGGTGTCTGTTGAATTTAAAGTTTAAACATCATGTAGGCCGGGCATGCATGGATGGCATTGGTTTGAATTGGTAAAAGTGGTTTTTGGGGTGTATTTCATTTTTGGGTGTTTGTTAAATAAATAGGCCTTTTCAGCCAGTAGGTAACCCTGGGCGTTCAGCTCGCGGACTTTGGGCAAGTCCGCACTGCTGCTGACAACGCGGACTTACACTTTTATCTTCTTCGCGCGCTCAATGTACGTTTCGCGCACGCGATAACGACTTTTTGTGACGATCGCGATGCCGAACACGCAGAATTTACAATCTGGCGAAGAATATCTCTCGAGCATCATAAAACCTTCTCGAAAATGTTGATTTCGTTCATTTTGCACAAAAACTCCTCAGGTTGTCATTTAGATGTAGTTTGGTGAGCAAGGAGTCACTTTTTTTGTTTTACAATTTTTTTCAAGAGGAAGGAAGTTGCCCAGAGTCTCCAACTGCCTGGTCCTGTCCTTTGTCTTCACTTTTTTGTTATTTTGGGTGGCCTGGCCATGTGGGTGGCGGCCATTTTGTAAAGCCAGGCATTGTGCTTTTGCCATAGGCCTGCATTGTCTGTCTTGTGTTCCTTTTCTTGTTGTTCTGGGTAGCCTGGCCATGTGTTGGCGGCCATTTTGTGTGAACAGCCACTGTGCTTTTGCCATAGGCCTCCAAGCTTGCGGCCTAGTGTGCCAGTAGGCCCGGAGGTAGTCATCCTCATGGGTGCATAAAAACTGTTTCTGTGTTGTCTGTTGAATTGTAACCTAATTTAGGCCATGGATGGCATTGGATTGATTTGCAAAATGTGGGTTTTGGGGTGGTATTTTATTTTTTGGGGTGTTTGTTAAATAAATAGGCCTTTTCAGCCAGTAGGTAACCCTGGGCATTCAGCTCGCGGACTTTGGGCAAGTCCGCACTGCGCGACAACGCGGACTTACACTTTTTATCTTCTTCGCGCGCTCAATGTACGTTTTGCGCGCGCGATAACGACTTTTTGTGACGATCGCGATGCCGAACACGCAGAATTTACAATCTGGCGAAGAATATCTCTCGAGCATCATAAAACCTTCTCGAAAATGTTGATTTAGTTCATTTTGCACAAAAACTCCTCAGGTTGTCATTTAGATGTAGTTTGGTGAGCAAGGAGTCACTTTTTTTGGTTTACAATTTTTTTCAAGAGGAAGGAAGTTGCCCAGAGTCTCCAACTGCCTGGTCCTGTCCTTTGTCTTCACTTTTTTGTTATTTTGGGTGGCCTGGCCATGTGGGTGGCGGCCATTTTGTAAAGCCAGCCACTGTGCTTTTGCCATAGGCCTCCAAGCTTGCGGCCCAGTATGCCAGTATGCCAGTAGGCCCAGAGGTAGTCACCATGGGTGCATAAAACTGTTTCTGTGTAGTCTGTGGAATTTTGACATCATTTAGGCCATGGATGGCATTGAATTGATTCAATTGAATTGCGAAATGTGTTTTTTTTTGGAGGGTCTGACTATTTCACTTTTTGGGTGTGTTAAATAAATGCTTTTTTTGCGTGTGTAGGGCCCGATTCACAGAACTAACTTACGACAAAATCCTAAACTTACTACCATTTTGGTATTCACAGAATGAACTTACTCATTTTGGTATTCACAGAATGAATTTACTCATTTTGGTATTCACAGAATAAACTTACTCATTTTGGTATTCACAGAAGACACTTACTCATTTTGTGTAACTTACACATTTTGTGTAGCTTACACATTTTGTGTAACTTACACATTTTAGTATTCACAGAAGGCACTTACTCATTGATGAGTAAGTGCCTTCTGTGAATACCAAAATGAGTAAGTTAATTCTGTGAATACCAAAATTGTTGTAAGTTCATTCTGTGAATACCCAAATGTGTAAGTTCATTCTGTGAATACCCAAATGTGTAAGTTCATTCTGTGAATACCCAAATGTGTAAGTTCATTCTGTGAATACCAAAATTGTTGTAAGTTTAGGATTTTGACGTAAGTTAGTTCTGTGAATCAGGCCCGTACTGTGTAATTATAATTGTGTTGTTGTAGTGGTTGTCTAACTTTCAAAAGTGTTTTTAGCCATGTGGATTTTAGTTTTTGCATTAAAGCTGTGTGTGTTTTATAAGGCATCCTTTGTCTGCCCATATATAGGCCTGCTTGAGTTCATTGTTTGCCGTGCCTTGTGCCTGTGAGTCACCATGTTTCTGGGGGCCATTTTGTTGTGGTAGTTATTAGTGTGCTGTTTTTGCCACATAGGCCTGCGTGTCTTTCCATTGTTCCTCTTGTCTTACTGCTTCCAAATCCATCCCCATTGCCAGCTGCAGCTCCCTGATGCTGCTATATAATACATCCCACTTGATGCACAAATTTAGGCCAAACATGCTCACCTACATTTTTGTTTTTGTTCTTTACTATTCTTATTCTTCCAGAGTGTACACTAGCACTACACAGTAGCCAGGAAAGCCCTGGCCTTGTTGTCAACGTCTCATAAATGGCTAGACTGTGTGTTGTTGTTCACAGAGTTTCTGAAATTTAATAATTGAGGCCACCACACACTAAGTTCTATATTCTATTTGTTTGATTTGTGCTATGTTTGACTGATGTTCTGGCTTTTTGCTTTTAGGTGCACAAAGACTGAGGAGGAGGTGTGTCTCTCATCATTGCCCGTTGCACTTCCAGACAGACATCCTGCTGCTGTACACACAACACAACGTGACGTGTGACCTGACCAGACATCTCTGCAACTGAGTGCTGCTGACATCTGAAGAAGATGGGCCCAAAGAAAGCAGGTACCAGGTCCTCCAGTACCAAGAAAGTTGCTATTGAGAAGAAGAAGGAACAGAAGAAGGAAGTGACACTTGGGAAAAAAAAAATTGCGCCTGCAGCAGCGGTGTCCGGGGGCAAGCTGGGGGCAGCACCTCCGCATCAGTGGACTCAACCCACCAACCCAGGCCCAAGCACATGAGTGTGGAAGAGGTAGCCAGCCTAATGGTGGAAAGCAGTGATGCTGAGCCTGAGATAAACTTATCGCTATCTCAAAGTAGTACCCAATCAACGCAGGAGGAAACACAGCAGATAAGTGGTCAACAACAACAGCCGCAACCACCGCCCGCAATAGTAGTTGTTGTTCCTCCTGAAGTAGGGGCAGTTCAGGAAATTGAGCCTCATGCAGAGGTAGAAGAAGAAGCCACTCATTCAGAAGATCCATTGTCTTCCAAATCCCCAGCAAGGAAAAGGAGGGGTAGTCCATCAAGTTCTTCGCCAAGCCCCCTTCTGATGATCTAGATGCCACTTGGAAGCCACAAACTGAGTCTGAGAGGGAGCCACGTTCCAAGACCAAGCTAGGGAAAAGGAAGGTTCCTCCACTTATGGAGGTCGATGTAGAACAGCAAGATGATGATGATGACGAGCCAGTCATCACGAACATCACTCCCGGCCCCGAGGAGATGGAGACCAACATTATTACCCTATCCAAAATCGCTGTGAGGGATGTAGCACGCATACCTCCACAGGTAACACCAACACGACCTACAGCTTCCATATTTGCATTAGCAAAGGCCCGGCAGCGACCTACATCCAGCACAACCACCACCTCAGTAGGAGTAGGTAGTGGTACAGCAGCACAGAGTCAAATTCAACACACACCCTACAGATCATCCGGCATTGGAAGTGGCACCTCCAGCAGGAGGCCAAAGTTAAGCTCCCCAGTTTGGGACTTCTTTACGGTTAGCGAAAAGGAGGAGAACATTGCTATATGCTCCATTTGTAATACCTCTGTTAGTCGTGGTAAGCTTGGTACAAACTATGGTACCGGAGGCCAAATGACCCATCTGAAAAAACACCACTTGATCAGCTGGGAGGACCACCTTCGCGGCAGAAAAAAACTGCAACCATTGGTGTTGGTGGGGATAAAGGAGTAGAAGAAGAAGATCCGATCACGGTGGAAGAGGAAGGACAGGGAGACATTCTCTCTGGTAGTCGTACACAAGGTGTCCCTGACCCCAGCAGTGCAGTCTTAACGTTGCACACATCTTCAGCAACATCTCAGTGGCACAAGAGTAAGAGTCAGCCGGAGACACCAAGAAGTACCAGGTCCGCACTACCAAAAAGTGCGTTGAGCCTAAGAGAAAGGAAAACCATGCAGCCTACCATTATCAGCATGTTTGGGGGTGAGGGGCAGTACGAACGCAACCACCCAATAGCACGTTTGTACAATGCGAAGCTGGCTAAAATGTTAGCACTGGACCTTCTCCCTTTTTCTTTTGTTGAAGGGGTGGGTTTTCTGGAATTTGTGTCAACCATCTGCCCAAAATGGCATGTTCCCAGCCGCTACTATTTTGCCAGAGTTGCAGTTCCAGCACTACATCACGACGTGCTGGAATTGCTAGGAAAGGCCTTGAAGCAGAGTGCTGTTCACAGTATCCACCTGACTACAGACATGTGGACCAGTTGCCAAGCCACAGATTACATGTGCATCACTGCACACTGGATCTGTTTTGCGGGGTTAGAGAACAGATATCTGCTGGTGTTGATACTGCAGAGATTTTTCATGCCACTCGCAAACATGCAACTGTAGCCATGTTTGCCATGGAGAAATCTCATACTGCTGCAAACATTTTGGAAGAGTTTAACACCAAGGTCTTTGAGTGGCTGCGCCCAAGAAGGCTTACGATTGGTTTTGTTGCCACGGACAATGGCAGTAATGTAGTTTTGGCCATGCGCAATGGTGGCTATTTCAGGGTCCCGTGTTTGGCACACTGCATTAACATTGTTGTTCAAGACTTTTTGAAAAATGAATCCAAAGTCAGCAACTTACTGGTTACCTGCAGAAGAATATGCACACATTTCGCCCATTCTTTTAAAGCCCGGAAGCAGCTGAGGGTCATTCAACGTGAGCATAAAATGCCAGTCAAAGCGCTCATCCAGGAGGTGCCAACACGTTGGAACTCAACTTATTACATGCTTGATCGTCTGTTTGAACTGTACATACCACTCAATGCTTATGTCATGCAAAGATTAGGGGAACCTACTGTGAGAGGCATGACTGTTGAGATGGCTCAATGGGACCTCATTAAATGCCTGACTGAGATGCTACTTCCTTTTGAGATCTTCACACGTGAAGTCAGCAGGGAGGACTGTACTATGGGCCAAGCTATCCCATTGTTGCACATGCTAGAGCAACAGCTGAAGGATGTGTCTGAAACGTACGCAGGTGTGGATGATAAACAAGACGCATATCATTTGGCGGAGACCTTAGCCGCTCGCTTATCGGAAAATACAAGGATTACAAATAAAATTTTGTCACAACCACATTACATTAGTGCCACAATTTTGGATCCACGGTACAAAGTATTTCTGAACAGCAAGGCAGTAATTCCTTTTTGGAAGTGGATGTTGCCAACTACAAAACTTTGATAGCTAAGGAAGCCACTATTTTCGAAAGCGAACGGCTGTTAATTACAGGCCCCCACCCCAGGCCATAACCAGTACTACAGGGCATCCAGAGTCAAGTTCTACTTCGGAGCCTGAGGGCAGTGCATTTGCCTCCCAGCAGTCACCTACACCAACAATAACATCAAGAACAGGATCATCCACAGCACAATGTGCAACTGATTGGTTTCTACAGCAGGGGTATGGTAAGTCCAGTGCTGATGCAAAGGCAAAACAGGCCGAGCACATCGGAGCACCCCTGAACATTGAGCGGATGGTCCAGGCCTATCTGGATGACCCAACAGAGGTCTTCATGGATCGAAACCCATTGGTGTATTGGTATGGGAAAAGAAGCCAATGGACAGTGCTCAGCAGGCTGGCGATAAAGTATCTGGCTTCCCCTGTCGCAAGTGTCTCTTCTGAGCGTGTTTTCAGTGCTGCTGGTGCCATTGTAACTTCGAAAAGGACCAGTCTCTCGGCCCAAAGCGTGGAGAGGTTAACCATGATCAAAATGAATCAGCACTTTATACCACCGGAGTACAAAATACGTGAATCACAGCAGGAAGAGGAGAGCGACTTGGATGACGTAAATAGTGCGTTACAGGACCTACTTCTGTCCAAACCACCAGAGTTTGAGGACGAGCTCCTCTTCCCTGACAACTAGGCTTTCAAATTGTTACTTTCTTCCTTCCTTTATGTGTCTGTGTATCTGTCTTTCTGGTTCAAATCACAACAAATCCATCACCACCGTCTTCTCTTTTTATTTCCCTATTGGAGTTGGATGTCTGTGCATTTAACTGTCCACTCTTCAGAGTCCTGCTTCATCTTCCTGTCTCACACAAGTACATTTCCATCAAGCCAGACATTAGTACAAGAAATGTTGCCTTTACCAGTCCCGCCTCCATAAGAAGTGAAACGTGACTATAGCTATCCTCCGTTTTGTTTTCGAGCCGAAACTCATCAGTGTCCGAAGGCTACAGCCTCAGCAGGCATCCAAAGGTCCTCACTGTCAGGACAGAAGGTACTTGGCAGAGAAAGACAAGAGACTCTTCGAAGAAACTTGCTGACATTTGTGCAAACTCAAATGACTATCAATGAGCGCTACCCAGGCCGCGGCCCATCATCACAGTGCTGACCATGGGAAGCAACTTAAACTGTGACAAAGTGCCACAGAAGAATAAGACGAAAACCGAAACAGCGACTAACATTCAAAATGAATGTGGACTGGAGTAATGATGAGGCCACTGCCCCGTAAAAAAAAAATAACAACTGTCAGAACTAGGCATCTGATGATCTGACAGCCAAAGAGAAGAGCAAGACAGGTAATGATGGAATGCATTGGATGCTTGCAGACTCTGAGCGATTGCTGTTGTTTGTTGTTGATGTTGTGCATGAAGTCGAACTCTACTCTACTAGTTAATCTACAAAGTGACTCAAGTCAGTGACAGTCAATGTTTCCCTTCTTGTTGTTTAATAACCAAATTGTACTCCTACTACTGCAGGTGCAGGCCAATATCTGTTGCAATTTTTTAATATGGAATATGGACTTAATCGGAGACACTACAGACTGAGTTGTAGTTGGACAACACGTACCACACCATGATGATGACCATACTATCTTTGCACGCAGTCATTCAGTTGGATCGGAGATGATTCAAGGAATAACTGCATTTCATGAAGTGGCATAAGGTAAACAATACATAAACACAGCAATTCAACAAGAAAGTAAACACAGCAGACCTACATGTCCATGTAGTGGTGTGTAGTCGAGTGTAGTGATGACTCACAGCGGCGCATTGATTTTGTCACTTAATTAGGAAAATGCTAAGTTGCTGTGTATGCCTTTTGTCTGGCTATGTCAAAAATTAAGGTAAATGGAGGTTGGGTCACGGGCTGGTGCTGTGGTGGGCCTGTTCTGTCCTGTTGTTGTTGTAGCTTAATGCTGTAAACAGAATCTACACGATATATCCAAGCCGCCTCACTCTGAAAGTGTTCTCTCTTCTCTTCTTGGACTCCACCGTAATTGATGTTTTTTTTTATTCATTGATTTTTCAATACCCCTTTTGTTTTTCCATCTAGACGTTACAGGCCGGCCTTTACCCTGTGCTTGCTATACTGGGAGACACAACTCACATTTACCTTACCAATCGGCATCAGGAAGGCCACCAAGATTGATGTGCGGAGCGTCCATGGAAGATAGGACCAAGAGGAAGGACGAGATTCAACTCCACAATTTGAGCATGATAATACAGTAACTTTAGTATCATTCATCATTCATCTTTTAATTAATTTGAATCCTTTTTTCTCTTCAATCATTAGGACTGTGTGTTGTGTGTTGTTTGTTTGCTAATTGATCCCTACAACTGTGTTTTAATTGTCTTTGCTATCTTTACAAGTAAGCCCAGTACAACATGGAATTTGGGTCTCTGAGGGCATATTACAGGCAAGGCAAATTGCATAGAATATACTGCTGCCCTGTACTGTCTAATTGTCTAGTAGGAGTTATTAAGTACTACTCATTAACCATCAAGTTATCTTCATCATCATGCATGCATTTCCCTTTTCTCCCTTTATAGATTTTTTGTATAAGATCATGGTCGTCTGCCAAGATTGCGCTTTGCTTTTGTTGTCCATGCGTACTGTTTTTCATTCTCAAACCTTTCCCCAAACCCCCTTCCCATCCATTCATCAAACCCTAACCCTCTTCCCCCGGGCTGTGATTTATATTGAGGTGTGATGTGACTACATAAAATGTACACCAATTGATCACACGCTTGCTGGGGCAGATGTGGTGAAAGCAACACTAATTCAATTGCAAGGCAGGGCGAGGAGCTTCTTCTGCTTGCCCACCCATGCTCAGTCTATGTGCAAGCCGTCACTGGCTAATAGTAGTACATCATAATTAATTGCTGTCATTGATTGGATTAATCATCAAACTCCTACCACACAGCAGTAAAGGTTACGAATTATGATTGTGTTAAGTTAAGTGACTCACTCGACACAACTACAGTTTGTAACTTCTTGTACTAGGCTGTCCCCGCCACCATTATGTTTAATTTGACTTTAGCAGTTGCAACTGCAATATTGTTTGTTTGGCAGTCTTCTTCTGTACTGTATTTTACTTCGTTCTACTACTCCTCCCACAGTCGCTCTCAGGAAAGTGACTGTCTCTTTTTACATTTTTTAGCAAATGCTACTGCCAGTGTCTACTCTACTACTACCACCACAACCATGGCATCTTCTACATTCTCTCTGGAAACCATGCAGCCATCGCTGTGCCGAACGTAATCATCATCAATCACAGGTAAGATAAGTTTGGTGGGAGGTATAAATGGACTAGGAGGAGAGACTGACAGTACTAGTAGGACAAATAACTCAGTGAGGGGTACCGCATCTATCTGTTTGTGTTACATCATCGTCGGCAGATTATTTAAATCAAACACTGGCTGCGGCCCTGCAGCAGCAAGGAAACCAATGTGACGTTAATTCAGTAAAACAGTAACCCCCCACAAAACATTAACATTGTATGTTTAAGTATAAATATAATTTATTACCCTAACAAAAATAAACTATCCCACACCTTACCCACCCTTCTCCCTAACCCCAACCAATGTCCAAAACGAAAAAAGTCCAAAGAATGTCCCTAAACCCCAACGCCCAATTCCCACCCACCAAAACAAGGAATAAAAAGGGGCAAAGCAACAGGGTCCTCAATGTTAAATTCGGCGGGCTTTGAGGTGTTTGTCCACCATGATTTTGACCCGCTCCTCCATTTGCTCCTCTAGCCGTGCCATCCGGAGGAGAATCTTCCTGCGAAATGCCCTGCAGTGGCATCCAGGATGGGGGACAGCAGTGCTGGCTGCTAGCAAATTGCGGCGGCGGCGGGCGGCTACCAGACCACGGCGCCGTACCGCTGGAGTTGTGGCCTGGCTGGGGCCCGGGGCATCGGACGAGGCTGCAGCTGCTGCTGCCGCCTCCTCCTCCTCCGCCTGAGCCACCAGCCGCCGGTTCTCCTGGCATATGGCCTCCAGTTTCCGGCGCCGGGCCCTGGCTGCCAACTCCTTCCGTGATGGTTTGTCTTGGGAAGGAGTACTATCTATATCAAGAAAGAAAAAAAATATTGTTGTAACCAGTACTCTTAGCTAAACAGTAACACAAAATTAATTCAACACATAATGGCACAGTAGCACTAGCAAGAAGCACAGTACATAACATTTGTGGTAATAATCTATCTATCCTCCCACTTCCTCTGCCTCTAACATTTGTGGGAGTTTCAGGCATTATACTAGCACTATGGACTCCAACCAGTACACAGTACACCAGTGTTCTTCTTTTCTCTAGTTTAGCGAAATGACATAACCTGGTTGTAGCCGGCATTGCCAGCTCGGTCATCTATGCTTGCACCCAAGACAAACATACGAGTCATGACACAGACTCACGTTAGTTGGATTTACTACTGTTTGCAGGTGGGGAAGCTCGTATTTTTCTATTACGGGTGGCACTGGCCATACTCTCTCTGTTACATGGAGGGCAATTGCTCAATTTCACAGTGCCTTGGCTACTACAAAAGGCAGATTATATATCTGATCCAATGATCGTTGCTTTTATATGGGACAACGACATAAGGTCAGTAGCGGTCGGTGGTGGGACTCGGGGAGTTCGGCCGGGCGGTGACGTGGGTAGGGGCAGGATGGGGGTAGTAAACTATGGATTACGGCCAATTACAGGTAAGTAAACATATAAATAAATGAAACTAATTTTGTTGCGCACACTGCATCGCATTTGGCGGTGCAGTGCGCACAATGAAATTCGCTTTATTTATTTGTATGTTTACAGTAAAGTTACCTGTATTTGCCCGCGTAATACATTGTTTACTACTACCCCCACCCTGCCCCTCCCCACATCGGCTTTGCTACTCTGGCGCGATTTCTTTTACATTCCCTAAAACTGTGCATCCCGTGACAATCTCCACCTATGCTGTCTATGATGAATACATACAGGCATCCATCCATTCTAAGTAAATGTCAATCATTCTTCTTAATCTCTCCACAAACCTTACTTTGTTTCACCAACAACAACGCATGCGTCCACTCACTCCGTTGCTTGCCTTGGCTTTGAGTTTCACCCAAACACCGCTGATGATTCTTGCTATCCACAGTATCCACCCATACTGTGTCGCCCACCCAGGCAGGCATCCATTCTTCTTTCACCTTCCACCCATCCTTCAACAACACATGCATCTGATTCCTATCAGCCACCTATCCATGCTTCCAACGTATCCTTCTCTGCCAGTCATCATATTAAATCTCGCCCGCCCTTCCTCCTTCAACCCTTCTTTCCTTTTTTGTTCAACACATACATCAAGGTCATCTGATCTGACTTTTAGTCTCCTCCATAAACCTTTCACAGCTGAGTTGGAGTCAGATATAAGAGGCCATTGGTTAATCAAGTCACGCTGGTAATGCTATTGCTACTGCATTGCTCATGCTAAGTAAAGGGTGTCTTCTTTAACCGTTGTATAATGTTCACTACAACTTCATACCTAATAAGTCTCAACAACAGTACAGTGAGTGAAGTCCACACACCCTTCCAGCTAGTGCAATGTCAATAAGTCATGAATATAACTTACCACCACCCGCCACCGCTGCTGGCTCCCCCCCTGTAGCTCCTGCAGGTGCCGCATCTTCTCCTGCCCCCTCCGGAAGGCTAGAATCGCCGGTGGCCCCGCCGCCACTGGTGGTTGCTAGTCCGCCTAGATAAAAACATGACACATTTTTAGATGCCTGTACACCTCCCCCTATTTATTCTTTTTCATTAGCAAGATTGAAAAAAAGTTAATACATACATATTATTATAAATCACATTCAATAGTCCAAATCGGGTACTAGAGTACAGTCAGTAGACACTAGTAGTGTTATGGGCCCTAGGGTCATTATTATACTATACTCTAATCTTTGCAAAGTTAGCCTGAGCCATGCAACCATTTTCCGCTTCATGTCTTTTGCGCATGTTACCTCGCAGCTTGTTGCGCAGTAACAGTAAGACGCCTTTTTGAGCCCACATGAGCACATACAGCTACTGTCTGAGCATTGCGTACAAGAGGTCGAAAAACAAGCCACTTTGTTATGGAGTTCGGTTAGTCCGTATTGCTTAGCCATAGGTAACATGTTACACTTTTTGGGCAGGACTGAGAAATGCTTGCATGATTATACTATATAACACGCACCATTTTTCTCAGGCAGAGGATTCCCTTCTACGAACCAGAGATTTGCAGAGCTTATGAATGATGCATGTAACCAGTAATTCTACGTTCTACGGTGAGGAGTCGCCCAGAATTCGCACAGATCTTTTGTCTTATATATCATCAATGATCATGCACTTGTTGCAACACTGTTTATTGTTTTAATCTTATGCATTTTGCTGTTGGAGCTGGCTGGAGTACACTGAATTTTATAGAATAACATAGATACAGAGCTTGTTAGTTGAAAATAAACCTTTTGAACTTACACATATACTCTGTGGTATTTTGTGTGGTGGTGGTGGTGGACTTACACGAGTGAGTGAGCGAAAGGGTGTTATGTTCTGGGTTGTGTAATCATAATCATTAGGTATCTTCGGGTGGGGGTTCGGGGACCTAATGAGACACTATAGCTAGTCGTTCAGGGGATTGTGGGTTCACTTCTGACTGAGGTGTGAGGAACGTCCAAGTTCCAAACTCGCATCACCAACATCCTATTTCATTGTGCATAGTTCTGCATGGGGCTGTGCAGAATCCAAGTAGTATGTACTATATCCTATCAAAAATAGTCAAATATCTGGTTGGGCATTTTGTTTGTGGTAATTGTCAAAGCCTCAAGATTAAGAAGCCTAGAAGAGGACAACCGAAAGGACTGGACTCAGTGGCTAGAGCTATTAGTATTGGTCAATCTGAGTTTTATTCAAAACCGTACAATAAAGAGTGGCAATGCAAACTGGGCATGCTTAGCGACAGACTAATATTAGTAGTACAGAGTACAGACATTCATAGCAGAGGCAGTTAGAACTTAGAGGCAGGGATAACCAGAATTTATGGTTTAACTCTGTTTTTTATTGTTTTCAGACATATCAAAATAATGATGTAGCTTTGGTTACAACAGACAAACCCATAAGATACGTATATGATCGTCCTCCCTCCCATTTTCGTCACATCCATAGACATATAAATGCATCATCTTGAAGCCGGTTCTGGCCGAGCATGGAGGTAGACTCATGGGGGGTGTTGCCTGGGGTGTCTGTAGTCCGCAATATATGATGCTGATGTGTGAATCAACAACAAACGAAAGAAACTCCCTGACCCCCTCCCCCTTCCCTAGCCCCCCTTCCCCCCTCCCTGAACCGGTGTGCTGAATAAGTGATTCTGAGGAACCTGATGTGGGAGTCTTGTATTAGTGAGCAGGTTAAGATGGCTCGTCGGTATGTCCCCTTTCGGTGAGCCTTAGGATACGGAGGTATTTAGGGCATGTTAATTCAGTCATTTCAAGTTCTAACAGGGACAGCAGTGGACGCCAGATGGTGCGGAAAGTATCTGTAGAGTTCGTCAGGGTGGCTTGGATCCGCTCCATACCTATAAGGTACCAAAGTTTATGTAGCCAACCTGTGTGTGTTGGTCGGGTCTGTGTCCCCCATAATGAGAGAATGTGTTGAATAGCTGCCCCCATCGCCAGACCCATCTGTTTGCCCCTAATCGACTTCAGGGGGTAAGTGAGTGGATTGGGCAACCCCAGTAACGTGTATGCGGGGAATCGGGGAATTTCAGTCTCGAATTGCTTATCTATGTCATCTAAGATGGCTCCCTAGTAGTCAGTCACTTCTTTACAGTCCCATAATAGGTGCGTCAGTGTGCCCTCTTCGTCACAGCCCCTCCAACAAGTCGGGCTTCGATCAGGGTTCCCTTTGTGTAGTCTGGCCGGTGTTAGGTACCAGTAGGTAACCACTTTGACCGCCGCTTCTCTGCTAGCTGTATTGCGGGCTGTGTGGTTAGCCCGAAAATATATCGCTTGCCACTCCTTCGCCGTTAAGTCCCTGCCGAGTTCCCGCATCCATCGCCTCTGTCCCGCAGAGGGTAAGGAGGGAACTGGTGGACGCAACATGTTATATAAGTCAGAGATCATCTTTTTATCCGAATCTTTGGTTAATAACCATCTCTCATACGTGGTGAGCTTCCTGTGGACTAGCGGTCTCACCTCGGGATGGAGGAGCCAGTGGCGGATTTGAAAGTATTGGTAGCGTTGCGGGGCGGAAATTGTATAGAGTTGTTGTAATTCCGCCAGCGGCAGAAACCCCTCCAGATCGAAGAGGTGTCCTGCCGACCTGCATTCCGTGGTTCGCCATTGCGGAAACGCTCGTTCTTCAAGCCCTGGTAAAAACTCCGGGTTATCGAATATGGGAGTCATTGGTGAGGGAAAGGATGTGAATCCGCGTTTGACCGCCACCGAGTCCCAGACTCTTAGCAGCGTATTGGTGACTGGGGAGCCCCTGAGATTTGGTGGTCTATCTGACCGTTTGAGGAAAGGCACCTTCCACAAGGAGAGCTTCGCCAGTGCTCGGTCCTGGAACAGCCATCTTTTTCGGACTCGGGTCTGCTCCACTCCACTAAGTGTCGAAGTTGCACCGCTCTGAAATATTCTAAGAAATTTGGGATACCCAATCCTCCCTCGTCTGGGGGTCGGTGTGAAAGATCCCTACGCATGCGCGGGCGGGCCCCAGCCCAAATGAATTGTTGCACCGCGCTCTGGAGTTTGTGTAGGGTCCCCGGTGGGGGCCAGGCCTGTATGGTCTGAAAGATGTAGAGAGCTTTGGGCAAGATATTCATTTTGATAGCGGCTATGCGGCCTAGTAATGATAAAGAATGTTTTTGCCATTGTCTAAGATCTTTCTGAATTTGGGCGAGGAGTTTAGTATAGTTCTGTGTGACCGTGCGCGCCACAGAGGGAGCGAGTTCTATCCCCAGGTAGGTAATTGAGTCACGAGACTGCAACTCACCATATTGTGGGCGCTCTCCCTCCCGCTGTTCTGCCCCACTCCCTAGATGTAAAACCATGGATTTCTGTACGTTCATCTTGAAGCCGGACACTTGACCGAAGGCGATCAGTTCTTGCAAGAAGGCTGGGACTGAGCGTTCAGGGGACTCCAAAGTTGCCAGGATATCATCGGCATATAGGCTCACGGTATGCTGTTCCCCCCCGAAAGGGATACCTAAAATATCAGGGTTGACTCGGATTCGTTGCGCTAGCGGTTCTACGTATAGGGCGAAAAGAAGGGGTGACAGAGGGCATCCCTGTCTCGTACCTCTCTGTATCTCGAAGGGTCGGGAGGTCACGCCATTTACCCTAATTACTGCCGCGGGCTTGTAGTAGCAACTCGCTACCCATGTTCGGAAGCGATCCCCCACGCCGAAATGAGCTAAGGTTTTGTCTAGGAAGTCCCAACTGACTCTGTCGAACGCTTTTTCTGCGTCGACCGATAGCAGTAGGGCGTTCATGGTAGTGCGATGGGCCTTATCTATCAAATGCAGTATTCGTTTAGTGTTGTCACTGCTTTGACGATTGGAGATGAAACCCGACTGGTCCGGTTCAATGATTCCGGGCAGTCGCGGGCCTAATCGAGCTGCTAGGATCCCCGTGAACAACTTCAGATCGAGATTGAGGAGGGAAATTGGGCGGTAAGAACTACATTGGGTTGCGTCTTTCCCCGGTTTAGGGATGACTACGATGTCTGCCGTCAGCATGTCCCTAGGTATAGTCCCAGGTCCCTGGAAGGAATTAAAAAGCAGCGTCAGGGCCCGGCGACTTCAAGGGTTTAAGACGGGAAATGGCTCCAATCAC
Organism: Calotriton arnoldi; assembly: GCA_963921515.1. Lineage (NCBI taxonomy): Eukaryota > Metazoa > Chordata > Amphibia > Caudata > Salamandridae > Calotriton > Calotriton arnoldi. The sequence continues at coordinate 413,605 of CAWUFW010011946.1, forward strand.
CTCCTCTATCGTAATGGGCGCGTCTAGTGCTTCAGCTCCCGCGGCGTCCAGCGCCGACGTTGCTGCCCCTGGAGGTATGTGGCCCTATCACCACCTAGCTGTGAGGTTTCCCCGTAGAGCGTGGAATAAAAGTCCCGAAGGACCGCAGCAATCTTCTCATCTCCCTCAACCGGTTCCCCATCATCATTCCGGAGCGTTTGTATTTTGGCCCGTTGGACTCGGGCCCTGAGCTTACTAGCTAAGAGTCGTCCCGTTTTGTCGCCCCCCACATAGTATAAGTGCTTCAGTCGAAGGGCCGCGTATTCGGCTCTGTCAAGGTCTAATGATCCTAGTTGTGCTCGTGCTGCTTTTAGTTGACGCCATATCCGCGGCGCGCCTAGCCGCTGGTGTATGCGTTCCAGTTCTAACACTTTCTCTGTAAGGAGTTCCCGTTTTTCTCTGCGTTCTTTGGTTTCGGCGGCAGAGATAGCGATTAGTTCGCCTCTCACCACGGCCTTCAATGCCCCCAGAGTGCTGAAAGAGGCGTGTCTGGGGAGTCATTTATCGCGAGGTAATTAGAGATGCATTGTTGTAGTTGTTGGGACACCCCTGCTCTGGAAAGCAAATTTTCTCGGAGTCTCCACCTCCCTGGAGGTCGCTTAACTGAGGGGATAGAGAGAATCATTACCACTGCGTCATGGTCCGAGAGTGCTGCTGGTGTGATATTTACTGTGTCCACCATTGTATGTACTTCTGTGGTCCCTATGAAGTGGTCTAGCCTAGCGTATGTATGGTGTGCATGGGAGTAATAGGAAAATTGTGTGAGATGGGGGTGAGTCACCCTCCAGAAGTCCAGGAGACCCCTATCCTTTAGCCAGTCCTTTCCTGCCTTAGAAATTGCCCCTGTTTGGCAATATCGTTGCCCCGATCTATCTTTCTCAGCGTCCATGACCAGATTCAGGTCCCCTCCTATGACCACTTTCCGTTCCTGCGAACATAAGACCTCGGATAGTGCCATTTTCAAAAATTGTTCTTGTCCCGAGTTCGGGGCATAGACCGAGCCCACCACCAGAGGGACACCTCCTAGTAGGCTAGTAACTGGCCTTTCACTTCTGCCACTTTGACCCCTATCGTTCCCGGGAATGATTTAGATATCAGAATGGCCACCCCCGCTTTCTTATCTGAAGTAGATGAGTAGAATTGGTGGGGAAAGGCTCGGGTTTTCATGCGGTGCCAATCCTTGGAGAGGAGATGTGTCTCCTGCAAGAGGCACACCGACGCCCCCGAGTTCTCTAAATAGGATAATACCGCTCTTCTTTTAATGGGATTGTTCAGTCCCCGCACATTAAGAGTTAGTATCTGCAAAGCGGACCTTGACATAGGGTAGTCATGTGGTCAACAGCTATGACTGGTGGAGACCACCTCTTATGTCCTCCAAGCCCCCTCCTGTGTTCGCGATACCCTGCACAGACGGATATGTATCTCATATGTATCCCCCCGTAGGCAGCACACCGGTTCCCCCCGCCCCTTTCCCAACTCCCTCGTCCCCCAACCCGGTAACGAATAAAAACTCTGTCGCCCCCTCCCCCACCCTGACCTCTTCTACCCTCCCTAACCCCAACTTGTAAACCCCAGAGTCCCCTCATTGTCCATTGCCCTTCGTACGAAACCCTGGGCATGTGGTAAGTAAAGAATCGGGGTAAGTGTGTGGACCAAGTGTCCCGGGCCCCCCGCCCCGAGCCCCCCCGGCTATTGCAATACCAATGCTAAGTGGTCCCTCTGGTACAGTCATGGTCGGGTCGTCGGCGCGGTTTCTTTCTGTACCGTTTCTAGCGCCAGCAGTCTCTCTTGCGCCATAGTGTCTGAGCTTGGACGTAGTTCTGTATTGGGGGAGCGTTTGCCCCCCACTGTCCGCCACCCATTCCTCGGCAGATTCTGTGTGCGACTGGGTGACTCTTCCGTGGTTCTTTGTTCCAAGCCCAGGATCTTACATGCTTCCTGGAAGGATCGGAGTTGGTGCAGTTTGCCGTTCATTTTAAAGATAAGGCGGAAAGGATGTCCCCATGAGTACGCCACTCCTTGTGTTCTTAGGTGGGTAGTCACTTCCCTAAAGTCTCTCCTTTTTTGTAGCGTACTAGCGGCGAGGTCCTGGTATAGGGCAATGGAAAGTCCCTGATATTGTAGAGGTTGTTTCGACCGTGCCTCCCGCAGTATTCTTTCTTTGAGAGGAAAATCCGGTAGGAAGGCAAGGATGTCTGGCGGAGGAGCAGGGGCCCGTCTCGCCAGACCAACTCGGTGTGCTCTGTCTATGCGGATAGGAAAGTCTTGAGGCTCCCCTAGTATGTCTCTAAACAAGCCTTGGAGGTACTGGTTCACATCTGATCCTTCCGTTTTCAAAGGGACTCCCCTGACGCGAATGTTGTTTCTTCGTGAGCGGTTTTCGAGGTCTTCGGCGTGTGCCTGGAGATCCAGTTGTTGATCTCGCAGGCGGATCACCTCTTGTTGGAGTTGCTCGACTTCTTCCCCTTTGGTGATGTCTTTTTCCTCTATTGCCGCTACTCTTTCACCTATTGCGTCAACATCTCGGCGAATCTCGCGGACCTCCCCCGCCACTTCACTCTTAAGGGTCTGGAAGTCGTCTCGAAGGACGTTGAAAAGCGACTCCAAGAAGGAGCGGGTGATGGGGACCTCCCCGTCTTCCGGGTCTGGTTGGGTTTTCTGGGGAGGAGATGTTCTGTTACCTTTGTCCGTAGGCAGGGGTCCTCTGGTTAGCATTTCCTTCAGAGATCTCTCCCCTCTCTTCCTCACCGAGGACATTGCTGGGCCTGCCAACCTGTGGGGATCTCAAGTCGCCTCTGTCACTCGAGCCCCGTATGGGAGACGGGCAGGGGGGTCCCCACGGCGACCGACGGCGTGCAGCCTCCCCCAGTAGGCACCCCTCGCTCCCGAGCCGTCCTCGTGGCGGCTGTTGCCGGCTAGGTCCCCTCTCCTCCGCCAGCCGACTGATCTAGCCGAGTGTTGGCTCCTCTGTTCTCCTCTCCGCCTCTCCACTTTCCCCCGCGTCGCTCTATAGTCGGACACAGACTCAGACTCTCTCGGCTATCCTAATGACGGGAGTGCACACGAGGCCTCTCCTTTCTCCCCACAGGAGTCAGTCGCGTTCCAAATCTGCGCTAAGGCCTTCTGTCACGCTCCGTCTATGTTGTGCCCCCTGGGGGCCGCAGCGGCCACCGTCCTGACCTGTTAGCGGTATTTCCCCCCACTTCCACTCTGCGTAAGTGTGGGGCCTGCTCACGGAGGAATTGGTTGTCTCTTTTAACCCGGTGTCGGGGGCTCGTTTCTGATCTCTACACCCCCCCCCACCGCTCGCCTTCTTCGTGTAGTGGTCCCTCCGTAGTAAGGTGCTCTAGGCTTGTCTTGTCCCTGCCACCGCTCCCTGTGTGCGTTGTGGCCTCTCAGATCTCAGGCCTCGGCGCTCTGTGTGCCGTCCGGGGGTCCCTGGATTCTCTCTCCCTAGCTCACTGGTGCGGGCCCCTACTATGCCTGGTCCTTTTGAGGTCCCTCTTGTGGACTTGCTCTCTTCCGGCGACAACAGGTGCGGGAGTCACGATCCCCCTCTCCGCAGGTCCCCTTGTTCGGGCCCACAGCGCCCGACCTGGTGCTCGACGGGCCTGTGCGCTCTCGTAGTCGTCTCCTCCCACGCACTCCAGGCCCCTCGGATGTTCCGAGCCTGTTGGAGCCCCGGGGCGCGGATCACCTCATTCCCTCCTCACCTCTTCCGTCGTCTCGTCAGCGTGGGCCCCTCTCGAAGCGGCGCTGCTCCCCGTCCCGTTGCAGCGGTGACAGGCCGATGACAGGCCCCGCTCAGCCTGGGGAGTCCGATCCCTTTCGCGGTCGTGGTGGGCCGCTGCCGGGCTCTCAGTCCGCCGGCGCTCCGCTCCCAGCGCCACCGCACCTCCGGGCACCTAGGGTTTGCTGTTGGTCCCGATGGGTCGTCTCTGTGGCTCCGCTGCTCGGGGTCTCTCCTGCCGCTGCCGGCGTCCCCGCACTATCGATCCTCCGGTCCGGGCGCCATTTTCTCGCGTCAAGTCCGCCCGCTCACCTCCGTCGTTTTTGCCCTCGGGTAGGCTCGAATCGCCTCCTGTTGCTCTGCGGAGACTGCCGCCGCACTGCCCCGCTCTTTCTCACTGTGAGCCGCGCTTCACTCGGGCCAAATGCTAGGTTATAGCCGGGCGAGTAGGCCGGGAGCAGGGAGCCTCCGGGACAAGCGACCTCTCAGTCCGCCATCTTGGCCACGCCCCCTTCCGATAACCAGAATTTAGAAACAGATAGTCAAGTCAAGATCAAAGAATCTTTTGTAAAAAATAGAATTAGGGAGTGGAGCCAGAATTAATAGTTCTGAAAAAATAAGGTGCAGTAAAAGTTAGGGCAATATAATTGTTAATATTAACCACTGGAGGACTTACTGGGACCAGCAGCAGGGCCCTCGGTAGAGGAGCGGTCCTCTGGTGGTTGTCCCGCCGAATCGGACCCCGTCTTCTTGCCCCTGGGTGCTGCACATCAGTGATCATGTAAGATATAATAAAGAAAAAGAAAGACACAAACATTAATGATTGCTGTGAAACAAATAAATTATCTAAAAAAACGCTCAAAAAACGTTTTAGGAAACAAAAATTGCAATAAAATTGACCTATCTAATCCGATCGACTACTGGCTTGTGGGATTCACGGACAGTCTACTTATTTGGGAACACTAATTCAGTGTTCCATTCTGATTGATTCAAATAAAATCCAGAACACTAACTAAGCCTAAGTACCACCTGACCTAGCCCACCTATTCCAGGCGGGCCAATTGTTCATTAAGCCTGCATTTCCATTTTTTTTTGCCATCAAAAATGCATAGATGAGAAGAAGGAGGACACATGCATAAAGTGCATAATGCATACACCAAATTGTTGGTTGGTTGCGTCTGATGTTCTGCAGCTGACTGACACTGCTAAGCTAAGCTTACCAGTACCACTCACTAAACAAACTACAAAAGGTTCTAAGGACTGGGGTAAGCAGCACTCAGTGACAGAGGATGCGTCACGCAGACCGCTCAAAAATTATCAACTAATAGTAACTAAACCTAGTATCAAATGCATCCACCACTATTTGACAGGAGGACAAAGGAAGGACTACAGTCTCTCTAGCAATAGCATTACCTAACTGAAGTTCTCTAAAGTAAACTCTTACATAATAATGACAAGCGAGCGCAAAGTTGCAAAAAGTAAGAGTACCGCCCAGCACCTGTGTCCTACAATCACAGAAGATTTTGAAACGTAATTTACCTGCAATGTAAGCAGCAGTATTCTTGTTATTTGTAAAAATGTATACACAAATCACAATACTTATACTACTATATATATATTGGCTACTCACCAAGCCCCACGACCTCGACACCTAGCAGGTCCAACAGGTCCTGCTCCCGGTCAAGGATGTCTGACCACCGGTGTGCCAGCTGGTTATGGGTGCGCCGGACCTCGGAGCAGCGAAACACTGCCCGACGCACCTTCGCCCACCGGCGGTGACGCTCCTGGGTCGGGTACCCGGAGCCTGGCCTGCCGCCTGCTGCCAAGGTCAAGGGGAGGTGGCGCTGAATAAAAAATACAAGGGCGGCCACCTCCGCCTCAGTAAACAGCTGGCGGGCTTGCACCCCTGCAGGGCGCAGTCTGCCGCAAGGCAGGCGGCGATTGGGCGCACGCGCCTTGCCCTTTGAGCCGCTGCTGCTACCCTTCGCCATGGTTCTGGGGTGGGAGGAGGTGAAAAAGAAAAGTTAGAAGGGAAAAATAAAGTTAGGGGAAGAAGTAGGAGCTTAAAGAAGAAAGTTATATAAAACAGTCAAAAAGTAAAAAAAACACAGAAAAAGTAGAAACAAATGCAAAATATAGACTTAAGCAGAGAGTGAGATAGATAAGAAATAAAGAAAAATTGAAAAACAGTGTAAAAAACTAAGGATTGCAAAGATTGAGGGAGGATAGAAAAGCAGGCCCAGAACCATAGCATAGAGTGGTAAAACAAGATGGCCGCGTGGGTAAGTTCGCGCGATATTTGTCCCCGAGCACGCAAAAAACGTCGCGAACACGTACAACGCGTTCCCGAACAAGGAATGCGCATCGCAAGCACGCTATACGCGACCTGGAACAGGAAATAAGGGATCGCGAACGGGCGGGACAAGTGAAAAACAAAATGGCCGCGCCCATAGGCGACCGCATGGGTAAGTTCGCGCCCCCGAGCACGCAAACAGCGTCCCGAACAACCACAACGCGTTCCCGAGCAAGAAAAACGCATCACGAACGGGCGCGGCAAGCAGCTACGCACGCTCGCGAAGCTACGCGTAGCTCACATAGCGCTCCGACGTCTTCGCGTAGTTTCGCGTAGCGCGACTACGCGAACTATGCCCAGGCTTAGTCCTGAGAAGGCCGAACCTTGGATTTGACCATTTGCTCCGAAGAGTCGGCAGTGGAGAATAATATTGCTCGACCTGAGTACACCAGGTGAGTGACTTGAATTCTTGGAAAATGTGGCACCATGGTTGAATGGCACGAGCCTACGGGCTGTGTCTGGTACAGTCTCCGGACTGTCTTGTCTTGAACTTGGTGGGTTTGTGGACCCTTGAAAGACACAGAGTGTTTGTGAACAGTCTACCAGGCCAACTGGAAATTTGGCCCATTCTTGAAAAGGTTTGGGGCTGTTTGCGAACAATCTGCCCGGCCAATTGGAAATTCGGCTTATTCTTGAAAAGGTCTGGGGCTAGGGCCTGTCTTCTTATCTTGGTACAGTCTGCGGACTGTCTTGTCTTGGTACAGTCTGCGGACTGTAGGGTGCGGTTTTCGGACTGCTTCGATTTGGTTTTGGATCATTTTGCTGGTTGGTGTTATATTTGTCCATTGAGGACAGTGTATGTGTCTTATATTAAGATGCCTTGTCTAAGCAAGTTAGGGTGTTTTGGATGTTGGTGTTGTTCCACTGAAGCTCGATTGGAAGAGAGGCAGCCTGCGCTTCCAGAGGGAACCCCAAATTTTGATGTATACGTCAAGCATGGCATTGGCCCTATTATGTTTAGCACGTTGTGGAATAAATATACGAGGGACAATGTTGAGTTACAGTGGTCGCTTACAGGCACATTTGATGAACAAAAGTTGAATTACTTGCAGGACAAATTGTTTGCCAAAAAGAGCAGGCAGTCGATGTTTGATTCTCTGAGGACATGGCAGAAGGAAGCGAAGCAACGACGTATGAGGGCAGAGAAGCAAGCCCGGAGAGGACAGATGCAAACGATAACGCAGAAAGCAATAGCCTATGAAAGAGAAAAGATCGAGAAAGGCATAGAGTGTGCAGATAGGAAGTTTCGATTGCAGAGTGATAGATGTTATGTTGCTAGAGAGGAAGGTGATGTTTTCGTTGAGGAGTTATTGGATTCTCGACCCCCACCTCCTTATGCCCCTGAACGGATATAACACATAATCCCAACACCTCAGTCTTCGGCCTCTAGTTCTGCTTTTCCTACTCTTCCTGTTTCTAGCTCTACTGCTTTGGCCCCGGCCCCGCCTGCTTCTTCCCCACTTTCGCAAGTTACAGGGGCGGGAGTCGTCAGTTCCCCCGGCTCCGCACCTGTGGTCACGCCTCCTCTTACTCCTGCAACACAGTCTTTGTGCGCGATGGTACCTGTTTCTTCATCTGCTCTTTCCCCTTTGAGTGTGTTACCTCAAGCATTGCAAAATGCCGAGACGCCTGTGCGTGGAATGCATGGAGCGAATTGGGCAGTGGCACGTGAACGCATGGATAAAGTATTGGTGCGCTCTGCTGTGGGTGATGAGGAAAAGAGAATGGTGGCTGACCAGGCTGCACAGTGGGCCCAGAATCCGATTTATAGTGTGAAAGATGTGTGGAGCGTGATGAAAGATTATGAGCCGTTTATACAGCAACTTGGTCTTAAGCATATGCTGGCTACGCTGATAGGATTGTGGGAACAGTGTTTCAAGGGTATTGCACCGCAGATAATTTATGACATTCGGGATAGGGTATATACTACAGATATGGCCCCCAATGAGGTTTTCAGTAATGTGATGACATTGGTGGGTTATCGGGGTAGATTGCTTCAGAAGGTCCCGACGACAGTGTCACAGTTTCCCATGAGGGAAGTTCATCCCATTTACCACCCCGAAATACCGGAGTTGCGAGATGGGAATAATATTGTTACTCACCCACGAGTGGCGGCCCATTTCCAGGAACAGTGGATCTACACTCCTTGGAAGAGGAGTGAGGTGATATCCCTAAATGGACAGTTGCCGGACCCTCGGAAAAATCCAACTGCGTACTATAAAGAATTGACGGAGGCGGCCTCCTCCACAGTGATGACATTAGCTGATATAGAGTTGTTTTTCGGTCTGTTGGTACCGGTAGATATATGGAGACAGGTGCATACGCAGGATCATGTGGTGGAATTGGGTGGAACATGGGATGAGATCAGGGCATGGGATAAGGAGCGCAAGCCCGGCGAGAAACCGAAGGCGGAGTTATTAGCCTTACCCGGGCTTATTATCACTTACATGCATTCCCTTATCCCGCCGAGACGAGTGGATTGGGAAAAGTTGACTGCGTGTCGTCAGAAGAAGGATGAAAGTGTGTCCGATTTCTTTGCTAGGTTTGAAGGGGTGTTTCTGGATTTTAGTGGCCAGGATCTGTCGCTGGAGGGTGGTGTTCGTTTGTTTGTCAACAGGTTTGTCACTAAACTGCTTCCTGAGATTGCGACTAGGTTGCAGGCTTCGGAAAGTACTTGGACCACCTCATCCCCATCAGTAATCTTGAGTATGGCACAGTACTATGAGCATAGAGAGAATGAGGACAAAGAGAAGGTGGAGAAAAAGTCAAAGGAGTTGAAGACAAGGGTGTTGATGCAGCAAGTGGCGAGGGGGAATGGAAGAGGAAGGGGTTCAGGTCCGGCCCAGGAGGGGTCCCGGTCTGACCGGAACAGTACACCGGGTGTGTCCGTGGGGTACAACCAATGTGCGTACTGTAAAAAGGAGGGGCATTGGTGAAGTGAGTGTCCGGAGTTGCTGCAGAAAGTTGAGGCCCCGAGAGGTAGGGGTTTTAGAGGATGTGGTAGAGGGGGAGGGGGACGAAGAGAGGGACAGTCTGAGGATACATCGTATGCTCAGCAGAGCAAGAACTATTTCGACGAACCCCGGGGAAGGCAGTACTATCATGACGACTATGACATGGACGAAGTGATGGGGATGTCCCACAGCTAGGACAGCCAGGGACAGGGTAGGGGACCGGTTCCGGTGTCTGTAGATCAGCGGAGACCTTATGTCACTGCGGATTTGCAGGGCATGCCCAAGACGTTCTTACTTGACACGGGTGCTTTGAATAGCTCTGTTTCTCGTTCGCTGGTCCCAGGGGCAGCTCTTTCTGGCCAAAACAATGTTTTGGTAGGTTTCTCAGGCATGCCTGTTGTAAGCCCCATTTCCAAACCTCTTGCTCTGACTATTGGTCCCTTTACAGTGGATTCACCGTTTCTGTTAACGACAAATTGTGGGCAGAATTTGATGGGATTGGATTTGTTGAAGAGATTACATGCCACCATCTTTTGTTCTCCAGATGGTGTTTATATGACCGTTGGGCCACAAGTGGCTCGTGCAAAACAATGCTTTGCAAAAGACGCACGCCTCCCCGCTGAATTCAAAGAGGTGCCCCGTAGCTTATGGGCAGCAGGAGACACGGATGTGGGGTTACTCCAGATCCCGCTGGTCTCTATTCAGATCAAAGATAATGCTGTCTCGCCACGTATCCCCCAGTATAAGATTTCACTAGCAGGAGAAAAGGCCTTGTTGCAAATAATACAGGATTTGATTAAGTCTGGCGTGGTTGAGGAGACAGTGGCGAATGTGTGCAATAGCCCTATCCTTCCGATTCTCAAGAAGACACCCTTGGACTCTTCTGATGCTCATCCTGATGTTTATCGCTTTGTAATTGACCTCAGAGAGGTCAATAAAATTATAGTACCCCAATATCCTGTAGTCCCAGACATCACCACGATATTGACAATGATCCCCCCATCAGCAAAATTCTTTTCCGTGATTGATCTGAAGAATGCTTTCTTTAGCATTGCGATTCATACAGATAGCAGATATCTGTTTGGATTCACCCTAGCCGGCAGGAGTTTTAGATTCTGTCGTGCTCCTCAAGGCTATACAGAAAGTCCTAGTATCTATAGTCAAGCTTTAAAAACTCAATTGGATTCTTTGGTACTTCCCACTGGTAATGTGCTATTGCAGTAATTAGACGACCTCCTTGTGGCCTCTGATACTGAGGATTTCTGTAAAGATGCCACTGTTAAATTGCTGTTGCATTTGGCGCGCCATGGCCATAAGGTCCTTTCCAAATTTCAATATTGTCGACAGGAGGTCACCTACTTAGGTCACCTACTGTCGAAGGAGGGTCGCAGACTAACACCTGAGCGCATAGCTGCTATCACTAATATGCCTGTTCCTAAGACCCAATGTGAAGTACGTGCATTTATTGGTATTACCTCGTATTGTCGACACTGGATCCCCAATTATTCCTTACTAACAAAACCCCTCCTTTACCTGACCACCAAAGAAGTGCATGAACCCCTGCCTTGGACATCTGCATGCCAGCAAGCTTTTGAGCAATTAAAGGTTGCGCTTTGCTCTGCTCCTGTGCTTGGTACTCCTGATTACCAGAAGCCTTTTGTGCTTTACGTACACGAGTTGGACGGTTGCGCGCTTTTGGTTCTAACACAGGGCTTTGGTGGTAAGCAAAGACCCTGCGCTTATATTTCTGCTATACTAGATAACGTCGCCAGAGCCCTCCCGAGCTGCCTAAGAGCTGCCGCGGCGGTGGCAGTTTCTATCAGACAATCGGCGGGGCTCGTTCTCGATACTGAACTCACAGTAATGGTACCTCATGCTGTGGATACGCTTTTGAATAAGACAAAGACACAGCACCTTCCTAGTGCACTTCTGACTGGATATGAACTAACTTTGTTTGCTCCGCACATTACCATCAAAAGATGTGCCACTCTGAACCCAGCCACGTTACTACCCCTCCCTTCGACGAGTAATGACACAGATGCACATGATTGTGTGTACAGAATGGAAGAGGAGACGAAAGGACGGGTAGACCTGACTGATGTTCCCCTATCTGAATCCCAAGGGGAACTATATGTCGATGGCTCTTGTTTCAAACTACCAGATGGCACCACCACTGCAGCATATGCAATTACAACGATACACACTATAGTTGAGACATCCCGTGTCCCATACCAATTAGCCCAAGCCGCAGAGCTGGTTGCCCTTCTTCGGGCTTGTGAGTTGAGTGAGGGACTGACTGTCAATATTTATACTGACAGCCAGTTTGCCTTTGGGGTCGCCCATAATTTTGGACGCCTCTGGGCGGAGAGAGGGTTCTTAACATCACATGGATTACGAATACAGAATGGCCCATTGATACATGCACTCTTGTCAGCCCTAACACTTCCCAAAAGATTAGCAATAATAAAATGTAGTGCCCACAAAGCAATAACAGATGATGTTGGGAGAGGAAATGCGTTTGCAGATCAAACAGCTAGAGAGACAGCGAGATCAAAGATGAAAAAGATGTTTGTGGCAGGTCCTGCTAGGTGGGTCCCGGACAATGGAATGTTTGAGGACACCTTAGACAATGTCAAGGAGATACAAAGCGAGGCAACCCTAGACGAATTGGCAATATGGCAGGAGAGTACAGGGCGTCTGGATGAGGATGGGTGCTGGACTGATAAGTCCGAGAAACAGCCATGGATGTTATCTAATGCCTATGTACTTCCTGTGGTTACCATGGCCCATGGCCCAGCCCACATTTGCGCCAAGGGAATATGTAAGGTGTTGGACCCAGTGTGGCAGAACGACAATATTTCTAAAGTAGCCACTCATTTAGTGAAACATTGTATGATTTGTATGACACATAATCCTGGGAAAGGTACTCCTACACCCTCTGGTAACTTTGCACCGCCTTCCTTCCCTTTCGAGGTTCTCCAGATGGATTTCATCGAAATGGAATAAGTCAACAATTTGAAGTATGTGCTGGTAGTGATTTGTGCGTTCAGTAAATGGATTGAAGCTTACCCCACTAAAGAGAATATGGCTATGGTGATGGCGAAGGCACTCATAAAAGAGTTCTTCCCGTGCTTCGGATTGCCGCGTGTGATCTGGAGTGACAACGGAAGTCACTTCAATTCCAAGGTCATCCAACTGGTGTGCGAAGGTTTGCACATCAGGCAGAAGTTTCATGCAGGTAACCACCCCCAGTCAGCAGGTCTGGTTGAGAAATATAATGGTACTCTCAAGCTGAAGTTAGCAAAGATACAAGAGAGCACAGGATTGCGATGGCCAGATGCGTTGCCCTTGGCCCTGTTATCCACCAGGGTGACGGCACACTCTAGGACAGGGTTGTCACCGTATGAGGTAGTGTTTGGTCGCCCTGCCAATATCTGGGGCGTTCCAAGGCCAAAGTGCTTCTCCGAGATAGAGTACCCTTTGCTTATAGACTATTTGTATGAGTTAACTAAAGATCTTCGTTCTCTTCATCAACAGATTCAGGAGACACTGCGGCCGGTACCAGAGGGGCCCGGGCATCAGCTACAGCCCGGAGACTACGTCCTCGTCAAGAACTTCCAGAGGAAGAGCTGCCTGGAGCCTCATTGGAAGGGCCCACTGTTGGTCCTCCTTGCCACTAGAACGGCGGTGAAACTCGACGGCCGGAAAAACTTGGTGCATGGTACCCATTGCAAGGGGGTTCCTCTCCCACTTCCCTACGACAAGTGGTTGCTCGACAGCATTGCTGACCAAGAAGGGGAAAGGGTGCCCCGCTTTGTTCCTTTCTTTGATGCCCGGCTAAGGTGGGCGCAGACGGAAGCAAAGAGTGACGCCGCACTGCTTGAGGCGGTCCCTCCGGAGATAAGGACAGCCCCGGTTTCTGCCCTATCTGATCCACTGGCACCTGAGTCCCCATGCCTTTCTGAGCCTGAGTTTCACCCCCTTTTTGTTGATGAAACAGTGCCTGGAGTTGACAGGTATAACTTGCGTCCCCGAAAGAAGGACAGTGTGCCAGAGGGACAGTCCAGGAGTTAGGGAAGGACTTGAGATTAGGGTGTAGGTACTATGTCTGCAGTGCCTGCGTCAGATTGGGGTGAACCACACTGGTGCACTGCCTAAGACACTGGACAGGATCGTTGAGGGTACTTGCCCAGGAGGGAGGGTGCCCTATCCTGAAAGAAGAAGGATTTGTTTCTAGCAAGGGCTGCGATCGCGCAGCCCCTCGAGGGAGTGCTTCAGAGCACCATCGTTGATGAATGATAGGAGCCTGCCAGCGAGGCTCTAGACGGACGCTGGGTAAACTGTGCCCCTCTGGTCGGTTGTATTCTTGTGGCTCCAGTTCATAAGGCTTTTCACATGTACCCACTTGGCCGTGCTGTCATGGAAGAGGAACAGCCCCTAGTGGCACCACCACCAGAGCATAGTAGTCCTGTGTGGTCTAGTTGGCCTATTAGGAGTAAGATAGTGGTGGTAGCGTTCCTACTCATAGTAATGATAATACTGTTTGGGGTAGTATGGTATTTAGAAGAACAGCTTCCTGTCCACACTTTGATAGGGACTACCCCGTCTCCACCTGAGCATCTGTTCGTTATGTTGGCCCCACATAAAGAGAGACATAGACAGACATATGTTGAAAATGCTTTCCTGCAAATGCTTCACCAAGTACACAATACGACGAACGCCATGAATTGCTGGTTGTGTGGATTACTCCCCTCAGTCATGCATAAGAATGATTTACTGGTGTCTTTACCACGAATATGCCTCTTTTTCCCCGCATACCATTACCCCGCATGTTGTTACAACGCGGTCGTTACAACGACCGCGTTGTAACAACGCATACCATTACCCCGCAAGTCGTAACAACGACTTGCGGAGTGGGGGCGCTGGATGTTGGAATAGTAAAATTTACTATTCCAACTCCAGTCTGTGCGGACTGTAGGGAAGGTGTTGGATTTTAAATCCAACACCTTCTCCCCCCTCCGCAAGTCGCTGTAACGACTTGCGGGGTAATGGTATGCGTTGTCACAACGTGGTCGTTGTTACGACCACATTGTAACAGCATGCAGGGCGGGGTGACGGTTGTTTACCCTTTACCACTACCTAAGTAGTTGTGCGGCATGCGGCTTTCCATGGTGTATATACATTACCATACTGATGCTATGAATATGACGGAGTCTGATTATGAAGCAGTGTTGGAATGTATAGTGGTACACCAGGGTTATACACCTGGAACAGGAGGAAAGGAGGGTACCTTACATCCACATGCATGCATGAATGTTTACGAGGGTAACAAGAATGCCACATGGCTGCAAAATGAAATGTTGGATTTTCAGGGATTCAATGTTACCGAATACTTTAAATGTTTCCATGCACGAAATATCACTGAAGATAAAGTCATGCCCATACCTGTGGTCCATACAGCAACTAGTTTCTGTGTCGAACGTTCTGGGAATACTCCAGTGGGACAGAGCAGTTGCAACTACACCTATCGATTGAACACTACTAGTAGCCCACCTTTGCTCACCCCCCCAAATGTATACTTTGTTTGTGGGGAGCAGGCTTATACATGGCTCCCTAGGGGATGGTCTGGCCGTTGTTATGTCTCTTTTCTTTTACCTCCCGTTTACATTGCACCGTCCAACTATCACAAAGACCACAGGCTGCAGTGGAGAAGCGTATACTTGTCCCGGGTAAGGAGAGTTATTGACACAGCAGATATCGATAAAACTGATACTACTCTACAGCAATTCATGGATGCCATGAAGGGTATTGTGCCTTTCTGGGGACCTATGTACAACAGTGTTAACATTCGTTGTCTCACCAGGGTTGTTGAAGGGGTTATCAACACTACAGCAGGCATACTCACTAACATCACAGCTGAGCTCCAGGCTACCAGAATCGTTGCTCTTCAAAATCAGATGGTTTTAGACATTATCCTTGCAGAGAGGGGTGGAGCTTGTCGTGTCATAGGCAGTAGTTGCTGCGTTTACATCCCAGACCACGCCCCTAACGTATACTCAGCTATCAAGAAGCTACATAGGCTTGCACCCGATATTCATCAGGATAATGGTTCATGGTCCTTGACAGGGTGGTTTTGGGGTCTGATATGAAATGAAATGAAAATAGGTATTTATAAAGCGCACGGCTACTCACAAGGAGTGTCCCGGCGCTTAACTACCAGAAACCACAAACACGATAAACTCGACCTTACCTACCAGAATGCTCTTGCTGAAACAACCATGTTTTTAGTTGTCGCCTAAAAAGCAGTAAATTCTGGACCTGTCTGAGATGTAAAGGTAGATCATTCCACAGACGGGCTGCTAAGACCTGGAAGGAGCGTCCCCCAGCCAGAGAGCGGGCAAACTTAGGGATGAGCATGAGGGACTGCCCTGAGGACCTCAAGGTCCGTTGGGGCTTATAGTGTTGGATCCTCCTTCTCAGATAAACAGCACCCGTACTATGAAATGCATGATAGGCCAGCACAAGTGCCTTAAACTGAATCCTCTTTCTGACCGGGAGCCAGTGCAATGCCTTCAGGTGAGGTGACATATGCGTTCTGGGATTCACCATAAGGATAGCTCTGGCTGCGGCGTTCTGAACAACCTGCAGTCGATTAAGCAGATATTCCGGTAAGCCCAGATACAGGACATTGACATAGTCCAACCTGGATGAAATTAAGGCTTGCACTACGGTTTTACGATATTCAACCGGTAGCAGAGGGAGAAAGTTTTTACCATTTTAAGCAGACCAAAGCATGTGCCAGCAACAGTTTGAATTTGAGTCTTCATCGCTAAATTGGCATCCAGTTTAACACCCAAGTTCTTTACCAAACTAACTGGAGCAGAGGGGGGAGACATGTCCCGGGGCCACCATTGGCTCCAATCCTCACATATCATCCTGGGGTTGGAAGATACTTCTTTTCCTAGTAGCTTTTGCAGGTGTCATCTTCACGTGCTGCCTCTGTGTCAATTGCCTTCCAGCATGTTGCACCTATTGTGTGAGTAAACTCACCCCTACCCCTCAATTGCCAGACCGTAATGATAAAGTCTCTAATATGATGATGCAAGAAATATAGGATATGATGCAGATAGATGAGGATATTTTTGAGTACTAAAACTATCTTGCCATACATGTGTTGCTTACTTTTCCTTTGATATTAAAGTGGCTATGCATTTTCTCTTTTCCCTGCTTAGAATTGTAAAGATCCTACCTGATAGCGTCAATAAAGCATTTAGCCTCCACTGCTAAAAGGAGGGTCTGTTAGGCTTGAAAATCCCATTCTCGCTATACACTTGTTCTACATTATATTAGGTTAGCAGTGTGTGGCTAAATTAGACACCATTCATATCCACGTTATGCAACCCACTGAGTTATCCCTGCAATGTGCGAGCTTCAGTTAGCGAGTGTGACTCCATTTTGAATTTCATAATCCCTATTAGGCTGTGCTTGTACTAGGCCTCATTATTCATATTGCTTGCCTCAGCAGAACACTGTATTCAGTTATTATTTTCTTTTTTGTTCAAGGTTGCCTTCTGACTTGCTAATGAATAGGCCATTCTGCCCTCGCATACCTATCCTTGTGTGTAGCTCTGCTCCCACGTTAGGAGACGCCGAAACCCAGCACGGCAACCTTGAGATAGTGATAGCGTGTACCCATCTAGCAGGTGGTAGCCCATCCTTCTGTGCCTCCTTTGTTCATGTTCGGCCTAAGCCGGTAACTTTCCATTGTGGGCGTGGTTGGGAGGCCTTTGGGAGGAATGATTATGCGTTGCAGACTGTTGGGGGGCCAGTCCCTCGGCCGACATCTTAGGGTGCAGGTCAGATTGAACTCCTCTGCAGAGTATTGCTAATAAACAACTGTTTGTATTCTCTACTGTCTGACCGACTCTTCATTTTGTGGAAGGTGATTAGGAGGTTGTAAATAACCCGGGTGGCCCTTTTCGGGCCACTTCCTTCATATATAGTGTACCCTAATGTATATGTGTGTTTTCACTGTGTTTTCACCATAGCACTGGCCCTGGGCCTCGTTAGGCAGAGCCCTGGGACAGTCAGAGTCAGTTACCACCAGTACCAGTCAGAAAACAATGGGGGAGTCTAGGGCACAAGATGACTTTGCAACACCATGGTAGCTTGGCACAGAACAGTCAGGCTTCAAACAGTTAAACAGTGAAAACACCATACAAAATAATCCCACACCAGGTTATAAAAATAGAGCTTAATAAAATATATATAAAAAATGGTACCATAACTACAAAAATCTAATTAGTAGTAGTAGACAATAGAGCCAAAAGGCAAAAGCGGCAACTGTGAATAGCTGGCCACATCGCTGCACCAGACCAGAACAAAGTTTCGAGTTCAGGCTGATCTCGATCGAGCGTGGGCCGGCTACAGGGAACTAGTTAGGCCAGCTTAACAAAAGTACCATTAAATCCTGTGGGGCAGATTTACAAGCCCCTTGCGACACATTTGGCCGCCGTTGCGTCACTTCTGTGACGCAGCGGCGTCGTAAACAATCGCCACGTTGCGACATACTTACAATGTGACGCATCTAGGGAGATGTGTCACGTTGTAAAGCCCTGCGCCACATTATACCTGCATCAGGTATAATGTATGCAGGGTGGGCGTTCCATCGCAAGAAAGCCTCGTAAAAGTGACGCAGTGAAATCTACAAGATTTCACGGAGTCACTTTTACGACGCTGCTGCGTCAAAACCTTACGCCTGCTTGACGCAGGCGTAAGGAGTGACGCAACACATTAAGTATAGGCCACCCAAAAGCAGTGCTGGAGTTGCGTCGTGCTTGCAACACGACTCCAGCACTGCATCACTTCTATCCTTGCGCCACGGTGCGCCGCATTGTAAATGCGATGCATCCGTGGTGGCGCAAGGGTATTCTTGCGTGTCGCATCTTTACTGGCGCATCCCTGCTAATATGCAGAGATGTACCAGTCCTTGTAAATCTGCCCCTGTGTTGTGGAGTGTTGTGTGGATCCGCGTCGAAGATATGTCACACAGCCAAAGCGATGCGTTGGTTCTGAGATGCGACAAAGCTGCGATATGAGGTCCTGTTGCATTGTTGTCAAGGATCCCATCACCAAGGGCTGGCAATATGAAGGCTGATGTCAAAGATTTTGCGCTCAGTCGGGGCGATGAGTCGGTTCCAAAGAGCTGTGAGGCTGGGATGCGGAGTCCGGTTTCGTCGTCGAGGCTGCCATCGACAAGGGATGCGAGGGCCTGCACCGAGGATGTGGCACACAGTTGGGGTGATGCAGCGGTTCTGAAAAGCGGCGATGCGATGTGGGTCTTTGCAACAGGTCCAATCCTCGCAGCACTGGGGATGTGTCGTTCTGCTCAGGTTTGCTTAATGCAGGAGAGGAGATGCATAATTTCTACTGGATCCACTGAGGCAGGTAAAGCACCTTAAGCCCACTTCCAAGGCTCCAGGTGCAAGGTTGTTGGAAGCCTGTTATGTCCCTGAGGCTTCAGATCAGGAGGCTAGACAAGTAGCCTTTGGAGTCACTCTGGGTTCTGAGTTCAAAAGAGGCAGGCCCGTACTTCTCACCCAGACAGAGGGCAGCAGACAGCAGGTCAGCACAGCAGGGCAGCAGTTCCTTCAGAGCAGCAGTCCATCAGAGTGGCATTCCTTGTAGCAGCACTGCAGTCCTTCTTCCTGGCAGAGTATCCACAGGTCCAGAAGTGTACTGAAGAGTTGGTGTCTTAGGTCCTTTTTTTATACACAATTGTGCCTTTAAAATGGGGAGTAACGTCTTTGAAGTGCACAGATGCCCTGTATTCCTGGCATCGGCTTCAAACTCACTACAGCGGGAGTATGAAGCCCTTTGTGTGGAGACAGACACAGCCTATTCAGGTGTAAGTGAGGCTGGGTCCAGCTCCTACCTCACATCTGCCAGCGATGGCCCATTCAGTCACACCTAAGTTCTCATTGTGTGTGGCTGTCTAGGAGGACTACACAAAGCCTAACTGCCAACTACACCCAGCTATGGGCTGCAGGAAACAAATGGTAAAAGCAGGAAATTTCATTTTCTAAAAGTGACATTTTCAGAATTGCAATTTAAATCCCACTTCACCATAAGGTAGGATTTAAAATTTTGATTCCAGGGACACTAAACATGAACTGGTCATCTCTTCCCATTTGGAAATGACACTTATAAAATGTAATAAGGCAATTCCAATGCTATCCTTTGGGAGAGATAGGCCTTGCAGTAGTGAAAAACGAATCTAAGTGTTTTTCACCACCAGGACATGTAAAACGTTTTAAATACACTTCACCCTACCCATGAGCTGACCAGGGCCTAACCTAGGGGTGAACTATTTGTATTAAAAAGGAAGTTTTGGGCCTGGCAAAAGGTTAATTTTGCCAGGTTGCAATGGCAGTTTAAAACTGCACACACAAGATCTGCAATGGCAGGCCTCAGACATGTTTAAAGGGCTTCTTAAGTGAGTGGCACAACAAGTGCTACAGGCCGACTAGTAGCATTTAATTTACAGGGTCTGTATACATGTACTGCCAGTTTACTGAGGACTTACAAGTGAATTAAATATGCCCATTGGGTATAAGCCAACAGTACCATGTTTTAGGGAAAGAGCACAAGCACTTTAGAACTGGTTAGCAGTGGTAAAGTGTGCATAGTCCTAAGGCCAGCACAAATGAAGTCAGCAAAAACACAAGGTCTGAGGGCAAAAAGGTAGGGGGAAACCACACAAAGGATACCAGGTCTAACAGCATCTCAAAGTGAAGAATATCTAGTCTCTGCTAGGCTCTGGAGGGAAAGAAAGATGAACACCTCTGAGTAATTTCCTTACCAAAGGATGTTCCTTCACTGGATTGCCATCAATTGGCTCATGTCCTGCTGAAGTAGCCGATCTAAAGGTATATACCAAATTGTAAGCCATTCCTTAATCAGCCATGGCCGCAAGAAAATTCAAGATGTCTACAATATCTGACCCCACGGGATCAAAACTCCTTTGCATTCACCAATGTAACCATCGGGACCATGCCTATGTATACCTTGTTAATATTGAAAAAGTCGATGTCAATATGAATTAGAATGCGTTCATGTATAAAAACAAAATCCCATCTTTATTGACGAATTCACCCGTTGTGAACTCCAGGTCAATCCTGAATCAGAAATACGTGGTTAGTCAAGCCCTGAGACCCAAGCCTGAGGTCACTGATTGACAGATCACAGCTGGGGTGGCACGTAGTCTGCAGACAACCGCGCGAACAGGAAATCCCAGATCAATCCCACAGATAGGCACGGCGATACCACAATGGTCCAGGGAGATTGGCCCCAGTGAAGCACACATGGCTGGAGGGGTGCGTGTTCCCAAAACACCATAAAGTCAGATGCCACTGTTATGAACCCCAATGTACCCCAATATAGGCCTAGGTAGTTACACAACCTTTTACCTACATCTGTCCTACCATTGTTCTACATAACGGGTCTGACGCTGACCTTTTACCTAGTTAGGTGCTACATAACTGTCGTGTGGTTTTCTCTGAAAACTAGCCTCACGCATTATGCATGAGGATTCTCAGTATCACAGTAGGATTTCCATCTTATGCATAATAACTCTGTATAAGTGTCACCTTTATCTTCATCCTTGCCCGACATGCCCATAGTACACTTCTAGGTAGAACGCCTGAGGGTACCTTTCGGGTATATAAGAGCTACATCTTCGCTGGGCAAACTAGAGGAGAAAGACTTCCATGCTGACACGCTGACACGAGACGCTGAGGTCCCTGCATGCAGACACTCCAGCAAGCAGTGGTCTGACATTCCTTCCAGGGTGTCCATCTCGAGACCAAGAAGGGGTCCTTCGCTCTCCCACATCAGGTAATGGGGTTGGCTCTATCCTGAGGCGATTCTTGGCTACACACCTACATACGTGCTAGGTTCATTTAGGCACATCTAGTTAGGGTTTGCACTGTACGCATTGTTACTGTCATGTATTCATATGCCTGCATATATTCATTGTTTTAGCACTATGGTACAATTCTACCTTTTCTTTACTCTGCTGTTGCTTATAATCGTATATATCTGTTTCTGTCTCATGGTTGTTGCAGCACACGTATTTTATACTAGAATGACGCTGGTTCAATAAATTCTTATTGAAAACGTCCCCATTGTTTATTCTGTGTATCTCTTTAAGACAAAGTAAGCACGAGTGCCTGAGCAAAAAGTACTGTACTGTTTCCACGATCCCTGAGGGGTCAGGGTTGTCATGTTCAATAGTTGCTAGAAGCTATTCGCTCCTAGGTAAGAGGGGCTAGTAGTGGCACTGTGAGCTAGCTGGACTAACAGAATAACATATCCTTTTGGGGTGTCTGGAATCAGTCTGGACACCAATCCCCTAGTTTATGTTGTCTAAACGCGCAGATCATATATAGATTTGTAGGAACTACACAACACCACATGAAGTTAGGAACACTTAGCCTATCAGGACACAGCACACACAGTACATGCAGTGATCACGCGCTCCCCTTGCTGGACACATGGACATGTTGTCCACTGGCCGCATTGTGTCCACGCAAGGTCGAGGCCTATCTGGATTTCCCAACCAATACATAAATTTATGGCTCCAAAGACAGAGGTTCACATTCCTTACCAAAAAAGGATCTCCAGGACTATTTTATTGCAGTCAATGTTAGGCCGATTGTAAATTGAGACAATCCTCAGACCCAATGCCTTTGACTGTGCTCCCGGCTGCATTGTTTAGTTAAAGGAACTGTTTTGCCAAATGTCTCTTCTCTCTTGTTTTTGCAAGGTATTTCATGCTCAAGCAGTATTTTGGTGAGCCACCACCGGAACTGATTGGTACCTCGAACTGGACTGCAGCCAAAGGAAGGGGACCTCGCCCGGAAGGGTCCACTTTTGCACAAAAAGGAAGGTGAGCAGAGACCGCAATTGATTGGAAGTACTGCTGAATCTGCAGGGCTGAGGTCCATCCTGAAGCAGCCGTCACAGAGGGTAAGAGACTACATCAGACCTATAGTAAAGTATGTGGTATATGGTAAATTAGGGAGAAGCGTAAAAAGATAACCTAAGCGCCCTGCTACTGACAGAAATCTGGCACATTACCTATTTTATATGTCCTAGCTGAGTAGTCGCAAGGTACCCTTAGAGGCGATCCCACAGAAGTCACCTTTTTTCTATAGTCAGTACGCTAGGAAAGGTGAATATTTATTGTATGTACACCTCAATCTTATTTTTTAGTCTAAAAGGGTTTCTCAGTGCCGCTGGTTTCTCAACACCGTTGGTATCTGAAAGAAGTGAGAGGTGCTGGTCGCTTGGACCGCTGGTCGTAACACAGATGGTATGCTTTTTCCGCTGGGCGTGACGCAGCCGGTATGCTTGGACCACTGGGCATGATATACATGGTATGCTTGGCCCCTGTGTGTGATCCAGAGTGTGATTTGAACATTTTGGGAAAAAGATTTGGACCTAGGAGATTAGGTGTAACTAGTGTTTGGCCGAGAGGGGCCTGTGGTTCTTGAGTAATTCCCTTTTGTCCGCAAACTATTGTTATTATCTTTGTCCCGGAGACGATATTGACACACTATTAGGCTCACTTAGCCCCATGCACAGCTTCCCCTGGTCACATGATAGCATGCGCTAAGAGCAGGCTAAGGAATGTTTGACATTTTTTCTCTGCCAGTTTTTTTAGGTGTTGGTAGTTTGGACTTCTGGGCCTGATATAGATGGTACGAAACGCTTAGCCCCTGGATGTGATACAAGGTTCGATCATTGATGTAAGTTATATGTGTAATGTTGTGGTGCTGTTAATTACTGCAAACTGTGTTATGTCTTAAGTATTGTGTTTTTGTCGATGACCCAATGTTTCATATGGAGATGCTGCTATTTCTCACAAACCGTATTTGATGCCAGGAGTCAATATCGTTCAGATACTGTTTTATTGACACATTGCACTTTTTCTATGTTGCAACCCTTCATATGCTTTGTTATTTGTGTTTATGAAATGTTCATGTTGAATTGTTGATGCATCTGTAGATAGCCCTGCACTCGTAGTTACATAATTAGAAGAGTAACCCCCTGTATATTTTCCGAACGATTCAGATTGAAACCAGAGAGTCCCTAAAAGAAAGAAGCTACTGTATTTTATCCTCTAAAAGGACCAAACTTATCATGGAGACACCATTAAAACACATGCAAACCAGGTTCCCCATCCAGGCTAAAAAACGTAATAAGGTTTGCCAAGAATGGCACGCACACATGAAGGCACATGCATTACCCAGGCCAAAGGAGAGAACTTTTAACACTAACACACTTGAACACATGAGAACATATATACAAACCAAATACACAGGCCAAAAGAAAGATAAGAGAGAGGCATTATTAGGACTATGGGCCGTCTTCGAGGAAGCCCAGATCCGCAGTCCTGCACTACAGATAGCAAACAAGGTGTCAGCACCTCCCCCACCAAATGCAGGTATGGAGGTGCTATTGCCCACTCTCCTCAAATTAGGATACTCCAATCCTCCAGTTGAAGAAGTCAGCAGACTCCCTACCGAACAATGAGAGGTTAGGCCCAGGCATAAGAGATTAACAGGCCAGCAGGTCTGAGAGCAACCCCAGTCCGGTGCAAGAGCTCCCAGAAGTTCGACCCCCCCATTCATCGTGCCTGACACATAGAACCCCAGCAGCGCGGACAACACGCACCTTCACTGATGTAGGTGGAACACCAAGAAGTGAGAGGGAAATTTGTTGTGGTTCTAGACAGTGATACAGCTAGCAAGAGTGAGGAAAGGGGCCCAGTCCCTTGGATCTGATGACGAGGGTGGAGATACAGGACTTGCTTAGATAGCTTAGGAAACAACAGAGAGCGAATTTGAGGGCAAAGCTCGGCCAAAAAGAACAGCACATAGCTCAGAGCGAAGGAGGCAACCTAGATGGAATGTGGAAGAAAGGCGCAGCCAAGGAGGGAAAGAGAAAGAGCTTGCACTTAGGAAGCACAGTGAGAAAACAGAGCAGCATGCCCCCCACATGAGGAGAGCGGAGGTAGGCACAGGGCACCGATCGGGGGAAGAGTCAGAGCTAGAATTAGATAAGAGGCTTCTGGCTGGAATCCAAGCCTTGCAAAATTTTCAACGAAGGAGACGGGCTGACTGAAATATAAGAGACCAAGGTAGCCTGGTGCTGACCTAACCAAGATATAGGTAAAACAGGATGGCATCTTTGCATGCACACAAGGGGAACAGCGACGAAGACGTACGCTGCTCCACCCAAACGCACGGGAAATACAGACTGACCCCAAGGGAAATAGTGGCCAGAGAGGAAGGCGAGACCTTTGCTCTGTCATTCTGCCACCTGCTAGCCCACTGGACTGAGGGAAAAGACCAGTACAAAAGACCTTGGCCGAAGGAGGGATCCTTCGAACCAGAGGAGATGGCCTTAACAAAAGAATGCATCCGGCATGGAGGAGGAGACTCAGAGTGAAACTTCCACTACATACAAAGAAGATGGGAACACCATGTAAGGGAGAAACCAGTAGAGTTACCCAGAGTAAAAATGTACCCGCTGCTACAGACGGACACATCAGGCACCATCTATGTGCCGTAGGCACAAATGGATAAGGAAGGGTTAAGGATAAAGTTACCGCCATTGCTGGATGGAGCGGGGAAATGGGTCTCATGCTTTGAGAAGAACACCGTGGGAATAATCCTAGCGATAGGCGATATCGAAAGTCTGCTAAGTAGTTTCATCGAAGAGCAGACTAACATGGTTATCACCTGAGCTCGCATCCCAGCAATTACGCTGACAAACACTGAGCATGTGGGGCCGCATTCAATTCATACAGGCACCAAATATGGACGGTCCTGAGGGACATGTTTACAGCCTGCCCTGACGTAGGAGGGCTAATGGCGGAAACTATGAAGCCAGGGGAGACAATAACCGATTCCACAGGATGGGCCACCTGTCAGACAGATGTCGGTTAAAAACATACCACAAACAGAAATCAATGGGACAGGGTCAGCAACCTCAAAGTCCTCATTCACAAAACCAAGCTCACGGAAACCCAAATACACCTCACATTCAGACGCAGGGAGGCCAGTCAGCAGCCTCATCACCGCAACAGGGATCAGGTAGTTGGACAAACATGTGGCAACAGAAACCACAGACAGGAAGCCAAGCCCAGGAGGGACCGGAGCCACAGTCTCTGCAGGGTGGGGTAACTGTCTGGGGAGGCAATGACTTCACACAAACACAAGTCCAAATGCGCAGTAAGATAAAACCCCAGAGTTAAGTACCACCCATACACCTGCATCCCAAGAATGAACTGTACCAAAACCAAAAGAAGGACCGATGAGACAACATTGGGAATACAAACATTTACTTGCGTCTGGGGATTCAGGTCTGCTATATGTGTTCTGCCAATCGAGTATCCTCACTAAAGTTCGCCATTAAGGGCGCATGCCGGCGCCAAGGCCCCATTCTGCCGCTGATCCCCTTTGGTGGGGTTGGCTGACCATACCCCAGGGGGAGGGCAGTCTGACAAGGTGGGCAGGGTGACTCCCAGACCAAGTACTTAAAAAGAAGGCACCCAGGTTCCTGCATCCAAAGTCAATAGGTCAGGTACCAATTACCAAATTGAAAGGTCCCCATTCTCAGACATTCGGCCCGAGACCCATTTTCCTTCATGGCGTGAAGTTCCAACAGCGCCACCAAAAACTTGAAGCCTCTGGCCATATAAAGGTCCCTTTCAGTTCTAGAACAAAGATGTTCTCAAGTGACGGGAACCAGGATTCCCATAAGCTTGGGATAGTGAAGATCCAATAACCTCCACTGCACATGCACAACAGTCAATAAGTTGCAAGGCACCCGCAAGGCACCAAGTCGTTTGAGAGGTTTGTCAGGTTAGCCAGACATCCCGGAGTTGCAAGGCAGTCCTGGTCCAGTCATCATCTCCAGGCAAAGTTTAGCGAGGGTTCTTGGCCTTGGCCCCGGACTCCCCACGTTCTTATGATCTCGGCGATGTTTTCTTTTCTTTCCTTTGGGTTTTTCAAATCTCCGAAGTCTGGTCACCGTGCCACACCCCTCCAAAGTAATCGCAGGAGCACACCCGCTAATTGTAAGTCCCTATCCACAGCCAGAAACCACAGATCCAAAAAGAACTGAGAAGACATGGTCCGAGGGAGAGGTGTGTGCCATGGAGAGGGGAGGGTGCAAAGTCCATCACAGCTCCAGGTGACAGTAGAATGCAGAAAGCGCTCACCCCCGTATTAGGCCTAGCAATTAACCAACGCACCAGGCCTCACATACACCATCCAGAGAAAGCAGTAAGCCCCGACCTTGGACACCACAAGACGGCACGATCAGAGGTACACGGGGGCCACGGAACGACTTTCCTAGCCCCTCTGCCTCATGATAAGTGAAATAGCAGATCACGCAAGATCTAGGGAAGGGGTCACAAACCAACAAAAGTAGCCCAAAGCTTGCCAAAAAAGAAGCCTCTAGAGAAAGGGTGGTACTGAGATATCTGGCGCCACAAGGGAGGGGTGCGTGGCACACCACATACCAAGACACACATGATCTTGGGGCACTTTGCAACCACCAACTACACTTAACAGCAACACGCTCCCTCCTCATACAGTCCAGAGCAAATGTAGGTTGAAAGCATCCCGCACTAATGGAGCCCCCCATGGACACATCAGGAGAGACAGGGTCTCGGAAAACTGGTGACGCTCATAAAACCCTAGATAAAAACGGTTACGATCCATCCCTATGATCACATGAACACTCCATAAAACATTCATGCAAGCACCCAGTTAAGTACGAAGGCTCATAAAACAGATTAATTTGCCTGATTACCCATAAACCACCTTTAAGCTTTAACCATCAAAAGATACCACGATCTGGTCCAACTTCCGGTACCTCACTGAAAGTTGCGTAAATGAAGTGTGGAGAACATATGCCTGAGGGAACTACAGAAACCCCGAAGAAAAGATCATTAACAATGGCACACATGCAATGTTTTTCTGAATTAAAAAATGAACCAAGGTCTTATCCAACAGGTCTGCAATCGATCCTCCAAGTGCACCACCTTTCAGCTGGTACATCATCACCCCAACGCGGATCTAAAGTGTGTGAATTGAACTTACGAGCTGCACTGTGAACTTTTTGATCAAACTGTTGAACGAAAACACCAAATAACCAGAGGACCACAGACATCTCCCCTGGATCCATATCAAAGACCTGCAATGTTTAATTACCAGTTATGTATTTTTGCATTTCTATGTACCCTCTGTCTAGTTTTGGTGCTACTGCACCTATTCGCTTCTAAAGAACCGCTTGGCCAAATAAAGTCTGTTCAGAAACTATCACAGTGCTTGCGTGGGGATCTCTCCCATGCCACTCATAATTACACCAACCCAAACACTATCATTCCACATGCACTACACAGTGCCCTTTTACACAACACGTTGTATCAGCACATCACTGCCGTGGGTTCTAGGACATCAGCCAGGTCATGTTACGTCTGTTTGCTGATACTGCATGCACTAGGCCAGCTATACTTTACTTGTCCCAAGAGGTAGCCCCTTAAAAAGCAAAATGCCTTCTCCACTTATATCTATGCAGAATCAGGGCCAAAATCCAGCCCAACAATATAGAACCCCCACAGAGTAGCAGTGAATCTGACCCATTACGAGACCAACCAAACGGCTCTATACCTTTTCACCGAGCCTAGCAAAATTCAAACTGAGGTAGACATGATGCGCAGAAAGGGTACCATAAGGGACAATATTGTTTAGCCCTGAGACTTCCCAGAAAAGAGATTCTTGGAGGTAGTAAAACCCCCAACTCAATGCACAAACACACCCGCTCCTGCCTCATTTGTGGTCCAAGGGTGGCCCTTAGAGTTTCTGGGGCAATCTTCTTTAACAACAATTGGACCCCCGACATGGAGTTCCCGTCTAGGGCTATCGAGCTTGATGATACGAAGAGAAATGGGTCTCGTAGGGAAGGGTTGAACAAAAGCATAGGCACCCCTTGTCAGGAAATCAGGGATACTGAGGTGGGTGGATACACTTGGCTAGAAGGGATGGGGCAACCCCTAATTGTACGGAAACTTACACTATATTCCTGATGTTTCAGAGGTAAAGGAATGCTTCCACTGGGGACCAATGAAAATTGAAGCACAATCCTGCACATTCCCGATATGCAATTGGGCACCTCCACGCTGATGGATATGTACTGGCACAGTGGCGAGTTTGCCTACACTCAGCTCATCCCTGGATGGTGAGGACTCTGTTCTCAGGTAACCATACACACCCCTTCCCTGGTCATTCCTGGAAAAGAACTATCAGACCTGTACCAGCACCCGCTATGGAAGAAGACAACCTTGCTGTATCAGACTCATGAAAAAAGAACTGCAGATTATTTTGGCTGGGCTCAGTACAAGGGCATTCCAGAAGAAATTAGACTGTTCTCGGACTCACGAGCATCAGCGGGAGGTTCCATACCTTTCTTCACCGTGCAGACGAAAGCCAATGCCCGCTGGCTCCAAATCACCAGATGGGAAATGCTTAAAATGATTACCAGCACTGAGCTTGGCTTTAATTAGATGAAGGAAGATACTGAGAGTAATCCGCATCATGGTGATGCAGCATTGGTATGTGTTAGACCTAATGACTGTGATGAGGGAGGGGAGTGTGCCAAGATTGGTGCGTCCTGCTGCACGTTTATCCCATGGAATGACCTGGATATTGGGACATTGACTCTTGCCATCTAAGCACTGCACCATTTACAAAGAGACATATGCGAGGAGGGAGGTGCCCCTGAGCAGGAGTGATTGTTCAATTGGTTCTCTTGGCTCCGCCGGTGGCTTTCCAGATTGTGCATGTCATTGTTGCCGGTTTTCATCATGTTCTAGTTTGTGTGTGGTTCTGTGCAATTGGGGATTTCCTGCTGTAAAAACACAGTCCTCAAATTGGGAAGAATGCAAGTAACTAGGAAAGTAGTAATTGTCAAAACCGAAAAACGTGATGAATAAAACCAAAAGGGGGAGAGAGAGGTGAGGTTCTACTGTGGACTCGACATCCTTTCTTATATAAATAACCAAAAAGAGTCCACCGTACTCAAAGAAAAATGAGCTATCTTTCCTGGGACCTTTATAGTATTCAAGAAAACCGATATCTTTTCTTAAAATAACCCTCACCCACCAAAATTTCCTTGGTGGCATGCTTCATCATCGGGTTCTTCCCGCCCCACTGCGGGACAGGGCGTGCTACGACCGACGGAGAAGTGGGAGCACTTTGTAAGGTGTGGTGAGGGTGCAGCTTTGACGATTGTGTGACTACAAGCGCCCCTCCCCTCCCATGTAGAGCTCATGAGGTCTGAATCAGGCAAAATACATATCATACGCAGGAAATATACCGATTAGGTATTGTATGTGCATGACAATCTCTCACCTTAATAGTAATTAAGAAGACCAATAAGGTATTGTTCTAGGAGTGGAATTTGGGATCATTTAATCTGGTCCTGAAGAAAAGCCTTAGGAGATAGGCTTGAAACATGCAGACCAGGAAACACACACCCATCAGAGTGTGTTACTCCGTAGCCAAGTATTTTTTAAATTCACAAGTTTGACCCTCCCACTCTTACCACTAATCACTTTATAGTCCACACCCTACAAAGTGCTCCCACATCTCCGTTGGTCGTAGCATGCCCCATGCTGCAGCGGGGCGGGAAGAACCTGATGATGAAGTATGCCACCAAGGGACTTTTTGGTGGGTGAGGGTTATTTTAAGAATACATATTGTTTTTCTTGAATACTCTAAAGTTCCCTGGAAAGATAGCTAATTTTTCTTTGAGTACGGGTGAACTCTTTTTGGTTATTTAAACAAAACCGAAAAACAACAGTCCCCCAATAAAGTAACTCTCAAGAAGTTTGGGTTAGATAGTGTAGGTGAAAATTCAACTAGAGGGGGGAATGTTAATATTGAATAAATTGATGTCAATATGAATAACGATATATATTCATGTATAAAAATGAAATCTCATCTTTATTGACGAATCCGCCCGTAGTGAACTCCATGTCAACTCCAACTCAGAAATACATAGTTAGGTAGGCCCAGAGACCCAGGCCTGAGGTCACTGATTGACAGATCACAGTTGGGGTGGCTAGTAGCAGGCAGGCAAACGCACGAACAGGAAATCCCAGATCAATCCCACAGTTAGGCATAGCAACACCACAATTGTCCAGGGAGATTGGCCCCAATAAAGCATACATGCCCGGAGGGGTGGGCGTGTTCCCAAAACACTGTAAAGTCAGATGCCACATGAATTTAGGAACACTCAGCCAATCAGGACACACACACACAGTACATGCAGTTATCACGCGCTCCCTATGCCGGACATCTGGACACGTTACCCACTGGCCGCATTATGTCCATGCAAGGTCGAGGCCCACCTGGATTTCTCATTCCATACATTAATTTAGGGCTCCAAAGACAGAGGTTCACATTCCTTACCAAAAAAAGGATCACCTGAACTATTTTATTGCATTCAATGAACTATATAAAAGTCTACGTTAGACCGATTGTAAATTGAGACAGTTCTTAGACCCTATGCCTCTGACTGTGCTCCAGGCCCCATTGTTTAATTAAACAAACTGTTCCTGTTTTGCCAAACGCCTCTTGTCTCTTGTTTTTTCAAGGTATCTATGTTCGAGCGACAACCTCTTAACCGTTCCATCTGCCCATTCCTTGGAGAGGAGGCATTGTTTTGAAAGGCCAGAGATTTCCCAGTGTTTCCTATAATCCTCCAAGCCATGAGATATAACATGCTTTCTGAGACTAGGCAGAGGGGTTTCCCTAGGGGATCCTGAAGAAGATCTGGGTGATGGGGTAGAGGGATTGGAAAATACCAGAAATGTTTAATCAGAACTAGATATCACATCTGAAATTTCCAAGTCAGCATCACCCCTACCAGGTTCACTATATGTGTCTCCTCGTTATTGCTGAGAAGCAGATTATCATTGAGAAGGGAGGAAAGGCATATCCCTGCTCTTTGGACCAATCTTGTTGGAAAGCATCTGTTGCATCCGGATCCAGTTTCTAGTGGAAATACTTGGGAAGTTGATGGTCCAGCCTGGAGGCAAATAGGTCAACTGAGAACAGATCCCAATGCTTTAAGATTTTTTTGAAAATAGACAGATGGAGCTTCCAAGCACTGAAATTCCGAAATGCCGAGATTGTCAATCTGCTATTATGTTCGATTTTCCTGGCAGGTATTCCGCAGTTACTGAGAACCACAAAAGTCACTAAATTAACCTGTGCTTAACCTTCTAGTAACTTGGCACAAAAGCAGTCAGGCTTAACTTAGAGGGACTATGATAAGTATTTATGCAGCACACAAACAGTGATAAAGTAAAAACTCAACACTATAAAAGTCCCTTACCAATTTTATTAAAATAGAGAAAATGTTGGAAAATTATTTGCCACCAAAACGACAAAACTCCAATCAGTAGAACCAGAGTTGTAAATTTTAAAAGTTTCTTAGTAAAAACTAGAGCTTAAAAGATCAAAGCACTAACCGTGGACATCAAGTCACATGACACCGGGCAAAGTCGAAAGTTATGGCTGACCGCGGTGGAACGCAATTTGGATAAATGAGTATTGGGCCCAGTCTCGGCTTACCTTCAGATTTAGAAGACATTTTGAAAAAAAAGGCCTTAGGCAAATGTTGTACTACTTTACTAGGGACTTATATATGTAAATTAAATATGGCAATAAGGTGCAGGCCAATTTGACCATGTTTTAAGGAGTGAGCACAAGCACTTTAGCACTGGTTAGCAGTGGTAAAGTGCACAGACTCCCAGTGCCAACTAAACAAATTACAAAAATAGGAGGAGTGAAGCAAAACATTTGGGGTTGACCCTGCTGAGAGGGCCAAGTCCAACACCACCCCCTGGTTCTGTTGGCCTGGTAGGCACTAAAAGTGAGTGGTATTACATCATATTATTGTTTGGTGGTTCCTCGGACACATTTGCTGAGGTGGACATAAAAAACTGTGAGAATGGCGTTGAAATTGGGGACAGGCGGGCCGCTACGATGGTTGGTCTACTTCACTAAGTTGAATGTAAGATGACGCTGGGACCCCTGAGACCCTTATAATATATCTAGAGGGTTAAGTGCCCTCAAACCCTATTAATAGTTATTATGATGTGAGCAAAGGTTATGTGCCCACCTATTATTCCTTCACTTACATATTAGTTATCTGGTTAGGGAGATGACATTGACAGGCAGATTTTTGCCAAAATTGGGCCACGAGTATGTGCATTTTCTGTTCTTCTGTGATGAAATGTTAATATTAGACAATGCACTAATTTGAATTGCTTGTTTATGGAAATACACCTGTTTACAATAATTTATGATTATAACTATCTGGCCTACAAGATCGATGATTAGTTAACAGGGAGCATATGCTGGCAGCCAAAACACCTGCTTTAATTGCCTCGGTGAGTGGTTGGCAAGGTAAAATACCAGTTATGCTGGATATTCTATTCTGGCATACCGAGAGACATAGATGAGCACGGTGCTTTCTGTCTCGGTCAATGAAGCCAATGTTTTGTTTCTATGGATAAACTTTGATGTTGACAAAATACAAGCTCAGATTGGAGGTGTATTCTTGGGCTGAGATCCCATTTTCCCATGAGGCTGTGTATATAGAATTGTTAATAATATCTGCATGGCGAATGGCCATATTGACCTTACTTGAATGACAGTATCAACCCGCTCATGCTGCTCCGGATACTCTGCGGGCCCTTATATGGGAAGAACAAAGCATAACATTTTCATTAAATTTCAAGAGGGGATTGGCTATTCTACTAGATTATTTTTCGTTAGAAACATTTTCTTTAGCCAAGTTTTGTCAATACCCCAACTCTAGCTTGTGCTAGACAGGAAAGTCGAAAAGTTCTGAAGTAATGATGTGGCTGTATTGTTTGCTAAACCTTTGGCAGCATATTTGACAATAAGATTATTTCATCATACCCGTGAATGGTCTTGCCTCTTGAAATGAAGTGTTCGTGCATGTTATTCACATTTGGGAATTTTTCCATTTTTGAGACTCAGTGCTTGTTGACATAACATTTCTTTAAACGCCATACTTTGTCCCTTTTCCATTGCTTTTCTGCACTCAGTTGAGTTTATCATTTAGATTGCTTGGCCTTACATTTGAAGAAAAACAAACTTGCTTTGCTTTTATTGGTCTAGTTGGGAATTGAATATACTCTCCTGTGGTGTATAGTTTTAAAGGGGGTATCGAATAAGGAGAGAGCTGATTCTACTGCAGTCTAAGCCTTTTTGAAGCAAGCCCTGGCATAAATTATGTACATTCTTCTGACTTATTAACAAGACATACTGCAATGTTTTTGAGTTAAACATTTTTAATGATTGATTCTAATACCTATTTGATTTTTTAAAGCATTAAAACAGACAACGTGAAAAAAGTGGGTGGGTGAATGGTGTCTAAAAGGGCCATAGTCAAAGAATCATAATTAAGAATCCTGTTCAAGAGGCGTGTACTATGTAATTAACAGCATGGCTTAAAAAGTGAACTAAAATCCTGCACTTCACAGAGCGTGCCACCTGACTTGAATTTGGGTGCCTCTCTTTGAGTTTTCAGTTATTGCAGCCCAACATGCCACACAACAAGTAACCTATATATCTAAAGCAAGTCATGTCTCTTAGCTTTGCCAATCCTTGCTGGCTGTATCAGATAAACGAATAACAATTATTTTGTTGTGAATAATTAGAAGTGAAAATGTTTCAATTCTGAAAATATGAGACTGTGAATTAAACATGTGTAAGGTCTGTAGAGGTCATCAGAGTATCTTAATCATTCTCGTTCTCTCATTTACAACATTTCTCTCATCAGTCTCTCTGTTACAGACTCAAGCCTTTTTTCTCCCCACATCTTTCTGTTATCCTCATCTGCACATTTCAGACCATATCTCTTTCTCCTTCAGCACCCTCTTTTCACTCTCTTCTTGTGCATGTACTTCCTTGCATCTCCTTCACTTCACCATACCCCTCACACGTACATGAACAACACACCTATTCTCCTGTAAGAACCGAAATTCCATTTTACTTTTGCCATACCAATATTCTGAACGCTTTGCATCTCCTTTATACACTTTCTCATACAATCACAATAAGAATTGGAACATGTGGCCATTGCTCTGTGCACTCTGCAGAGGCCAAGTATGGGATGTGCATGCATTATGAACAGCTTTATGACCCACTAAGAAAAACTGCGTGGAATAGCCACTGTGTCACATTTTTATGTTAAATATTAATGTAAATTAATTTTATATATTTATTTTAAATGTAGAACAAAATATGCAACAGCCCTATTAACTTACTTTTCAATTACATTGTTAATTAATTTAAATATTAAGTTAAATAAAAACTACTTTACTGAAATTTAAATTAACAAATACATTTCCACTTAAAGTAAAACATATTTTTGATATGCATTATTCATTGTTAAATGTGATGTTTAAAGTTAATTATAAGCAATTAAATTATGTTTTAATAAAAGTTAAAGTTACATTAATGTAAAAATTAAAAAAGGTTGCTAAAATATTTTACAATTAAATAATAAATGCATTTTATATTTAGATTTTGTTAACATGAAATTATATCCATGTATATTTTTAACAATTTGAAAAAATGTAGTTTAATTTAACATTATTCCCTATGGGGTTATATTTTAAGTCCCCACTACCATTATTCTCTATTGGAGGGTTTTACAGGTGGCCATGTGTGGTGCTGGACTTACTCCAGTTCTGAGCTGGAGTAATTTACTATTGTTTTGGGTCCCTTTTTGGCTGTAGTAACTTTAAAAGTGCAGTTTGTGAATAGTGATGGGCTTACTCTTTTTTAGGTGGGTGCATGTCACTCCCTAGCCCCCTCCCTAATGCTCCCTAAACCCCTCCTTGCTCCTCCATAAACTCCTCAGAGTTAGTAGTAGTGTGTACATTTTCCAGCCTAGCCCCCTGGTCCATCCCACATTTAGAACTAAGTAGTAAACTTAAATGCAGGAGGATCTTTCCAAAGAAAGGACAGGAGAAGTGGAGATGGATATTTGCGCCCACAGGTTTGTGAAAAGCGTTTTTAGTACTTTAATAGTACTATTGTTGTACTGCTAAATGCACTTTGTGAATACGCCCCCTGTGAGACCAAAATACTCCTGGTTGGAATAAACACAAGAATAGGGATAAAAGACATCGAATCAGGAGCAGGCAAATGAGACAGACAACAATACTAGCTAATCATGGCCAAGGGGCGGACCCAAAGCACACTCTAAGTATACAATATGCATTGGAAACTATAAGTCTTACCAACAGACAGTTAAAGCTACCTGGAGCTGCGACCTAAGAAGTTGCAGCACAATAGGAGATCCACTGGTACATAACGCAAAGGTTGTCAGATCTTTGAAAATGCTCTCTCTGCTTTCCTAAATCTTTTTATTATGCTTTTTTTCCAATACAAAACATTAATAGAACACAATTCATTAGTGGACTAATTCATACTGCAGATCGTTAAAATATATACAAACAACGGCATAGAATCCATTACAGTGATCAACTCAGTCAAGTGGGAATCAAATACATTAGGCACCAGATGCGGTGAAGCAGCAGGCAGCTGCCATGTTTCATCTTTCCCATAATAACACTGTGAAGGTGCCCAGATTTGTTGGTGTTTTTTTGGCACAGCCAAAAGCTTTGTATATTGTTTCCTTGGCTTTTCAATCAATCAGCATTTGTAAAGCTCAGCACTGTCACCCCTGGAGGTATCTTGGTGCTGGGGTGTGAGGTCTTTGTTGAAAAACCAGGTCTAGAGGAAACAGCGGGAAGAGGGCAGAAACGAGGAGAAAAGGCAAAACAAAGGGCAGAAAAATGAGCGAGCAGAAAAGACAAAACAGAGGGCAGAAAACGAAAGGCAAAACAGAGAGCAGGAAAACAAGAAGAAATGGCAAAACAGAGCAGAAGAGTGCAAAACATAGGACAGAAAAACAAGCAGAAAAGGCAAAACGGAGGGCAGAAAAACAAGCAGAAAAAGGCAAAACAAAGGGCAGAAAAATGAACAGAAATGGAAAAGCAGAGGGCAGAAAAATAAGCAGAAAATGCAAAACAGAGGGCAGAAAAACAAGCAGAAACTGTAAAACAGAGCAGAAGAGGGCAAAACAGAGTGCAGAAAAACAAGCAGAAAAGGCAAAACGGAGTGCAGAAAAACTAGCAGAAAAGGCCAAACGGAGGGCAGGAAAGGTAAAACAGAAGGTAGAAAAATGATCAGAAAAAGGTAAAACAGAGGGCAGAAAAACTAACAGAAAAGGCAAAACAGAGCAAGAAACAAGCAGAGGAGGCATAAACAGAGGGCAGCAGGTAGACAGGCAGCAGAGGGTAGCGGACTGTGGTCAAGCTGTATAGGAGAACTGTCGCAGGAGGAGCTGGCAGGAGGACTTTCGAGGCATTTTGAACAATTGTCCACTTCCCCTGAGCCATTCCTCCTATGTTGGGGCTTCTTTATATTTTCACATTCGAAAATGTCCCTCTTGGCCATCAACAATCATGCACCCATCAAATTGTGGATACCAGTGGATCCCCTCTCAGCTATCCATGATACCCAACAGAGCCATCTTGGAGTACTAATCTGCCTAATTATGTCACCCACTGATCTGTGGATTCGTTTTCAATACTGAGCAATAACTGGCACTTCCAAAGACATGCATGAAGGTAACTTTTGCTTGATTGCAGTGGAAACCACCAGGATCAGGAACTTTACCCATCTGCGATTGTCTAGTGGGGTGTAAGTAGGCCTTTTGAAGTATTTAACCCGTATTAATAAGAGTCATGCGGATATAGCAAAGCCGTGGGAGGCCTTCCCAACTTCTGTCCATTCTACTTCCACCAGCTCACTCACATCGCACTCTCATCTGGCCTGCGGCTCAATAAGAACTTTAGGCAAATTAATTATCAGTGATTTTATAGTCTGAAAATCTCTATCCTCCCCAGCTTCTGTATTGTTATTTTAGCCTCCACAGGACTAAACTCAGACACCTTTGTCATCTTGTTTTTACTTACATTTAAAGCATGGTGAATTTGCAGGTATCAACTGAACTGGTATCTGCAGAGTGCATATTCATTAGGTAAGTGCTCAATGGCTTAATGTGACTAAACTCCCAGAAATCACCCAACTTCGAGATTCCTATAACATATCAGACTGGAAGCTATTGAGGTGCATGACTTGAGAAATCCAGGAGCCACACCTCAGAGAGGTTTCATTTGTTAGTGTTTCGTGTCATCTAATACACCAGAGCATCATACCAGCACAGCAAGGACAGCTTTGTAACATACGGAACGGAGTGGGTAATTGCCGATCCACACAACAATGAATGCATGCATTGCAGCTCAAGTAGCTCTCTGTATAATCTAATGCCAGGGTTGTTTCTACTGTCAACAAGCCAATCATTGAGCAGGACTAAATGAGAAGCCCAGCAGTATAACTGAATGCCAGTGATTCCCAGTTGTATTGTGATTGTGTTAATTTCAACAGAGACTTGTGGTGAGCCCTCGTTCCATAGAAATGTGCTTAATAAGTATTGCACAGCATGAAAAAATTGGGGGAGCAGAAGATGCATGAGGTTTTGCAGCAAGCACAAAAACTGGGGTAATTAATTAATCTTAAAAATTGTACTACACCCCAAGATGAAAATGGGTAGAGAAGGCCAGCCCTCCTGCTCACTCATAGCATGTTTCAGTAGTGTAATGTTGTTCAAGTACCTTCCCAATTAGACACTTCTCATGACCTATTCCAAAGTATTTAAAGTGTCTATCAGCCACTTTTATGTGGAGATGGCTCAGAGACAGTGGTAGATTGTGGTAGACTCCCATACATTGGTAGAAATATGGGTTTGTTCCAATTTACCTCTAGCACTGATGAGTTGCCATTAACCTGTAGCCTCTTGCTCACTCTGTGGGGAGAAAAATGGGATGCTGTATGTAGAGCAGAAGGTCATCCATGTAGAAAGAAACCATATCCTTGTAGTCATTCCTGACCAATGCAAATGTACCAAGCTCTATTGCATAGGTCGAGGACGGTGCTCTATTCACTGTGAATTGGGCCCAAGAGTCGGTATAGAGGATCTTTGGATACTGCCTGAAAAGTGGATCAAAGTCAACTTCTGCATTACTAGGTACAGGCAGGGTAAATGCACTGTATCAAAAGCTTTTTCAAAGTTGACCAATATCAAGGCTACATCTCACTGCAATTCATGAGCCTGGGCCACTGCGATGCGCAGGTTTTGGAGATATTCTCAGGTGCCGAGGGCTGGTATAAAGCTATTTTGCTCACCATGAATGAGAGTGTGTACCACCTTAGCCAATCTGATTGCTAAAACCTTGGCCAGCAGCTTCACTTTAATGTTTATAAGTGACATTGGTCAGAACCACACTCACTGGGGGTGTTTGCCAGCTTTTAAGATAACGGAGATACTTGGTCCCAGTAAGTCGTTGGGAAAATGGCCAGATTGTCGAGCCATCACAAACACTGCAAGCAAGTGCGGTATCAAGAGCTATGCATATTTCTTTAGGAACTCCAGCAGAAAATTATTTGGACCCAATGTCTTGCCCAAAGGCATGGCAGATATCTGATATTGCCTGCTGTATTTCCTCGGCTGTGATGGGGAGATCCAGTTCACCTCGATCCGAGTCAGAAAGAGCAGGGAGGGTGGGAGATCATTATGCAATGGGTGGTCCAGCTCCATTTGTAGGGGAGCATGTTTTTTATGCTGGTGTTTGTAGTACTCTGCAAATGTCTTGTCAATCCATTCATTGTCTTTTATTGGTAGCTTGGAACTTTCCAGTATCATCGGAACTATCCTAGCCTCCACATGCCTTTGGCTAACGAACATAGCGCTGCCCTGCTTTATTCCACCATTAATAGACTCTGTGTTGGGAGAATACCCACACAAGTTGGGCCGAATCCATTAAGGTCTACTTTTGGATGGATCTATCTAGCTACAGCTGTCTGAAGGTATTCTATGACATCCCAACGGTGAATCGAGCTTCCAAGATTTCTATTTCATGCTCCAAGTTCTTGACCTCCCATTCCCTCTTCATAACACATCCCCTCAGGTAGATTATAGCCATCCCTCAGAATGCAGTTTTGAATGCCTCTGATAGGGTCGATGCCATGGAAACTGTAAATTATGTTATTCTGTTATGACCTCCTTGCTGCCTGCTCACTTGAGCTTTCTCTCCCCAGGGAAAGGCTGCAACTAAAAAAGAGATTTGGCTCCAGCACTTCTTAACTGTCCAGGGCTGGGAGGAATTAAAAAAAAATGAGCCCGCCTTCCCCAAGGGCGAGAATGCTCTATGTGAATCCTACCTGATCTTGCTAATGGCAGGAAAGGAATAACTTCTTTTCCACTTGCACTCCAGGAGGCATGGGGAGTGGTTAGGTCTTCCGAAAGAAAAATTACCCTCACTTACTTGAGGGTCAAGTGGGTATTTTTTTTTTGTATTTCTTTTTATTATTTGAATAGCATAGAAAGTACAGGTACAACAACAGCGCAGTGCAGAAAATTATTGCATACAATCGAGTGCAGTCGGCGTTCTTAATCAGTAAGGCAATCTTCTACATTGCATCTTTAAATCTCTGAATACAGGTGTTGTGCGCCGTGAGTCTGATCACTCCATTACTCAACAGTCCCTGCGAATGGCAGGGGGGTCGAAAAGAGGGGAAAGAAAAAGATCGGGGAAATTTATGGGGGCGTGGGGGGGTGCTGGCCTTCGAGGGTGTATGACATCATGTGCCTGTTGGGCTTGATTAGATCTGTGCACGGGTCAGTTGTTTCCTACGCTTTGCATTCATTCATTGCGGAAAGGGAGTCTCATCTGGGACAGACGGGTGAGAGTTTAGGTACCTTTGCATCGGTTCCCAGATGTCCCTGGGGCGGGTCTGTGTAGGCATCAATTCCCAGTAATCAGTCAGCTGTCCCTGACAGAATGCCACGTCACCCAACCAGTCAGCAGCAGAAGGGCAACGTCGTCTGCCCCAACACATGGCTACCCGCCTCTTGGCAAGCAGCAGGAGCAGAGCCGCCAGCTTCCTACATAGTGCCAGCACGGGTCTCACATGTCCCAAGAGGGCTGTCAGTGGGGGTCGCTCCAACTCATATTGAAGCATTTCAACTAGCACTTCAAAGATGCGCTCCCAATACCGTGCAACCTCCGGGCAGGTCCAAGCTAGATGCAAGAAATCTGCCTCCGATGCCCGGCATCTCACACACCTTGCATCCTCATTCAGACCAGCTCTATGCAGCCAGACAGGGGTTCTGTAAAAGCGGTGGAGGAACCTGAAGTGGATTAACCTCAATCTATAGTTTGGAGATAAGTCTCTAGCCTGCACGCAGCAATAAGCCCATTTCTTATCCTTCAGAGGGGCACCCAGTAGCTCCTCCCATCTTTACGCACTGCTGGTACACATATTGGCATCTCACGCTGCATACCCGCGTACAGTCGGGTGATGAGTTTATGTCGTGATGGGTTGTTTAGGAAGTCCACGAGGACCGGGAACATGAGGGGTGCTGCCGGAAACGAGCCATATCTCGCTCGCAGTGCCGCGCGGATCTGGAAATATGTCATTCATTCGAGCAATCCGCTATCGTGGCATCCAAGAACACCCTCAAGCGCCGTGAAGGTCCCCTCGGGGAAGACATTCACCATTGTATGAATACGGAGCTTGTCCAATCTCTGACATGCTCCTGCGTCGTCAAGGAATGGCAGATCTGGGTGATGCGGCAGGGGCACAGAGGGAGCGGGCATTTCCACCAAGTGTGCCCTTCGGCACAGCTCTCGCCAAGCCCATACCATGCAACCGACAGTGTCTACCTCTGAGCACGGTCTAGGTCGCGATTTATAAAGTATCATATGCAACAGTGTGGGGGACGCCTGGTCGTGTTCCGGCGCCGTATGTGCCATAAATTGGGTGGGGAAGATCCAGTGAAAGCCGAACTGGGCTTGGGCGCAGTTGTAATAGAGCTCCATGTCTGGGTCTTCTAGTACCCCTTGCTCGAAAGGCAGTGTTAGGGTCTCCCATGATACTCTGGGTTGTTTGCCCGCCCAAGCGAGCGATATCAAACTAGAATGCAATCTGCGCTTAAACTCCTCAGTGAGAAGAAGCGGGAGATTAACAAATTCATACAATAACTTAGGGAGAACAATCATTTTAGCAATTGCTAAATGCCCAGCAAGGGACAGCAGTAAGGAGATCCATCGCCCCACCCGGCTCACAAGCCAGTCCATGAGTCTCCCGTACTTGCATTGCCATAATTCTTCAACATTTTGGCTGAGCTAGATCCCAAGATACTTCACTGGGCCGTCAGCCCATCCCAGTGGGTATTCCGACTGAAATTGCGTCGTGGCCGTCGTTAGTGGAAAAATTATTGATTTCCCCCAATTGATAGTTACCCAAGAGAGGCCGCCAAATCGTGTAATTGACCTGATCAGGGGTCTAAATTTTCCGCCGGGTGCATGACATATAATGTCACGTCATCAGCATACAGAGACACCAGAACCACTCTGGGTACAAATGCCAGGCCTCGGTGTGCATGATGTTGTTGCAGCTGGGTGGCTAGTGGCTCGTGGCGATAGCAAATACGAGCGGGGACAGCGGGCACCCCTGTCGGGTACCCGAGACACAGAGAAAGGGAGAGAGACAATTCCATTTATCCGGAGCCGTGCTGTTGGGGATGAGTATAATAGGGCAATACGTTTCAAACCTTTGGGGCTGATGCTCAATCAGGTTAGCAGAGCAAACATTAACGGCCACTCCAGGGTTTCAAATACCTTGGTGGCGTCAAGGAATACTGCAGCTGCCGGGATCGAGGTATCTATTTCCTGCATAGTTGCAAAAAATGTGAGCAAGTTGTGCGACGTGGCTCTTCCGGGGACAAAGCCGCACTGGTCAGGTCTGAGTATCAGAGGCAAAAGGGGGAGCAGCCGCAACGCAATGAGTTTAGCCAGAATTTTATTATCTAGGTTGATCATTGACAGCGGTCTGTAGGAGTCGCACATTAGCAGGTCTTTGTCAGGCTTCAAAATAGTGACAATAAGTGCTTCCCGAAGTGT
This sequence comes from Calotriton arnoldi, assembly GCA_963921515.1. Classification (NCBI taxonomy): domain Eukaryota; kingdom Metazoa; phylum Chordata; class Amphibia; order Caudata; family Salamandridae; genus Calotriton; species Calotriton arnoldi. The sequence goes on from CAWUFW010011946.1 coordinate 455,901, forward strand.
GGGGGGGAGGACTCCTTGCTCGAGAGACTCGTCATACATGTTAATTAGATGCAGCACCAGCAATGGTGCAAATTCTTTATAAAAAGAAGCCGTAAGACCATCCAGTCTCGGGGCCTTATCTCCTGGTAGAGCATGGATTACTCCAGTCACCTCCTCAGCTGAGAAGGGTTCATCCAGATAATTGCAGTGGCCGCTGTCTATCCAAAGCAGCTAAATTGAATCTAAGAAAGCGGTAAGATCTGGATGAATGGTGTTTTGTCTGGCTGTTTACAAGGAGGAGTAGTAGTGTAATTCACTAATATAGTCAGTGGCCCAGGGTTTCTTAAGGAGGACAGCAAGTGTTTATCCGACCGGTCTCCCTCGCCATACTGCCTGGCTCGGGTTTCTTTTCCCAGATAGTGGGTCTCTCTTAAAGCCGCTTCCTCAAACTCTGCAACCTTGTCCCTGATCATCCCTAAAATCTCATTTTTGGCGTCAGCAAAGAATTCCTTTTCCAGCTCGCGTATCTCTCCCTCGAGGCGCCGAAGATCGCCTCTAAGTGACTGGAGAATCCCCGCTTGTTTTGCAATGCACTCCCCTCTGATTACAGACTTGTATGCCTCCCAGAGTGTAGAGGGGTATTGCACTGTGCCCTTGTTCTGCGCAAAGTATTCTATTGTCACGGTTCAGATCGCCTCATGGAACACCTGGTCACGCAGAGCTCCCGCGGGGAGTCGCCAGCTGAACGCCCTATTGGGGGCACCCGGCACAGAAAACTTGAGCAGTACTGGAGAGAGGTCAGATAGGGTTCTTGCTAAGTGAGAGGTTTCAGTGACCTCAGCTAAAATCTCTTTCAAGACCAGCCAGTAATCTATCCTGGACCAAGTGGGGCCAGCCGAGGAGACACAAGTGCCCTCCCTGCTATATGCGTGTCGGTGGCGCCATGTGTCAACTAGTCCATAGTCTTCCATAATACTTTGCAGCTGTGCATATGGGGTAGCCGAGCACAACTCGAGCTGTCTCTGTCAGGGTCTAAGATAATGTTAAAATCCCCACGCCAGATAATCGCGCCTGGTCCCAGTGCGTCAGCCAGCCTCCAAGCCTCACTAAAAAAGTCTGGATCGTCTACATTAGGGCCGTAGACTGATAGTAGTCTAAACGGGTAGCCGCCTAGGATGCCCGCAAGCATTACATATCGCCCCTGTGGGTCATAGAGAGCCTTGCGTGTGCGCCATGGCAACCCTTTCCTCACGAGGATCGCCACTCCTCTGGTATAGTTCGAGTAGCATGCTATATGTTTCTCCCTAATCCACCCCGCTCGCAGGCGTGTGTTGTTATTCTCAGTCAGGTGCAATTCTTGCAAGAAGCAGATGTCCGCTCCCTGGAGGTTAAGAAAGGCCGCTACTAGTCTCCCGTTCCTTCTATCCTACTCGACTCTCTTTCGCCTGACATCGCCTTCTTCACAGAGACCTGGACCAACGCATCCTCTGCCCCCGACATCAGCACCGCCATCCCAGACGGATACAAGATCCAGAGGAAAGACCGCCCCAACCACCCAGGAGGGGGCCTCGCCATCGCCCACAAGAGCACCCTCCGCCTCACCACCTCCAGCGAAACCTTCCCCTCCACCGAACACCTGCACTTCAAGACCCAGACCACCCCCAAAGCCACACTCCGAGGAACCCTCGTCTACAGACCCCCCAGCCCCCGAACACCCTTCGCCGCCACCATCACCGACTTCATCGCACCCCACGCGATCGCCTCAACAAACTACATACTCATTGGAGACCTGAACTTCCACCTCGACAACCCCAGCGACCCCAACTCCACTATCCTTCGTGACAACCTCGCAAGCATCGGACTTAAACAACTTGTCAACACACCGACCCACAGAGCAGGACACACCCTCGACCCCATCTTCGCGGCAGGAAACAGCGTCCATTTCAGCCAAACAACGCAGCCGCCATGGACCGACCACCACTGCGTACACTTCGCCATCAACAAACCCAAGGCACCCAAACCAGCCCCACTCCCACCACGAAGGAACTGGAGCAAGGTTACCGACGAGCAACTTAACTCCACCCTCAACCGAGACAACCACACCTGGGCACCCGACGCAAACAGCGCAAACGACGCAGCCAGAGAACTCCACACCTGGATCTCCAACTGCGCAGATGAGCTCGCCCCGCTACGCAACCCCGACAGACAACGCCCCAGGAAAGCCGCCTGGTTCACAACCGCTCTCCAAGAAGCCAGACGCACCTGCAGATGCCTGGAGAAGAACTGGAGAAACACCAAGACAAACGAAAACCACACCACCTACAAGGACGCCATGACGGACTACCACAACCAGATCAGAGCCACCAAAAGGAACTTCATCCACAACAAAATCCTGGCCAACTCCACCAACTCCAAGGAACTTTTCAGTGTCATTCAAGAATTCACCAACCCACGCAGTGAAGCCACAGACATCACCCCATCCCAAGACCTCTGCGACAAGCTTGGAACCTATTTCCACCTCAAGATCAAAAACCTCTACGACAACTTCATCGACCATCCACCAGGCGCCACAGATGTCCCCCCACCCCCCAGAAACACCAGCCAGCCCACCATCTCCAACTGGACACCGATCACGGCCGAAGACACCGCCTCGACCATGAAAAGCATCCACTCGGGGGCCCCCACCAACCCCTGCCCCCCTCACATCTACCACAAAGCCGTGGCCGCCAACGCACCCGAATTGCAACGCACCATCAACACCACCTTCAAAACAGGCACCTTCCCAGACGACTGCAAGCGCGCAGAAGCCAGACCCCTGATCAAGAAGCCCACAGCTGACCCCACCGACCTCAAGAACTATCGGCCCATCTCGCTCCTCCCCTTCGCAGCCAAAGTTGCAGAGAAAACAGTCAACAGGATACTGACACGATTCATTGAAGAGAACGCCTTCCTCGACCCATCCCAATCCGGATTCCGAAGCAACCACAGCACAGAGACCGCCCTACTCGCCGCCACAGACGACATCCGCACCCTCCTGGACCAAGGCCACTCCGCAGCCCTCATCCTACTCGACCTATCAGCGGCCTTCGACACCATCTCCCATCGCACACTAGTCGTCAGACTACACGACGCAGGCATACAAGGAACAGCCCTGGACTGGATCCGATCATTCCTCACCGGAAGAAGCCAAAGGATCAGACTCCCACCCTTCCTCTCCGACCCCACGAAAATCACCTGCGGAGTCCCACAGGGTTCATCACTGAGCCCCACCCTCTTCAACATTTACATGGCCCCCCTCGCAGCCATCGTCTGACAACACGGCCTCAACATCGTATCCTACGCCGACGACACCCAGCTCATCCTCTCCCTCACCAAAGACCCCGCCACTGCCAAACTCAGCTTCCAGAAAGGAATGCAAGACGTCGCAGTCTGGATGACCAACAGCTGCCTGAAGCTCAATGCCGAGAAGACAGAAGTCCTCGTCCTCGGTACCACCCCCTCTGCATGGGACAGCACCTGGTGGCCGACTGCCCTCAGAAGCCCACCTACCCCCTCAGACCACGCCAAGAACCTCAGCATCGTACTCGACTCATCACTCTCCATGAACCGACAGGTCAACGCCGTCACCTCCAGCTGCTTCAACACCCTCCGCATCCTCTGCAAGACCTTCAAGTGGATCCCCCCTGAGTCAAGGAAGACAGTCACCCACGCACTCATCACCAGCAGACTGGACTATGGAAACGCACTCTACGCCGGCATCAACAAGTCCCTACTCCGCAAACTCCAGACAGTACAGAATACCGCCGCCAGAGTCGTCCTCGGCATCCCCCGACACGAACACATCAGCCAACACCTACGAAGTCTCCACTGGCTCCCCGTGGAGAAAAGAGTCACTTTCAAAATCCTCACTCACGCCTACAAATGCCTACACAACAACGGACCCAAATACCTCAACGACAGAATCAACTTCCACGTACCCAAAAGAAACCTCCGATCTTCCAACCTCGCACTGGCCGAAACCCCGCGCATCCACAGAGCCAGAGCAGGCGGAAGATCCTTCTCTCACATTGCAGCCAAGACCTGGAACGAGCTACCGGCAGACATCAGACGCGCCCCTCCCTGAACACCTTCAGGAAGACCCTCAAGACCTGGCTCTTCGGCTAAACAGATCTGCGGACCCCCCCTCAGCGCCTTGAGACCCTCACGGGTGAGTAGCGTGCTTCCAATTCCCTGATTGATTGATTGATTCATTCATTTAAAACCCTGGACATTCCAAGTAATTGCCTTAAGCGGGGTCGCATTCATCGCAGGAGCACCCATGAGAGCCATACTGGTCTAACATTCACCCAGAAGGCATACTTCTCAAAGACGCGTCTTGAGGAGAGGCCAGCAGGACAAGGGGAGAGAGGGAGCAGAGAGAAGAAAGAAAGGAAAGAGCCACATGAAGAGCTAACTTACCCCAAAAACCACCACTCCCCACTACAGCCACCCAACAAGGCTGAATTACAACCCCTCACCCACAAGGCCACTTAAGGCCAGTGATAAGCGACAGTGTAGGAATCATCCCTGCGGGGGAGCCACTAGTGGCCTGGCAATTCCCAGCAAGAGGAGCTGGGTGGCCGGTTGGCAGAAAAGAGGCCGGGGAGTCTGGCTTCCTGTGCAGCTGACAAAATTAGTCAATGTTTTGCAGTGCAGTTCGAATAGAGTACATCAGAACATTACTACAGAAATATAAAGGCAAGGTACAAAGAGTTCAGTTCACAAGCAGGAGTTCTCATGTTTGGCCCACTCAATGAGCTCAATCATTTTCCCTGAGGCGGTCCTCTTCTCTTGACGATCTGTCCGGGCGTGGGGGTGATTTAGTGGGCTGCAGGTTGCGCACAAATTTGGCAGCTGATGTAGGGTCTGTGAAGTATGAGGTTTTCCCAGCGTAAAAGATACGAAGTCTTGCCTGGTAGAGGAGGGAATACTTAATGGTGTGTTTCTGGAGCATCCTTTTAATAGGTACAAACTCTCTTCTTGCCGCTTGAACTGCGAGGGTAAAGTCCGGAAAAAATGATATAGTGTTTCCTTGGAACCTGATTTCTTGTTGTTCTCTGGCTTTACGCAGCACAGTGTCATTGTCACGGTAATTGAGCAAGCGTGCAATTATCGGCCTGGGGAGGGCTCCAGTGGGAGGCCGAGGGCCAAGCGCCCTGTGGGCCCTCTCCACTGTACAAACCGCGGGCAAGGAGTTCCCAACAATGGACTTCAGCATCTCCTCAACATAGTCCTCAACACAAGACATTGCAGTGGATTTGTTGATTCCGATAATGCACAAATTGTTACGCCTCGATCTGGCCTCTAGGTCTTCGTTCTTGTTTTTTATAACCTCCAGGACTTTTTCCATGCTTAACAGTTTTTTACGCACCGTTGCTCTGCCGTCCTCGAGTGCCGACGTTTGCTGTTCCGCCTGTCCAATGCGCTCTTCATGGCTGGAGACCTTGTCTCTTAGTCTGTCCAAACTGTCGGCCATAGTGTCTATTTTCTGGTCAATGGCTGTTAGGGATTGCTTAAGCTTGTGGAACATTTCATGAATGGCCGGTTCTGGCACAGCTGTAGCGCTCCTATTTGGTTTCAGCAGCTCTGCCATTGGTGGTCCAGTGTTCTTGGGGGGACTGTGTTGGTCAAAGGACAGTTTGGGTTGTCTGGCGTCTGGTTTCCCCATGTCCCCTTAATGCTGCTTAGTCAAGTTTGGGTACTCTGGCTGGGCTCCCCCCCGGGTGGACCCCTTCTCAGTTCTCTCCACTAAGGCGCATAGGCCCCTCGGATGCACCCAGCCCGTCCAGCATGGATCGCAAGGGGCTCAGTGCTTCTCTGTTTCTGTGTGCCACTCAGCCGCCTCCAGGCGCCTAGATCTTCATCGAGCAGCCTCTAGCCATTGGGCCCCACCGTGTGCCGCCCACGCATGGGCCCCCCCCAGCTGCCCGGGCCAGGGACCTCCACCCCTCTGCAGGGCCCAGGGTCTGGTCGTCTCACAGGCAAGTAAGGCACCCAAGCCGCCCAGATTTCTTTTACTTTTTTGTTGGGGGGACCAGTCCAGCACGCCGCCTCACTCCCCGCACTCCACTCCTGGCATCCACTGTACAGGGGGGTCCCCATCGCCCCCCAGTGTCCTCGGCTCTTGGTCCCTGGAGGGGGGCAAAGGTAGGTGCCTCCGTGCCTCCCCCGTGGGGGGGAAGTCTTCCGCCGGTCCGCTTGGCCCTCCCGCTGCAGGGAGGCAACGCCAGTGGACCAGGCCGTCTACCTCACTACTTCACAGGACTTCAACTGCCTCGGGGGCCCCCACATGCACCCATGATCTGAGGGCCCCTCCTACAAGTCCTGACTTTCCAGCAGCCTCGCTCGTGCCCTGGAAAGCAGGATCAGTCTGCCAGTGCCCAGGCTGCAACACAGAGCTCGGGCCTGTAATGCCGCCGAAAAGGGGGGGGACCGGTCTCCTCCTGGAGCTTCCTATCCGGCTGTCTCCCTCCTGCTATGCACACTTGGGGGGTGCATGGTGATCTCTGCTCAGTGCCCCCTCTGTCGATCCTCTCACCTGATGCGCTGTGGGGCCTCCATGCCCGGAGATCTAGGTGGCGTGTTCCTCCTGGCCTAGTCACCTCCTCCACGCGGGTGTCGCGGGCCGGCCTAGCTCTGCTGCCAGCCCACCGCCCTTGGCCAGCCTTTCCACACCTGCTTCGGTGGCACCTCCTGCACTCTGCCCAGAACCGGGCAGCTCTCCATGGTGTCTCTGCAGATCCAAGGGCCGTCCGCTCCTCCGCCTCAGCACCTTGGGGTCACAGCACCGCCCGCACCGCTCATCTCAACGCTGCCGGCCGGTCCTCAGTTTCCTGGTCCGTCTCTGGGATGTCGCCTGGGGATAGCCGCAGTCTCACTCAGCTGGACCGTGCCGGAGCCCTTCCAGTTATTACAGGGCCAGCGTAGGGCAGGCGGGCTAGCAAGGGAACCGCAGTCTCGGTCCCAGGTTTCACCGGGCCACCATCTTGTCCGTGGCCCGGTCTCCTTCTACCGTGCTCTGTACAGGGCAATTCCTCGCCTTTCCGGCTCGTGGGGGTGTGCCTCAGTGGCGATGAGGCACTCTCCTGTCGGTTGAAGCTGACGATGCCCGCTGTAACTGGTGGATTATGTCAAATTCGCCGACTGGCCTGCAGAGCCTCACAAGGTGGCGGCCATCTTGCGGCCAGGCTCTCTAGCGCCCCCCCCCCCCCAAGTGTCGAGTTGGTGTTTAATACTCTCATCCTACCACACAAGCTGGGGAGGGACTGCTTATCCAAATCAAAGAAATCCTCCCTGGCCTTTACTAGTATGGCAGTGGAAGGAACAGTGATTAATTCCCCTGCACCCAATGACAAGGGAAGGACCAAAAAATGACATAAAGACTTACACAAGCAATTACATCACTGGTGACATCACATATCACATCACTATTGACAATACCTAGGACTTACCGAACAGGCTGTGGCCATGGTGACTTTGCTTCATCCATGTCCTTGGTAGAGAGTGTGTGTTGAGAGCAGAATCTACTTTGACAGTGTCCTACATGCATAGGGTCTGATTTTCAGGTTGGCTCTGCCTTGACAATGCAGGGGTGCAAGATCCAAAGCCTGTTTTGTCCCCAGCATGCATGGCCTGGAACTTGGCTAGGTGCTATACCTATGCCGTGAACTCTGCATCCCCACTCCAACATTCTATTGTACATGCTCAACAGATTTGAGAAGCAACCCTGGCCTTTGGTTGGACACTGCACTGAAGACACCAGTCCCAAAACCTGCAGAGTATAATTTATGGCCATGCCTATAAGAGTGGGGTGCAGGCTCTATAACCTTAGGGTAAGCCACTCATTTCCATGAGAAATGTTCTGTAAGCACATGGCCTGGCAAACAGGATGTTAAGATCTCATATAACTCTTCTTCCATCTCACTACTTCAGAAAGCATTTTGCTTGAAGATTCAACTGTCAATGCAAGGCCTGTGTGTATATAGCACCAAATAGAACAGATTTATAAGACAGAATAGTGTGCAGAGCTTTAATCAAACACAGCACTTTTAGACATTAGACACATGTATTGAATTAACTGGCCAGCTCCTATCACAAATAAAAATAAATACATTTTTGTCATCTACCTAAAAAGTATAATTTTGCCAAGATGATAAAAGACCTTAAAACCTTTGAGGATGCAGGCTTGCAGAACATGTTAACCCCTTTAATACTGAGGCTTCCAAGTGATGAGCCTTTTTTTGACTATTTGGGGTAGTTCAAGCTTAGGAATCCATAGCTTCTTTTTCCACGTAAGATATCCAGGCCAAATGTGTGTCATTCTTTTCCAACATCCTGGGGATTCTAAATGTGCCCAGGATCCGTGGATTTCGATGAAGGGGACTGAGAAAATCAGCAAAATATAGCAACATTTTGAGTATTTTGTAAAACTAAAAATAGGATAAAAGTGCTCCGCAAAAAGGTTTCTGTTTTGGTTTGCTCTGTTAAAGTCACCTCACATCTTCTCAGCTTTCAGGAACATGCAGAGATCAATTTAAAAAATAAATATTTTGACCACAGTTTTGGCATTTTTCAAAGAGGTAGCCAGTTTTTACTAATTTTTGTGCCTTCAACCTACTTCCAGTTTGTGGTGGAAACCAATGTGAAACCCATGAGTGATTTAGGAAAGCTATAGATTACTGAAAAGTGGACAACATTCTGAATTCAGCAAGGGGTCATATGTGTAGATCCTTCAAGAGTTTTCCAAAGAAACTAACTGTTGAATTAAAGAAATATTGAAAATGAATAGGAAAAAATAGCCATTTGTGACTTTTTTATCTGTAACTTTTTGTCACGATGACTGATTTACTAGGACAATAACCCATTAGCTCCAATTGTCCCTTATGGTTGTGAAGATTTAGGGTTTATAGGCTGTCCAAGAACCCGAGGTTGCCAGAGCCAAAAGTTGAGTTGCAACTTACAATGGTATTTCATTGTGTACTGAGTTATAGACCAATTCATGTGCTGAAATAAGTAGAGTGAAAATGGGTATCAAGGTAAACTATGTATTTCTGAAATATACACCAGATGCTGAGTTTAGGAACAGTAGTTATTAGTACATCTCTGAATTTCTGTGTACCCGTACTAGCTTGTGATTCAGAGGGAATTTCTCAAAATGTATTCTTTCTTACACACTGGCTTACATTTGGAAGGCATAAATGTAGTGAAATCCAATTGGTAATAACAAATGCTCTACTATTCTATGTTTCTGATAAAAACGGTACCTCACTTGTGTAGATAGGCCTAGTGCCAGCGACAGGAAAGGGCCCAAACGCAACATGGGCACATTACATTTTCCACTGAAAACTGACCCTTTTTTTGCAGTGTGCGTAGCTCTTGATTTTGGATCCTAGCTCAGTCGCCAACTAAGGAAACCTAGCACCCTCGCACATTTTTGAAATCTATACACCTAGGAAAATCTAGGGTGGGGTGACTAGCGTGGCTCTTACCTTCTTTCTTATACAGAAGCCTTTGCAAACCTCAAATTTTGATTAAAAAACACATTTTCCTCACATTTCTGTGACGCAAAGTTCCTGGAATCTGTTGGAAGCCTTAAACTTTCTACCACCTAGCATTCCCCCAAGTCTCCTGATAAAAATGCTACCTCAATTGAGTGGGTAGGCCTATTGCGCACTACATGAAAGGGCCCAAAACACAACATGGACAATTTACATTTTTGCACTGAAATCTGTACCTTTTTTTGGAATGTTGGTAGTTGTGGATTTTGGGCCCTAGCTCAGCCTGCACCTAGGAAAACCTAGCAGACCTGTACATTTTTTAAAACTAGACACCTTGGGGATTCCAGGGTGGAGTGACCTGCATGGCCCTCACCAGGTTTCCTTACCCATAAGCCATCGCAAACTTACAACTTTGGCTAAAAACACACATTTTCTTCACATTTCTGTGATGTAAACTTCTGGAATCTGTGAGAAGCCACAAATTTCCTACCACCCAGCATTCCCCCAAGTCCCCTGATAAAAATGGTACCTTATTTGTGTGGGTATGCCAGGTGCCCACCACAGGAAATGTGCACATCACATTTTTCTACTGAAAACTGACCCATTTTTTCAATGTGGGTAGCTGTGGATTTTGTGCCCTAGCTCAGCTGTCAACTAGGGAAACCTAGCAAACCTGAACATTTGAAAAAACTAGACACCTAGTGCAATCCAGAGTGGGGTGACTTATGTGGCTCTCACAAACTTTTCTTACAAGAAGCCCTTGCAAACCTCAAACTTTGACATAAAACACAAATTTTCCTCACATTTCTGCAATGGAAAGTCCTGAAATCTGCAGGTTGCCCCTAATATGCACCCGGGGGTGGGGGGCTAGTAAGCCAACTAGACACCTGGGATTTTGCATTTGGGGCAAAAGAAAGGAGTGCAAATGTTTCACTATGGCTTTGGCCAAACCCCTCACCCGAAAAAGGGACAAAACCATCTTTCTGTACCACTAGGGGCACACAGGAGGTTTGCCCCTAATTTGCCCCTGGGTGGCAGAAAGCCCCCTAGACACCAGGTAATTCAAAATGGTGCTTAAACACACAAAAGTAGGGGCAGCCTACCTAGGTATCGAGAAATACTCCTGCCCCAGAAGGGGCAATAGTGTCTTTCTACCTGCTTGGGGGCAGATTGGAGGTTAGTACCAATTGTGGATGTTGCCCCAAATCTGCCCTGGGAGGATAGAAAGCCCACTAGACACCAGGGATTTTCTTTGGAGAGGGGAAAGGAAGGGTTGCAGGCATTGCACCCTGGCATTGGCCACACCCCCACCATAAAAAGGGACAAAACAGTCTTTCTGCCCACCGGGGCAGAAATGGTGCTCGCTCCTGGGGGGGAGGGGGGGTGCAGAAAGCCCACTAGACACCAGGGAATTCAAATCGCACCAAAAAAACAAACAAAAGGAGGTAGTGGCTGTCCTGGTATCCTTCTATGCTCTACAGACAAGTCAAAATCATTTGAAGGTATTGTTAATGTGATATTAAGACGTGGCTGGAACTGCATACACCTGTAAGGAGGCAAGCAATTGGATTTGGTCTATTGTATTTTTAAGGGACTCGCATGCAGGAGGGATCTAGCACCCGGACCGATATTCAGTGAAGGCCACATTGATCAGTGTATTATTGGCATCATTATAGAGTGAGGTGAATTCCTTGGGCCAAAAAGTGATGATGTAAGGTCTCTCCTATCAATTAATTAGGAAAGGAATGAAAGAAAGTATCCCGTTATTCTCCTTGATGAGAGAAGGATTTTTAGGAGACTGAAAGCCCCAATATCGACATCACCATTAAATGTTTCTATGAAATTATTTGGGAGAAAAGATTTGTATAGTCCTGAAGAAGGTGGTTATTAATCAATGCATCCAGCTAAACATGTCAACAGAATATTAAAGCAGAATCTGACGTGCACAGACAGTCTCCATAGAGGGTACAGCATTTTTATGGACACCTGTTGATACAATGACCAGATTTGCTGTTTTATGAAGACTAATAATTATGTCTCAGTTGTTCTCCCTCATGTTATTGTGTTTTTATTTTCTATCTTTTAATCTTTATACTTTTTATTATTTTTTGTGATGCATATGTGTTTTAAACATAAAGGTGTTATTTGATGAAGAACATTAGTGTGAAACTATTTTTTATAAGAGGATTAAAGCCATATATATTTTCCTAAACTATTGTAGTATTTGGATGATGTATATTTGCCTGGATGTAAGGTGTATGCGGACGAAAGCTTGAGTGGTTTATGTGATTTATACATTTTTATCCTGAGTGGAGTATTGACATTCTTCTGCCCTGGCGATGTTCTCGCCCCAGAAGGGGCAATAATGTATTTCTGCCCATTTGGGCAGAAAAGTGGCTGTCCCAATTGGGGATGTATCTTTTGCTTTGGGAGCAAAAGAAAGGGGTGCAGACATTGTATTCTGGCATTGGCCACACCCCCACCCCAAAAAGGGACAAACTAGACATGGGGTTTGCCCCTAATTTTGCCATGGGGAGCAGAAAGCCCACAAGAAACCAGGGATTTCAAAGTGGTACCAAAATAAACAAAAGAAGAGTGTGGCCTACCCTTGCATCGAATCATTCCCCTGCCCCAAAAGGGGCAATGGTGTATTTTTATCCCTTGGGGGCAGATAGGTTCGTCCCAATTGGTGAGTCTGCACCAAATCTGTCCCCCAGGGCCGGGGGGTGGGGGGTGGGTGTAGAAATATCAATAGAAACCAGGGATTTTGCATTAGGGACAAAAAAAGGAGTGAAGGCATTGCACTCTGGCATTGGCCACACCACCAAATAGGGACAAACCATTTTTCTGCTCCCTCTAGGGGCAGACAGGTGGTTTAAGACCAATTTTCCCCTGGGGGCAGAAATCCCACTAGGCACCAGGGAATTCAAAATGGTGCCAAAACAAACAAAAGAAGATGACGGCCTTCCCTGGCATCAAGCTATAGAAGGGGCAAATAGTGTCTTTCTGTCCCCCTGGTGGCAGGTAGGAAGATTGGGGAGTTTGCCCCAAATAGTAATAGTTGGACAATCCTTTATGCTTTTGGGGTTCAATATCTAGTCCTCTAGGAAGAGCCTCACAGATGGGCCCTCTGCTCTCTGCGGAAACCCAGAAACCGAAGGCTATTCCATTTGGATCTACTCTCCGCCTCCTCAGCTCTTTCCTGTAGTATTCTTGTAGACTCCTGCAGTTTATACACATTTCTTGCATAGACATCTGGAGCACGGAGTCAGAATTTTCTGTGTTCTTAGTACTCTCCCAGAGATTTTGGAGATTCATCCATAGTAAGTTCATCTCCACTGCCATTGAGTCAATTTTGTGCTCCACTATGTGACAGGAGTTAGTTATGTCACTCATTAAGTCAGTAGGCAACAGCACTAAACTCCTGGCCTGGACTCCCATCAAGGGCGGAGGTGGATCTGCTTGGCTAGGTACCACAGTCATGTACTATTTTGTTGCTCTGTATGTTTTTAGTGTGTTTATCCTTCACCATGGTGGTGACCGAAAGGAGGAGGCCGAGTTGGCACCTCCCATGCAAGGTCATCTGTTCATGAATGGGGCCAACTGGCGCATTTAAGTATCACGCTGTGAGGCGCCTTTGCTGCACCTAGCGTCCACCACAACACCACCACAAGATCCACAGATTGGCTCAGGTTTAAAAAAAGTGGCCCTTGTCTGGACCCCCCTATGCCTCAGGGGACACCCATTCTTGTAAACTGCTCCAGGGCGTACACCCTTAGTTCCCCAACAACTATCGTCTCCCATGCCTCACCGCCACATGAAGCGGTCCCAGTGCCCAAACAGGCGAGGTTCCTCCCCACCTGCAGTCTACTCCTTTTGCTTTCAGCTGCTTTCTACCTTTTGACCTACTTCGGGCACCCTCCAGGGGTCACCCCCAGAGGGGGACCAGGGTCTTGGTGCTGCATCCCTCCATGTCTCAGCTGCACTGCTGCAGACCCTCGCTGATCATTTACAGGGGGTAGCATGTAGCAGGCCGCCATGTCAAGAGACTGCGTTGGTCAGATCATCTGGGCTCCAGAAGCCACGATTGGCAGTGACAGGATTTCAAGTCCTCTTGTGGTTGAGACATAGGTTATCGGTCACAAGACCGGTTGTCTCCGGGGAGATGACATCTTTCAGGTAGAATTAGCTCAGGATGTTGTGGCGGGGCCGGGGAAGCTCAATGAAAAAATGCTGTTACTCTGCCTTCTTGTTGGCAACATCCTCCATGAATGAAAGTTTTGTAAAAAAAAACATTAGTAGTTTTTCAATGGGAGACAATAAGGAAAATATTTGTTTCCTTATTTTTGAAGTGAAGAGCCAATAGACTTTTGTTTCCCCTGTTGGTGCTCCAAATAAGTGCCAAACTGAGTAATTGCTAGAACTTGTCAATTTGTTGCTTTATGAACTGCAAAGAATAGCTATTTATTTGGGGTAGTTTGACAAGCTCCACTTGATGTAATTTACAGTTGTCTTTGTTGCTGCAGATGTATCTTATTATCAAGAATTGATTGCTGAGGAGGAATGTTCAATCGCCTTCTTGATTGCCCAAGGAAAGGGCAACTCCTCCCTGCATTCCCGTTACCACCCTGCACCTAATAGTGTACATAAAAGGTGCCAACTTTCTCCTTAAAAGGGACCCCCAGTAAGAGGAAAAAACACGAAAGGTGCACAATTCTTTGGCAATCTTGTAGCTCTTGACTGTAGACAAAGATGAATTTAGAGATGAATAGCAAAGCACCAAGTCTCTTCCAAAATCAGGGTGGAGGTAGATTCAAGCAAGAAGAAACTCACAAAAATTAAGGGAACAAATGTGTTGCGCTTGCACACATCACTTGAAGATACCTCTTCATATATTATTTAAATAGAAACAGACACCACTAGAAAAAACATTCTACCATCTTGAATTAGGAATCTCTGGACACGTCACCATCTGTGCAAAGAGCAGATTTTAAGGCTTATCCTTGACTCCTTCTTGGAACTCATGGCATTAGTTAGGCATACAAAGACAAAGCCCTAGTTTGACACCCTTCATCTAGTGTTGCACTCTACTGCTCCTTTGCTACCATTCCCTCCCGAAGTTCCAGAGAACACATTCCAGACAAATTCCTTCTAGATTACAACAAACACAGATATGTCAGTGTCATCTGTGCAGTGGGAGCACCCAGGAAGGCTCTAAGCATGTCAATTAGCCACATGCCACCTGCCATACAAGGAATTCTCCTCATCATGCCTGTAACATCTGTTAAGATCTTAACACTCTGCATTCTTGGGACAGATATAACTCTTGTTCTGAGTGCCTGGCTGCAGGTGATGGAACGTTTAGTGTGGCCTGGATAACACAAAGGCTTGTTTAAATACTGATGAGTATCTGTCAGCTATTTGTACATATCTGTTACATTCTTGTGTTTGTGAATGATAATTAGTGCATCCAGAAATGAGAGTTTTGTGTTTAGTATTATTTCTGATAAAATCGGTGTTGCAGTGGAGATGCTTGATATAAGATGTAAATTCTTTGAGTTTTCTGCAATCTATACTGCAATTAATACTATAAATATGACATCAATAGATCATAGTCATACAAGAGATATGAGCTGTAAGTAAAAAGTATAACGTCATCCAGTTTGCCATGAAGATGGGCACATAGAATAGAGCCATCCTGGTGCCCATACCCCCTTAGCTGCTAGGCCTTTTCTCCCCCTGTGCTAAGCCTTTTTTTGACTATTTGGCGTAGTTATTGTTATTGTTAATTGGGATTTCTAATCACCTACTGGTCTCTAAGCGCTGTGAGAGAGAGCCCAACCTCGGCACATCTACAGGAGTGTGCATCCAACTTGGCCTAAAATGTACCCCAAGCTTCAGCAAAAAGAAGTGTTTTTAGTTTCTTCCTGAATGGGAGGAGGACTTGTTCTTTACGAAGGTCTGGCTGCAGCTTATTCCAGAGTTGGGGAATGGTTGTAGAGAAGGCTCTGCCCCCTCTGGAGGTGAAGTTGAAGCGGGGGCAGGTAAAAAAACTTGCATCTGAAGACCGGAGGGAGCGCCCTGGCACGTAATTTACCAGGCGTTCCTTAATATATGCTGGGGCCAGACCGTGAATGGCTTTATGGGCAATGCATAGACCCTTGAATCTGGTTCTCTGCTTGATCGGGAGCCAGTGGAGCTGCTGCAGTAGGGGGGTGGCATGAGTTCACGCTTAGGCCCCTGTAACTTTTTGACCACATAAGGTATCCACGCCAAATTTGCGTCCTTTTCTTCCAACATCATGGGGACTTTAATGGTACCCAGGGTTTGTTGATTTCCCTGGAGGGGACCCAGAAATTAGCCAAAATACAGCTAAATTCTGTTTAGTTTTTGGGAAAAATGGGAAAAAAAGTGCTGCAGATGAAAGCGTCTGTTTTTTTCCCTGCAAATGGTATCAACAAAGGGTTAGTGGTGCTGAAATCACAATCTTCCCAGCTTTCAGGGACTGACAGACATTTGTCAAAAAACCAACATTTTTTGCACAGTTTTGGCATTTTACTGGGACATAGCCTATTTTTGCTATTTTTTTGTGCTTTCAACCTCCTTCCAGTTAATGGTAAAAATGGGTTTAAAGCAAAAATGGATCCTGGAAAGCTGTAAATTTCTGAAACGTAAACAAAATTCTGAATTTAGCAAGGGGTCATTTGTGTAGAACCTTCAAGGTTTTCTTATAGAAACTAACAGTTGAAAATAGGAAAAATTGAAAATGAGTTGAAAAAAACAGCCATTTGTGCCAACATTTTCACCTGTAATTTCTTCTAAGTATGACAGATTTTTTAAATCAATATACTGTTACATCCGCTAGACACTTCTGGTTGTGGGGATATATAGGACTTGTAGGTTCACCCAGAACCCGAGGAACCCAGAGCCAATAACTGATCAGCGTCTTGCTATGGTTTTTTATTATGTACCGGGTATCTAGCAATTCATTTGGGAAAATATAAATAGTGAAAAATCGGTATGAAAGACACCTATGAATTTCTGAAATGGGAACAAAATATAGAGTTTAGAAACAGTTGCTATTTGCACATCTCTGAAATTGTGGATACCCATACTAGCATGTGAATTATAGGACATTTTTTAAAGTGATTTCTTTTTTACACATTGTCTTATATTTGGAAGGCAGAAATGCATCGAAAGTCAATAGGTAATAACAGTTGCTCTACAATTCTGTATTCCCCTAAGTCTTTCGATAAAAATGGTACCTCACTTGTGTGGGTAGGCTTATTGCCCGCGACAGGAAACGGCCCAAAACGTGGACATACCACATTTTTACAGTGTAAACTGACCCTTTCTTTGCAATGTTCCTAGCTGTAGATTTTGAACCCTAGCTCTGCCGGCACCTAGGGAAACCTAGCAAACCTATACATTTTTGAAAACTAGACACCCAGGGAAATCCAGCATGGGGTGACTTGTCTGGCTTTCAGCAGGTTCTGTTACCCAGAATCCCTTGCAAACCTCAAACTTTGTAAAAAAAAAACACATTTTCCTCACATTTCAGTGATGGAAAGTTCTAGAATCTGCGTGGATCCACAAACTTCCACCCACCCCGCATTCCCCAAAGTATTCTGATAGAAATGATACTTCACTTGTGTGGGTAGATCTAGTGCCATCGACAGGAAACGGACCAAAACGCAACATGGACATACCACATTTTTACAGTGAAAACGTACAATTTTTTTGCAAAGTGCCTAGCTGTAGATTTTGAACCTTAGCTCTGCCGGCACCTAGGGAAACCTAGCAAACCTATACATTTTTGAAAACTAGACAACCAGGGGAATCCAGGATAGGGTGACTTGTTTGGCTCTCACCAGGTTCTGTTACCCAGAATCCCTTGCAAACCTCAAACTTTGTAAAACAAAACACATTTTCCTCACATTTCTATGATGGAAAGTTCTGGAATCTGCATGGATCCACAAAATGCCACCCACCCCGCATTTCCCAAAGTCTTCCGATAAAAATGGTACCTCACTTGTGTCCATGACAGGAAACGGCCCAAAACGCAACATGGACACACCACATTTTTACAGTGAAAACTGACCCTTTTTTTGCAAAGTGCCTAGCTGTAGATTTTGAACCCTAGCTCTGCCGGCACCTGGGGAAACCTAGCAAACCTATACATTTTTGAAAACTAGACACCGAGTGAAATCCAGGATGGGGTGACATGTCTGCCTCTCACCAGGTTCTGTTACCCAGAATCCCTTGCAAACCTCAAACTTTGTAAAAAAAAAACACATTTTCCTCACATTTCTTTGATGGAAAGTTCTGGAATCTGCATGGATCCACAAATTTCCACCCACCCCGCATTCCCCAAAGTCTTCCAATAAAAATGGTACCTCACTTATGTGGGTAGCTCTAGTGACCGCGACAGGAAACGGCCCAAAACGCAACGTGGACACACCACATTTTTACAGTGAAAACTGACCCCTTTTTTGCAAAGTGCCTAGCTGTATATTTTGAGCACAAACTCTGCCGGCACCTAAGGAAACCTAGCAAACCTATACATTTTTGAAAACTAGTCACCCAGGGGAATCCAGGATGGGGTGACTTGTCCGGCTTTCACCAGGTTCTGTTACCCAGAATCCCTTGCAAACCTCAAACTTTGTAAAAAAATAAAACCATTTTCCTCACATTTCTATGATGGAAAGTTCTGGAATCTGTGTGTATTCACAAAATTCCACCCACCCAGCATTCTCCAAAGTCTCCCAATAAAAATGGTACCTCACTCATGTGGGTGGGCTAAGTGCCAGCGGCAGTGAAGGGCCCAAAACGTATTGTGGAGAGAATCACAACCTGGTTTTGCAAGGAGGGTCACCTGGGTTTTTGGCCCCGCGCTCGGCTGTCATCTAAGGAAACCTACCAAAGTCACACATTTCTGAAAACTAGACATCAGGGGGAGTCCAGGGAGGTTTGGCTTGTGTGGATCCCCAACATTTTCCTACCCAGAATCCCCTGCAAACCTCAGATTTACCTGAAGAAAATCACTTTTTTCTCATATTTCTGTGTGGGAAAGTTGTGGGATCACCAGGATAACACAAATTTCCTACCACCCAGTGTTACCCTAGGTCTCCGGATAAAAATGGTACCTCACTCGTGTGGGTGGCCCAAGTACCCACGACAGGCAAGGGCTCAAAACGTATTGAGGAGACATCAAAATTACCTATCACAAAACAACCAGGTTTTGCAAGGTGGGTCACCTGGGTTTTTGGCCCCGGGCTCGGCGGCCATCTAGGGAAACCTACCAAACCCACACATTTCTGAAAACTAGACACCCCGGAGGAGTCCAGGGAGGTAGGGCTTGCATGGACCCATCAAGGTTTTCCTACCCAGAATCCCCTGCAAACCTCAAATTTTGCTGAAAAAATAACTTTTTTCTCAAGTTTCAGTGTGGGAAAGTTGTGGGATCACCGGGCTGACACAAATTTTCTACCACACAGTGTTCCCCCAGGTCTCCCGATAAAAATGATACCTCACTCGTGTGGTTGGTCCAAGTACCCGCGACAGGCAAGGTCCCAAAACGTATTGAGGAGACTTCAAAATTACCTATTACAAAACAACCTGGTTTTGCACGGGGGGCACCTGGGTTTTTGGCCCCGGGCTGGGCGGCCATCTAGGGAAACCTACCAAACCCACACATTTCTGAAAACTAGACACCCGGGGAATCCAGGAAGGTATGGCTTGCGTGGATCTCCCAACATTTTCCTACCCAGAATCCCCTGCAAACCTCAAATGTTGCTGAAAAAACACATTTTCCACACTTTTGTGTGGGTTCACCGTGCCAGCACAAATGTCCTACCACACAGCATTCCCCTCAGTCTCCCAAGTAAAATGATACCTATTGCCACGATATGCCCCCAAGGGGGGCAGAAAGATTGTGGATATTTTTTGGGGGGGTGGTGGGGACATTGGGATGCCCATTCTGGGCAGCCCTCACCCCTACATATAAAAGCCACCATAATCGCTGGTGCCTAGTGAGCTCTCTGCCCCCCCGGGGGCAGATCAGGGGCTACTGCCCCATTTGCCCTCTGGGGGGGCAAAAAGACTGTGGCATCTTTTTTTTGGGGTGGGGGCATTGGCATACCCATCTGGGCAGCCCCCACCGCTGACTTTTGATTTTTTTTTACCCCTGTTGCATTGTGGGTTTTCTGCCCCCCCGACCAGGCAGATAAGGGGCTATTGCCCCAATTTGCCTCGGGGGGGCAGAACGACTGTGGCAATTTTTTATGGGTGGGGGCATTAATATGCCCATTCTGGCCAGCCCCCACCCCTACGTATAAAAGAAAATCCCTGGTGCCTAGTGGGCTTTCTGCCCCCCCTCGGGGCAAATCAGGGGCTACTGCCCCCATCTGCCTCCTGGAGGGGGCAGAAAGACTGTGGCATTTTTTGGGGGTGGTGGGGGCATTGGCATGCCCATTCTGGGCAGCCCCCACCCTGAACTTTGGGAGAAAAAAAATCCCTGGTGCCTAGTGGGCTTTCTGCCCCCCGGGGGGCAGATAAGGGGCCATTGCCCTATATGCCTCCCAGCGGGGGCAGAAAGACTTTAGCATTTTCTTTTGGGTGGGGGCATTGGCATGCCCATTTTGGTCAGCCCCCACCCCTACGTATAAAAAAAGAAATCCCTGGTGCCTAGTGGGCTTTCTGCCCCCCCCATGGGGGGCAGATCAGGGGCTACTTGCCCCTGTATTCCTCTGGGGGGCAGAAAGTATTTCGGCTTCTTTGGGGGAGTAGGGTGAGGGCATTGGGATGCCCGTTCTGGACAGCCCCCACCCCTGGCCCATAAAAAAAGAATCCCTGGCACCTAGGGTGCTGTCTGCCCCCCGGGGGGGCAGATTGGGGGCTACTGCCCAAATCTGTCCCTGGGGGGGTGCAGAAAGACTGTCTCTGGCAAACATTTATGGGGGGAGCAAAGGCCCTTGCCCAAGGGACCGCTCCTCCCCCCCTCACTGGTGCTGGTGGGTGGATCCCTGCTTGGGGATCACCCTCCTGGGGCGATCCCCGAGCAGGGATCCACTAGGGAAGGGTACCATTGGAAAGGGGAGATTCTCCCCTTTCCAACGATACCTTTCCCATGTGTTTCGGTGCTCGGGGGCTGAGATAGCCACACAAGCACCAAAACTGTGAAACTGAAACTAAGTTTCAGTTTTGTTTTCGTTGTAACGGCGACAGCGCACCATGCGCATGATCGTCATTACAAGGAAAACCAAAACCATGCTTTAGGAGGTTGGGGAAGCTCTTCCCCACCTCCCAAGGCAAAAAAAAAAAAAAGGAAATCCCTCTGCAGTTTACAGCAGAGGGATTATTTGCAAGTGTGCTCATGACGAACAGGTTCCGTCATGAGCACACTTGCACTTAAGCTCATGACGGAACCATTCCATCATGAGCATGGAAGGGGTTAAAAGTGCCTTATATCTGCAGTTGGTGTTTACGATTGAAAGTTAAGATGTTGAATTAAAGGCTCTGTCTTGCTAAGTAAAACGTTGTTTCTGATAGCCTTATTTTTCAATTGTTTTAATAAAAGCCTCAGATCGCTCCATAAGACCATCCTTATCAGCTAAACTGGTGCATTACATGTAACATCAGATGTAGCCAAGCAAGCATCATCATCAAATGTGTAGGTTTGGTTTTATTTCTCAATAATCAGAAAGAAGTGAGCTGTATACTTAACAAATAATGGAAGTTCCCAGACAATGGGCTGGAGATGCAAGTCAAGTGTCTGCATCATTACCAGAGTGATGACCTGGCAAAGGTTGCTCAGTTTTTCTGTTTTAGGGAGCATATCAAGCCTCAGATATCTTGATCTGGGATAAAGAGGTATACCTGATTTGGTTGTCAATGAGATTTAAGCTCCTGTGTTTTGTTATTTGTTTTTTTAATTCTTCTGTAAGATCAGTGTAAAGTTTGTGGTGTCCATTAGTTTTCTCATTCCCTCTTTAATATAACTAGGACTCCCAGTTTCATGGTATTTTTGATATTTCCATAACCATGTTTATTTTCTATTTAGTGTAAAAATGAAGCTGAAGTGGGTATATGTCCATATTTAATTGACCAATAAAAATATACTTACATTTAAATGTCCAACCGGTTTCAGCCATTGACAGTACATACGGTAATCTGAAAATATTTGCATTGTAAGACATTGCAGAACAGCTAAAACAGCTGTACATCTGCTATTATTTAAGCTTCATTAGGGAATCTTTTTTTCTTTTTTTAACTCCCTACCTGTCAATCTGCACAGCTACTTGACTTGAATCTCATGATTAACAGTAGTGAGTATAATCCAAATGAAGACTTATTTTCCAAATTCTTCCATATTTAACAATAAATACAGACAGGAAAATAGATATTTTTCCGTCATTATTTATTTGTAAACATCAATAAAAATAGAAAACTGAGAACCTTTAAACATAAGCAATTGCTTTAATGGCAATCTTAGTTTTCCATTTTTATAATTACATCTATTCTTTGGTGAAGGTCCTAGCAGGCTTTTCTTTCTTGCCTGGTAATGTTGTAATTAATCTATTTAGGTGTTGCTTTTTTGATTAGTTTATTGAAGGATAGCATGTGCGTTTCAAGAGCAGTATTCATACCACATTGGGAAGTCTGTGATTTAGAAAAGTGGAACTTCTCATAGAGCACTAGCGCCACCGCTGAGACCTGGAGCCCCCCCTCAAACGATCATAGCCCAATTCCTAAACATTTATGATAGGGACGCTATCCTGCAGTGGGCTCAATGATGCGGCGTGGCACCCTAGAAAAGTACAACCATTCAAAATTACATTGATTATACCAGGGGTGTTCAACAAGGCAGGAGATCCTTTAAAGAAGCAATGAGAAATCTCTGGGAGACCGGATTGAAGTATATGCTCCTCTACCCGGCCAAGCTAAAAATCATCAAGGACGACAAGACCAACTTCTTCACGTCTCCGGAATCAACCTAGGATTGGCTTGAAACCTGGTGTGGCCTGTAGAGGACCAGAACTTGTGGTGCTTGTCTGGCTCTGAAACAAAGTCCACAGGCTGCCGCCCCGCTGATGCACTGGAGCATTCTCTTCTTCAGTTTGAGGTTGCTGTTGATGGCAAACTGGTCTCTAAATTACTACACCTTTTAAGGTGCACCTAACCTCTTCATGACGATGGTCAATTGGTGATGAGTATGGTTTAACGTACTGTTATAAGTTTGAATATTTCTATAACCTCTGACAGGCACTACGTGGGGTGGAGGGAGGCATCCCCCCTCATATGGTTTACACTTCTGTGCTTGCCGGACTACATGAAGGCTGTTGTGGAGTGGTGTCTCCAGCACTGCTGTTGTAGATGGCCGGGTGTGGTTCTGTCCTGCCCGGATGGTGGGAAATAATGGCACCTTATTATGTTATTGTAATTGTTGGTTGAGTTTACTTGCTGACACATGTTCGGGTGGGGGTATCGAATGGTGGTCCGGGACCTGAATTTAATCTGGCATGGTTCATTCAATGCATGTTACCTTTTTTCTATTGCACCATCTCTTTGATTATGTATGGCTTGTGTGGACATGGGTTTACGCTGATTTGAAATGACAAGAGGCCCCATTTAGAGTCCGGGGGGAGGTAGGTAATGTTTGCCTTTACATGAACACCTATACTGGGATACACTGCACTTCCTACACTAGGTATACTGTCATGATTACAGACCCAGCTGGTCTGGTGAGATTTGAATTATGGAGATTCTTCTTACTGAGAACCAAACCAATATGCAAGACAATCTTAAACTAATTTATTGTAATGTTCAGGGTCTTGAGAACTACACCAAAAGACACAGGGTATTTTCTTATGTTAAACTCATACATGTGAACATACTTTTTCTACAGTAAACACACTTAACTTCACAAGAACATTCTAAATTGGCTGCCAAAGGGAGGGGATGACTGTATTCAGCTGTTTACTCCTCCTATGCTTGAGGGGTTTCCATTTTGGTGGAGGGCAGAATCCCATTTACATCCACTGAGGTAATTCAGGAGCTAAAGGGTAGATACATCTTGGTTAAGGGCACCTCGAATGGAAAACCAATTTGTCTACTCAATGTGTACGGCCCCAACATAGAGGATGCTTCTTTTTTTCCTGAGCTCCAGAGGCTGATACTACCCACTATGATATGGCAGTGATCTGGGTGGGAGATTTTAACTATATTTCCCACACTAGATAGACACCCATTCAGACAGGACCTCCATACTAAAACATCCGCTCATCTAGTAGACATCACAAAACAACTGTACATGGAGGATATTTAACACAAAATTAATAACCCCACATGGCCGTCAAACAACATCCACTTTCTTAACACCACATCCACTTGAATCCGGGGTGTTAGAGAATAAATCTAATATTTTATTTTTTGTACTCTTTTTTTATCAAGAGTTTTTCATTTTATCTTGATCTCTTCATCTGCAGTACATTTAGCATTGCCAATACATATATAACAATAAATCCAATTGACAAGAAACATAGCAACTTAGACATAACAACTTAGACATCAATACAGAAAACAAACAGAAAAGTTTTTGTGATAAATCATAACAACTAAAGACTAAAGACTAAAGATAACTCATTAAATACGATCCAAAATCTCATGAAATTCATGAGAACGTACAGTGTCCAAAGATTTTTTGTCAACTCACAACACCTAATGTGTTCCCCTTCTGGGGATAAAAGTAAATTTTTCGGATCCCTTCTCTTTGAAAAAAAACCTAATATTTATTTTTCAGTCTCTTTTTTCACTGTTAAGTATCCACAAGTGGTATACTTTAATTGTATGTAGTGAAGGGTCTCAAATTTCTTCCCCAAGATTTATGCCAAAGCGTTTCAACCTCTGTATTCACCGGGGATACATGCGCTTTTATAGCGAGGTCATCATCAGGGCGTAATTTTCAATCGCTGTTCATGCAATAATTCGCATAGATGGTGTGGGTTGTTTCCATGTGGTCTTTTTCTTTTATAAAAATCTTTTTAAGTATAGCAGACGAAGTTCCAGCATTCTCAGTTTGTTTTTGGTCGCGGACCCGACCGGTGCAGATTCCAGATGTATTTGTTTTACTCTCCACCGCACAGCTGCTATGGCAGACTGAATTATGTTTCCCTCCCCTGAGAATTATGCCCTTACTGCTTGGAGGTGACGTATGTGCGAATACTTTTGTCTGATCATTCCTCTTTGCTACTAGTGCTCCAATAGGGACGTAGACGCACCTGTATCCCCACCTGGTGACAGTGAGCCCAGGCCCTCACTGATGAACAGCTTACATCTGAGCAAGGACCACTTTGCAGTGGCCTCCTTAGATACTGAAAAGGCGTTTGTCACTGGTGGGTGGGGATATGTGTAGGAGAATAATTTTGGCCCTGGTATACTCAGCTGGATACATGTGCTAAACATCCGTCCAGAGGCCATGGTCTGAACGGGCAAACTGGTGCCATCCAAGTGGGTATTGGAGAGGGGCATGCACTACGGATGTCCCTTTTCACCTCTACTGTTTCCATTGGCCATTGAACCACTGGCAAATACAGTATACAAGCACATGGTGAATAGGTGTATCAATGTATGCTGATGATACCCTGGTGTATATGTCTAACTCAGTGGAATCAGTTCCCTGTCTGCTGCCCCTCCTTGAGGCCTTCAGACGGGTATCGGGGCTAGCCACTAACTGGACTCAATCTAACTTGTTCCACATGTGCGCTATGGCACACGTACTACCGGAACACCTCTCGTGAATGGTATGGCAAACCGTATCCCTCCGATACCTGGGTATACACTTCTCCTACACCATACAGGAAGATATACAACTGAATACAAAGGGTATATTGGCGGGCATAGAGAGCTCCCTAGCCTTTAGCCTTTTGGTGACAATTACCATTATCCCTCATAGGCAGAGTGGCGCTTAGTAAAATGATTATACTTGTGAGGTGCTTGTACGCTTCAATGTGCCTCCTACTCTGTTCCATATTTCAGAGGATTGGCAGGATGCTTACGGCATTGCTCTGGGATGGCGATTGCCCCAGGACCAAGTTAAGCACACTTAAAATACCATATGAGAAGGGAGGACTGTCACTCACAGATTTTGAAGTTGATTATATAGCTTCCCAACTCCAACATCTCCCACTGTGGTTGATGGACTCCCTCAATCGGGAGAGGGCACTGCTGGCTGGGTGTTACCAGCCAGGGTCCTATTTTTGGCATTCTTGACACTACAACATGACTCACAGATAACCCCACACCTGATACAGTTGATGTTCCGGGTCTGGGAGCACTACTATAAACATGTAGTGAGAGGCACACCCTTCTTGTCTGATCTGGGAAAATGGACTCACCCAGGATTCCGCGCCTTGGCAAGGACTGCTGAAACAACAGGGGGGATTGAGGGTGGATGCTGCATGAACGGAGATCTATACGAGAATGATCCATTTATCACGTGTGAAGAGGCCCACGGCAGGTTTCATATTAGTCCAGGTCAATTTCTGACAGTTGCTAAAATATCTGCGGTGATACACAGATATTGGCCCGGATTCCCAGGACCCACCCAGAATCACACAGGCCTACTTCTATTATAGAACTACAGGGGGGTGGGAGCAAACACGTCTCTTTATTATACAGAGCGCTACTGAAGGACAGGAAACATGACCCCCTGGCTATATAGACCAAATGGGAATGGGATGCCAGAAAGTAGGCCCTGAATAAATCACTGGGCTGGGTGCAAGGTATTTCAAAGCAAGGACATTTACTTTAAAGTTTTACCTGGCCTGGTATTGAAAAACTCTCAAATTCATTTTTCACTACTGCAAGGCCTATCTCTCCCATAGAATAACATTGGGATTATGTTATTACATGTTTTAGGGTAATTACCAATTGTGAAGAGATAGACTTTTCAACTTTTCAAGTTTGATGTCTCTGAAATCACAATTAATTTAAAATCCAAATTTATGGTGAAGTAGGTTTCTAAATTGCAATTCTGAAAATGCCACTTTTAGAAAGTTGGCATTTTTCTACGTTAGAAGTAAACAAGGGAGAGCGAGGAATTGGGCATGGGTTGCGTCCTGTTCCCCAAATAAATATTAATCTTAAACAATGTGGACGAACCCACTATGTGTAAAATGAGTAGTCACTGTATGTAGTATGTGTATAGACCCATTAGGTGCTTTTAAAAGGCCCCTCACACACCAACCTGGTTGGTGTCATGCTTCATCATTGGGGTCCCAACAGGGCGGCCGAGTGCCCCCGGTTGTGCTACGACGCCTGACTACAGCGGAGCGGGTGTGGTGCTTAAATGTGATGTGTGGTGATATTTTACAATTAAAAATTATCTCTGAGAATCCTTGCCATTAAATTTTAATGTTGGCGGCTCAGGATATATAAGAAGCTAAAATAAGTGATGCAACTAATCTGAAGTTATTTATCGTTTAGTTGTCTATGTGTGGCGGTCTACATGTTTCAGCCCGTGAAAATTGTTAGAGGGCTTTCTTCAGGACCAGGTGAGTGGCAATAAGTGAAAGATGCCACGTGAATAAATGTGCTGTACCTACACACGCGCTAAGGTGTGTGGACAAAAAAGTGTCAGTGTACTTACTGGCACTTGGAAAAATTCAATCTTTTTAGAGAATTCTTGGGTATCGAGGCTCTGGGGGCTAAGGAGCTCTATCTTAAGTCCAATTTGGAATGAGAGAGGAATCCGCTGCCAAACCTGTTTTGGTCCCCCGTGGCCCCGGCTGGTGGTGATGAAGCATGACACCAACCAGGTTGGTGTGTGAGGGGCCTTTTAAAAGCACCTAATGGGTCTATACACATACTACATACAGTGACTACTCATTTTACACATAGTGGGTTCGTCCACATTGTTTAAGATTTTCCTACGTTAGCCATTTGGTGCCTGCTGCCTGCCTCTGATACACGCCTGGGCAGGGTGACAGCTGGGCTTTGTGTTTTCTCCCTAGATGGCCACACACAATGGGAGCTTAGGTGTTACTTGATGGGCCAGCCAGACAGGATGAGAGAGAGGAGCTGAACCCAGCCTCACTTACAGCTGAATAGGCTGTGTCCTGTCTCCACCCTGTAGTAAGTCTGGAGCCAGAACAGGAAGGGAGGACCTCTGTGCACTTCAAAGACCTGTCTTTCAAGTCTCACCCACTTCAAAGGCGCAACTGGGTTCAAGTACTGGACCTCTGACACCACCACTTCAGTACATTTCTGGACCTGTGAAAGCTCGGCCAGTAAGAAGGACTGGTGAGCTGCTGCAGGACTGCCACTCTGCTGGACTACTGCCTTGCTAAACCCCTGCCTTGCTGTCCTGCCCTGCTGCCTGCTGTTCCCCTGGCTGGGTGAGAAGGACTGGACCAGCATCACTTGAACCCAGAGTGACTCCAAGGGCTAACTGGGTGTCCTCCCGATCTCAGGGACACAAAAGAGTTCAAATGTACCTGCTTCTGTACCTGGACGCTGCCCTCTGTGAGTCTGCCCTGCCAAGTGGTGAAACCCCAGTGCTGGACCCTTGGAAGAGAGACCTAAGGTGCTTGCTTCAGTTGCCTGGATAGGAACTGGCGTATCGCTCCTGGTGAATGACCAGAACCAGCGCATTACCTTTACTGCATGAATCGACCAGACACATCACCTTTGGAACCACCACTGCACAAGGTCTTTGCATCACCTTCGACGGCATCCTCCACCTAATCGAAGCTGATGCATCGTCAATGCTGTGCGGATCAGGGCCAGCGATTTGCACCTGTGGCGTGGATTGACACAGAGCAACGCTTTGGCTGCACCCCGCATCATTGACACGGCCAGGATCAAGGTACTTTTGTTCAGCGAGCCTCACTGGGCCCTTGTATCCGGCCCATGCTCCATCGCAGTCAGCCTGATCCTTTGACTTTGTCCTGGTCCGCACGACCAGATATCCCAAGTAAGCACTTATTGCTTCTAAGAGCTATTTCACAGTGTATTCCTTAAAATTTCATATCTCAAGGTCTACTTATTGGATTTTTGTTGTTTTGATCTTGTTTTATTTATTAAATTAAGCTCTATTTTTCAAACCTGGTGTGGAATATTTTTGTGTGATGTTTTCACTGATTTACTGTTTGAAGTGTTGCACAAATACTTTACACATTTCCTCTAAGTTAAGCCAAACTGCTTAGTGCCAAGCTACTACAGGGTGCGCACAGGATAATTTAGGGTTTGCCTGCTTCTTACCTTTACTAGGATTGTGGTTGCTGCTTGACTAGGGCTCATACCCCAGCCAACCTACAACCCAATTTCTAACATTGTATATTTAACTCCATATGTCCTTAGAAAAGTTTACCCCCACACACAGGAGATTATCCGTGATGCACTCACACTATGGCTGATTTGTTGCACATGATCAGGAGCTGCACAATGATTACTGAATACTGGTAGTTGGTGAGTGAGACCCTGGCTGAAATACTGGTGAAAAAGGTTACTGCAATACTGCATACTGGGGTTACACCCAGATACCACGGAAGAGTAAAATAATAATAATAATATCGTTACTTGTTATACCGCAAACAGCTTCCTCAAGCAGAGGAGTCCTGGCGCTTAAAATACATTATAGGTTCACATCATTGGGGCTGGGACTGGCCAAGCGTATGATTATGATCCATTGGACCCAACCCCAGGACCCCACCCTTTACAGTTCTGGTACAAAAATCTTAAAGGGCCTCATTTATGAGGTTTTGCCGTAGGGCAGCGCAGCAGGCCTTCCTGCTGCGCTTCCCTACGGCAAAAGAAAAGGGCAGGAATGCGCCGTATCTATAAGATACAGCGCATTCCTGTCCTTTTCCCCTGCGCCGGTGCACAATGGGCTGCCGTGCGCCAACGCAGGCACCTTTGCACCATGGTGCAAGGGTGCCTGCGTTGCTGGGATGATTATTTTTGTACAGGAAGGGAAACCTTTCTGTACAAAAATAATCACAAGCGGCTTCTTCCTCTTTGTATGTGTGCTGCAGAATGCAGCACGCATAGAAAAAGGAAAAACGAGGAGAAATAAAGATATTTCTCCTCGTTGTGCCTCCCTTACGCCTCCCCTGGGGAGGCGTAAGCTTTTGGCGCTGCCTCAGATTTACTATTTCTCGTAAATCTGGGGCAGCATCAAAAGGCCATGGATGTTGCTGGGAACGCCCCCAGCAACACCCATTGCACGCCCCTTTAACGCAGAACACTGCGTTAAAGGGACTGATATTTATCGGGCAGCATTAAGCCAAAATAAGTGGCTTAGTGCTACCTGATAAATATCACGCAGGCTTCTGCGCCACGGAACGTCATAAAAAGTGACGTTCTGGAGGCACAAGGAGTCTCATAAATGAGGCCCAAAGTGTGGCTGTTAGTGGAGGACATACGAATGAAACTGGTCCATATGGGGCAGCATGTCCATAGGGACATTTCCGACTGGTGTTTAATGACAGTCACACTTCTGGGGGATGGTGTACTGCCTCCAGACTTAGCCCAGAGCTCGACACTGTCCGAGTGCTCTATAATTGCTTTTGCTAAATGTACTGTTGTTATATATATAACTGTATGTGAAACACTGCTAACCGGATACATCGTTTGTATATCACTTCGCCTCTGTATTGTATCCCCTCTGCCAAATTGTTGGCATGGAAAGTAATTATTCATACTATTTTTTCATAATAAATACGAATAAAATTGCCTTTATAAAAATCAACTTCCATTCATTGTTTATTACAAAGCGCCCAATTTTCAAGCACTTATTCTGAAAGCTAAAATCAGATAGGCTGTAAGAAATGTAAAATGTAAAACATGAATGTTCTAATGACTGGCGTGAGTGAATGGAGATGTGTAAAGAGAGGACTTTTGACAAGATTCTTCCTGACGCGAGAATTGATAGACCAACAATGTCAGAGGGAAGCTCTGCACCGTTGACTGGCCTTAAGTACTTGTTGAATGCGGCAGATGAAGGCAAAGGCATTCCTCAGAGACAGCAGCACAGCAGATAAACAGCACTCGCCGACCGAGATTTGAAGAAATCCAGTAAAGCCAACAAGAGCAAAGAGCCTCATTGAAGACGTCAGGCAGCAGATTCTGAAGGATCATAGGGTCAGTCCTGTAGAAGGCCTGTGCTGAATCTGTATAGAAATTAGCAGTCAATATAGCTTTCTACAAGCCTCTAATACCCAGCAACTTTCCAGACATTTCTGATGAGTTGCACCTAGAAGCAAGCGAATAGAGGAAACAGGGAAGCATGATTAGCATTCATTGGCATAATCCAATCTGGGGATAATGCTGACATTCACAGCACACACTCTAAGGTGTGCAGGATAGATGGAAGGGTGTCTTCAAGATCCTCATTTGAAAATAGCAAAAGGAAACTACTTCATGGTCTAGGAGGACAAGTTACGATCTTTTCCAAATCAGAAACCATAAATGTTCACCCTAATAACTGACATGGGCCACACCGCATACCAGAAGGACAAAATGCAGGGGAACAAGGGGACTCCAGTCACAGTAGGAGTACTTCTTTTTTAATGCTTTAATTTTCTGATTTTTCAAAAACAGAGAAATGCAGTACAGACAAATATATCGTACTGTGAATAAGAACAGTGAATATGAAACAAAATAAAGCATGACGAAATTTAAGCCGAGTCTCCCAATTGACTCCCATAGCTACAACAAATTACCTCAAAACTAGCTCGGAGCTCTAATGAGATAAACAGTAATCCGGCTGAATGACCGGTGATTATGTCCTAACAATCCTACCAAGCACATTGAAAGGACCATAATTAAACTCCTACTTTAGTGAGGTTTTCGCAATATGTTTTTTTCTAAATCTGTATCTGAAACTGACACTGGAATTGAAACTCACCACCACCCTCGCAGATGCCCCGTAGAGTAGGCACTCTCTTTAAACACATTCTAGTAATTATAATCAAACATTTTATTACCATGGTGCCATAGAAACAGGCAATAGTTCACATGAACAGTTTCTCTTACTGCATTCGGGCTCTAGGCCAATCTGGTCTCACTGACCTTCAGCAAGAAGTGGCACCAAGTACATTCAATTATGTGAGCATGGTCGTAGAGATCTGTCATCCATGCCCAGACATTAGCCTCAGTTCCTTGACCCATTTTCATGAGCAGGGATGTTAGGGGCCAGATTTAATAACATTTGACGCAACGCAGAAAGACAACTTGCTGCGCTGCGTCAAATGGAGAGATTAGGAATGAACCATATTTACTAATGGAGCATTCCTGCTCTCTGCACTGGAGCACTGTGTGCAGCCTAGCACCAAGGCAGGCTCCTTTGCGCCATGGTGCAAGGGTGCCTGTGTTACAGGCAGGATTGTTTTTGTACAGGAAGGGACACCATCCTGCACAAAAACAATCTGCAGGGGAATTTTCATTTTTCTACATGTGCTGCAGAATGCAGCACAAGCAGAAAGAGGAAAGAATGAGGAGAAATATACATATTTCTTCTCGTTAGGCCTCTGTTGGGATTTCATAGCATTTTGACGCATTCCTAAGTTTAATACCCTTAGCAAATCTGGGAATGCATCAAACTCCATGGGTGGATGTGTGGGGAAACCCACACTCCACCCATGTAATGCCTTCCCAATGCAGAGTATTACCTTACGTTACGTAATGGCAACGTAAGGGCTTAGGAAATCTGGGCCTAAGTGTTTTCCATCGTCTCATAATGCAGAGTTTGGCAAGTGCAAGCATGATTGCACACCATCTCTTCCAATGTTTCATCTCACCAGGGATAACAGAAATATCATTTAAGAGAGCAAGTTGTGCAGTGGTTTCAAAGCTGTAGCCACATGCTTCTCTCATAACGCGCAATTCTTGCTCCCCAAAATTTGACAAGTGTTTTCACGACCACAATATGTGTTGGATGTCACATTCTCCAGCAGGTTGCACTGGGTCTCAAGTTTGCTGATATCAGTTCCTTTGGTGACCAGTGCCATTCATGCATCCTTTTATAATAGGTTAACTTTCAGTCTAGATGCTATCTAGCCTTTATCATGTGACTCCACAAGTAACTATCAGTCTTTGGGGCATATGTACATACCCCTGTCGCCACCACAACGTCACTTTTAACCTTATTTACAAGGCAGCGTTAAGATACTTAATAGGCTTAACGTTGCCTTGAAAATAAGGCCCCCTTTCACGCTATGCTTAGTGTGAAAGGGGTGGGCAGTGGGTGTTGCGGTGGGCGTTCCACCGCAACACCCATTGATTTTGATGCTGTCCCCTATGTACAAGGGCAGCGTACATAGGAGGCAGCGCCAAAATTAAGAAAAGGGAAAACCTGGTCTTAACTTGGCAAAACGAGGAGAAATGCATTATTTCTCCTTGTTTTTGCTTTTTTCATGTGTGCTGCCTTGTGCAGCACACATGGAAAAAGCAAAATGCCATGGATTGTTTGTGTACAGGAAGGTCCCCGTTCCTGTACATAAACAATCTGTAAAAAAAATGCCATTTTGTGACTTTCATGTGTGCTGCATGAAGCAGCACACATAAAAGTGACAAAATGGCATTTCAGGATTATGTGCAGGAAGGGACACCTTCCTACACATAAACAATTCTCCCCTGCTCGCAGACACTCTTACACTATGGTGCAAGGGTGCCTGCGTTGGCGCTACAATGCTAAGTGTAGCGCCAGCGCAGGGGGAAACGCAAGGCTGCACCATATCCTTGTAAATATGCTGCAGCCTTGCGTTTCAGAAGTGGCGGAGTGAGGCACTAAGCTATGACGGCTAATGCCTAACTCCGCCACGTCACTTGTACATATCCTCCTTTGTCTTCTATTTCTGTATCCAACAGGCGTTGCTATTGGCTTTTCAAAATGTTGCTACTTCTATCAGAGAAGAGGTTCATCCTTAGCAGTGCCATATAATCCAGACGCTACTGCTCTGGATTGACCCCAGGTCTGTAGGTATTTCCAGATTGGCGATTTTCAAGAGTCTTAGGTTATGGGTACATCTGTAAGGAAGTGCACCTGCTGTCTATATTTCCAAATTCGGAATTCGTCAAGGAAGAATTCTTGCTGGACTTCTCATAAACATCTTGACCCAGGGTATCAATTCCAGCTGACAGTCATTCTCACGAGTTTATTTTTCTCCTTCAGGGTGTGAGTAGCGATTAATGTGTATTTTCTAATGAATTGCATGCCATGCTAGATGTGCTGAATGCTTTATAGGAATTACTGCTTCCGACACCTCACTGGGGTCACAATATAAGTCTGTTGATTTCAGGTGCTTGATGATGGCTCCTTCCCAGACCACCCAAGTAGGTGACTGGATACACATGGTTAGCATGTCCCTAATACTTGTGTGCTGCATAGGAGGAAGCCTTGTGCGGAATCCTCAACCCTTCTGCAGTTGTTTAAGCACAAAGCTTTGCAGCTTCCAATGGCGGTTCCATGGAATCCCACACAAAGCGACTGATGTCCATGTCTATAGACTTCAGCACTGAAATCAGCACTTTCAGAGGAAACATACTGTAACTGAACCTCGGAGCATGTTCATCTTAATTATTTTCACCTGCAGGAGTTTAGACCACCTCTGGAAATCCATAGGCATTTTCTGTATTAGAGTATTTTAGTTGTCTTGCACCACGCAATGTAGTTGGGGATTGACATTGTAGTGTCCTTTGCACTGTCATCTGGTGTAAGTCGTGAGTGGGAGTGCCTCACATTTGGGCCAATTGATCCTATAACTACAAAAGGTCACAATGCTTGTGACCAGGGACATCTAGTTAGGCATCGATATGGCACGATGATTCTAGAGTGACCGTGATGTCTTCAGCACAGAGAAAAACCTCCTGAGTGCCAGCTGGGTGTTTATCTCATGAAGGCCTTCATTTTGTCAAATGGCTGCATCCAGTGGGTCCTAAGCAAGGAAGAACAACAGCAATTACAGAGGGCATCCCAGCCTAGGCTAGCCCCTGGGTATGAGTGGAGACATTTCTCTAGAGCTATAAAGTTGGGACCAAAGCCCGCCCTCTCCTAGGTGCAGAGAAAATATCCCCATTCTACACAGCCAAATACGTACTACCCATGCAGGGAAAGAGCGAATGTGTCTTTCCGTGCTTGCTGTAACATGTGCATCAAGGTTCACATAATATATCTAGGGGACTAGTAGTAGTAGTAGTAAATTTTATTCGATCAATAGCATGATCATATACATATAAATATATCACAGAACAGACAATTTTCATGTTACCATAAAGAAAAAGTTAAAAGGAAAACATCACTTCATACTCCTTTACATCATTCTAGACAGAGGTGTAATTAAAAACTGAAATAGGCACTTTAAAATTCTGAGTACATTAAAATTAATTAAAGGAAGAAAACACCAATACTGTCGGGTTAATTCACAACCATCGTTTAGCACTACAGTCCTTCAAAAAGGCCTTGAATACTTGGTACCCCAATAATAAGATCTTGTTCCAAATTTAGACCTCTGCCACCAGGCATAAAGCAGATATCTTGATAACGTAAAAACAAGCCACCTTGTCGAGTCTGATCTAAAAACACATAATGCATCTGTAGGGCATGAAAAAGACAGCACCCGACAGGCCGGAATAATCAAATTTTTCCTCAAAATGGCATAAAAAGGGCAGAGGAATATAATGTGCCATAGAGTTTCAGGACTAGCGCTACACAAGAGGCACAATGAAGTTATGGTCGCATTCGTCCAGCTGCTTTTCAAAGCATTCAGTGGGAGAACCCCAGTTCTAAACTGTATATAAAGTGCTTGTGCCTGAAGGGGTTCAACATCATCCATGTAGGGATCGAACTTAAAACAACTTTTAATATCTGAAAATCGAGTAGTTAAATTGCTAAGTGTCTTAGTTTCAGTGCAAGATAGGTCAATAAAATCCCAATACCTTTTTTTGAGCTGGGAACCCATTCTTTTAGTGATAGACTGCGGGTCATCCCACATAAACCCCAGCCCCAATTTATAAAACCATTGCCTTGCTTTTTTAAACCAGACTTATCGCCCTGTTTGCCTATGGAGCGTTAATAATTCCTCCAATGCCTCCTTTACTGGAATCTGAGTGTTACTGGTCTAAAGTCTTATCCAGAACACAAGAACCTTTAAAACAGCTGAATGGATAATAGACCTTAGACCGAGATCAAGACGAAGTGGTATTAGAGGCGTGTTCATTGGGAGGTTTAAAATCGCTCGTAAGAATTTATTTTCTGCTACTTCTAGCTGATTCAGGTGCTCCAACCCCCCACAATGCTGCCCCTTATAAGGCTGTGCCCTGCCCTCTGGCCCAGGGAATTTCTAAGATTGGAG
Source organism: Calotriton arnoldi (assembly GCA_963921515.1). NCBI lineage: Eukaryota > Metazoa > Chordata > Amphibia > Caudata > Salamandridae > Calotriton > Calotriton arnoldi. Next base: position 491,767 of record CAWUFW010011946.1, read on the forward strand.
AAATTGGGTGATAAGGAGATTTTTTGGCTTTCTTTGCTATTGCACAATCCACGAGTTGCAATGAAAGCATACTCTTGTGAATTTGGGGATTCCATGTCAAGTTCTCACTAATTCTGACTCCCAGATAGTCAAACACCTTAACCTGGTCTATGTATTGCGCTCCTAGCCTCAGTTTCCCCTTGGTTGACTTGTAGGGATTGAAGACCATGAACTTAGTTTTAGAGCAGTTGATTTCTAAACCCCGCTCTTTACAAGCTGTTGCAAACTTGGTTAAGACTTTCTGGATGCCCATTGGTGTTTTCAAAATGAGCAGCGTATCGTCTGCAAATAAAAGACAGGGGATTTGCTTTCCAGCTAGTTTTGGTGGGTCAACTCCACAGTCATAGAGATCATTAATGAGCCCATTCATATGCGGGGTAAATAAATTCATATGCAGGGTAAATAATGTCGGCGCTAACACGCAGCCCTGGCGCACACCATTAGAAACAGGAATATTGTTAGTTAGGCTACCATCAGAGTTCCACCTGACTTTGGCATAATTACCTAGATGTAAGCGAACAAAGAGTTGGAGCAACCCACCAGGAAGACCAAGCTCCCTAAGGGCAGCCCAAAGTCTGGTGCGATCTATGGAGTCAAATGCCGTTATGAGGTCGACAAACACGACATACAGGTAGCCCTTCTTGATGGTAACTTCCTTCCAGATGAGCAACAGGAACTGAAACACCTGGTCTAGGGTACTTGTAGAGGCTCTAAAACCAGCCTGCAGGTGAGAGAATATACAAAATTCCTCTATCCAGCTCTGAAGGTGTGATAAAATCATCTTGCTAAATACTTTCTGTGATACATCTATAAGGCTTAGTGGCCTGTAGTTTGACGGGTCTCCCTTATCTCCTTTTTAAAATATAGGTATTATTTCAGCACCCTTCCATGATGCAGGGATATTCCCACCTCGTGTAATAGCAGTGAAAACTGTGTGGAGCAAGGGGCCCCATATATTGGGCTCAGATCGATACAGATCACCTGGTAATCTATCTAACTCTGGTGCTTTTCCAGACTGCAATGAGTTAATCGTGTTCACAGTTTCCTCTAAGGAGAAACTAATTACGGCTTCTACTGGAGGCTCTATATTACAGTCCCTGCCTGTCAGTATTGCCTCACTCTCCAGCTCGGAGACCTTTCCTGAGTATAAACTTTGAAAATACTCTTCCCAAACTTGAGGTTGTAAGTGAAAATCAGTTTCACTAACTGGCTGTTTTGCCCCTTTGGAAAGTAAATGCCAAAATAGCTGGGCCTCCTTTGATCTGGACGCCTCCCCTAGTGTACGCCAGTTTTCTGCCTCCCAAACCCTTTTTGCCTCACCCTGTACTCTCTTATAGACTCTTCTTCTGTCTATTATGTAAATCCTTATTCCTTTTTTAACTGCCAGGGATAAATCAATTCTAGCGTGCCTACAGTCCTCGTTATACCACGGAGCAGCATTTTGAGTAACTACATTTGGCCTACACTTTTTGCTAAAATAGGGCTTAATGCGGTTCGATAGGTGTTGAAAAATAGACATAATGCTGTCGTCATTTAGGTCTGGATTACCCAAGACATTTAAAGTCTGGACCACCTCTTTATAGATGTTCGGTAGAAGCTTCTCATCAGCAATTACCTGAGGCCATTTTATCCTCCTATTATTATTGGTTGTAATGACGGGGGCCATCACTGAATTTGTCTGGAACTGCAGAATGTTAATGCCAGATAGCTTCAGAAGCAATGCATTATGGTCACTATCCTCTCGATTTAAAATAATCATCTCTTTTATTTGTGCCCAAAGGTCAATGTCTACCATAATAAAATCAATCCTGCTCCTAACACTTCTCCTTTTAAACATAAATTTGGCTTCAGCATCTGAGGGTGTCCACCCATTACAAGCGAGAACCCCATGGCAAGGGTAAAAGACAAGACTTGCTGTCCGACCTTAGTACTCCTTTTCAGGGCCGGTATCTGAAGCCTTTTTATACCTCTAGTTTGTTCTTCCTCCTGCACTAGTTCCTGCACATAATCTATAGGTTCATAGGTCGTGTTGAAATCACCGGCTACAATGAGATGATACTCTTTACATGAGTTGTCAAGAAAATTGATGAGCGTTGAAATAGTATCAGAGTCCTTGTGGGGAATGGTAAACCGATTATCTAGATTAATTATCCTAACATGGAAGTTCCCTTTCAATGATATACGATCTAGTCCAAGGATCTCCTGTGAGCCTATTTTTAGCTGCTTAATTTTACAACCCAAGGTTATCTTAATCCAAATTTACAGACCTCCAGCTGGTCTACCAGCTGTTGAGTGTCTAGCTTCAATACTAAACGTGGTGTAACCCACCCTATAGTGCTGCTCTTTAGCTCAGGTTTCTTGAAGCAGACATATGTGACTACTATCCACTAGATTGCCCCACTCTGGGTTATTTAATTAGGCTTTATCCCCGCAATATTCCATGAGATAATATTTAGTTGCTGGGCCTCATCAGGGATTCCTTGAAGCTGGAGTCCTGCTGTTGGGTTTACTTCTTCAAGGCCTTGGGTAGATACTTCATGGCCAGTGGGGATGACCAAACTTCGTATCTCTAATTCTCTTGGGTTATTTTTAGTAGTATCTCTCCTTAATTGACTAGGTAAAGCCATGTCGTGGGACAGCGTCATTTTACAACTGCCCAGCTTTAGTCAGACAGGGATATCCAGCTCCGAGAGAGCTTGGTATCTATTGCTGGTTACAAGGGGGAATTATTACTTACGTGCATGGGGATAGTGGGCTGTATGAGTGTCTGTTATAATAGCAGGACCCTTATACTTAAGATGTCTATAAAAACAAAAAACAAAGGCATAATGCCAATCCCTTGGTCAAAGCCCCACCCAGCTTGTTCCCTCCTGCCTCTGATCAATTTTCCTGCTAGGGCTGGAGACCTGCAGCTAATCACCACACAGTCTCCACGGGTAGACTTGCACAGAGGACCAATCCAACTCACTCTTCTTACAAACAAGATGTCACCATAACTAGAATTTGTATAATCAGAGTTAAGAGATAGCCAGTGGCAGACTTTATTTTTCAGTTGACTTGTGGTTTCCTCAATATTACCCTGTAGCATAGAGACATTGGTTAAAATCGCCACGTAAGGGCAGCATTCTGGTGGAAGATCCAGATTAGTCCCATATGAGGAAGGATACATATTAGAGGTATCATCTGGTTGTGGATTTGGCTGTCTAGTAGGTACAGTAACATTAGCATTTTGTGCAGCATTACGCGCTCTTGGGCTACTCCCTATTTTTCCACCCCCTGTTGAGTAATCAATTTGTCTCAAGGCTAGGTCTTTGGATGTGCCTTTCACTTGATCAGCAACTAATTTTGGACTACTATATCTTGGGGACTAACATGGGACAACCCCTGCTTGAGAGATATGCATCAACAGTGGTACCACTCTTTTCAACCTTTTTTCCAGCACATTTTCAAACATTTCGCATCTATTTTGAGTCGCCAGATAGGGGGGGTAGCTAGCACATTGTTGTGAGTCTTTACCAGGTTTTAGAATAGGTGAGATAAGCGTCCTTTTAAACCCTAGTTTAACTTCCTTGAGGACTTTAGTTATTTTTTTTAATTCTTTTTATTAAACATGAAAACAAGCTTCAGATAAGCATCATATTCGTATTTACATTACAGGATAAACATTTGTTACAGGTATCTCAAAACATGGCAAATATCTCCTTGAGGACTTTATTAAGTAACATTTCTCTTCTGGATTTATATACTTTGTATAACTCTGCGGGAGTTGGTCTTCCCCTGGAGTGCATGGTCTTTAAGGATTCTTTTATTTCCTCTACTGAAACATAATTTTCCAGTTCATATGTAATATTCGAGGATAGATTTGACAATTTACGGAGTGCAAGTAGCTCACTTCCAGCTTGGTTGTATATTTTTGTGTAGAATTATACAATTTAAATGAAAACTTTTTAAATCCAGCGTTTACAGCTGAGGGATGTGAAAACAGTTCTCCCTCATCAGACTTGATCAACAGTATTGTGATGGAGGATTCCATTTGCCTGAGTTGCAAGGGTAGGAGTCTTCCAGCCTTCTAGCCTTGCTCATATTGCTTTCTTTTTAACCTTGTTAGTGTGAATTCTGCTTGCTTCAAGTGGGACGGGTATGCCCAGACTTGGGATCCATGCTAACTATGCCACTGGATTCAAGCTATCCTGGCTGATGAGGGGTGATACTCCAAAATCGGTCCTAGGATGTTTGTTTCCGGTCCAGGGAGGATCTGGCCTGGCAGTTCGGGCTGGACAGTTCCCATGGGCAGCAGGATCAAGACTGATTTGCATATGGCTTGGTCAAAACTGGGGTGGCGTGGTGACCAAAGAAACAATGGGTTTTGGCCCAGATCTCTGGCTGGGGGTCAGTGTTTGACGTTGTTCAGCATTCTGTCCATCAATTGTTCTTTTTGCTTCATAAAGTAAGCATTGAGCTCAGCTTTTGCCTCCATTAATTACAGGAGTTAGTGTATGGCTAGCTTTTTATTGTATTCTGCTATTAGGCTTGCAATCTGACATCCCAGCTGTAGTTGTCAGTTGTTTTCCTTCCTCTTCCTAAATGCTTTCTTTCCTATCATGAAACCCCAAGGCACACTATTCCCACAGCTCACAGTATTTGATCACTCTGACCTGAGTCTTGTTTTTCTGTAAGGCACTATTGTAGCATTTTTGTAGCCTTTTTATTTTGTTGGGTGTTTGAAGTGGATCATGTTCATTTTCCAAAATGAAGCAAGCAGGGGTACAAAACCTAAGAAGATTTGCAACCTTACATGAGCATGGCCAGAAATGCTGCCTTCTAGTACATCAAAGCTTGCAATGAGTTGAAGTAAGGGGCTAGCGCTGAGTAAACATTTTAACCTAGTACAAGTCCAGTGCACACAGAAGGCTAAAGAGTACTCAGTCTGTTGCATGTAGTAGTCTCACCACATGAGTCTGTGTGTGGTCTGTTATCAGGTCTGTTAGCATACCTCTATCCCAATCATTGTTCAGGTCTGGGTTGCCAAATTTGTCCATGAAAGCGTCAACAGCCAAGTTCAAGTCCCCTCCCACAATAACTTTGGTGTTGCCAAAGTTTTCTAAGAGCCTATATTGTGATGAGAAAAAGCCTGTCTTAGAGCTGTTCGTCGCATAGGTCAAGACAAGAATCAATGTTCAGACTTGTACATAGATTCTTGCAAATACATAAATATCAAGGGGGGGTTCATTGCATGTATTGGATTTGCATATATTTATTGATTTTCTAATGAGAATGACGTTCCTGTTTTCTTGCATGAAGAATGGTCAATATTATTTGGGTTCATCAGGATGGTGATACTTGCATGTATGATTTTGCCTAATCAGTCTCTCCTCAATTTTTCATCTTCCACAGGGAATTGTCTCCTGGAGTAAGGCTACATCACTACGTTTAAAGGCCAAGAAAGAACAGGACGTTTTCTTTTTATGTAATATTTCATCCCATTTACATTCAATAATATAATCGGCAAGTTTTGGACAGCAGTCTGGGGTGTGTCTGTGGACATTATGATTGAGATTACCAGGGGTAGAAGAGACATCTGTCTCTTATACTATAGTAGGTGATACCTTCTCTCAGACTTAAATAGTTCTTAATCATAGGCCCATGTCACAAAAGACATATAGGCTTACTTTTTTGCACAACTCATGTTTCTATTATATGCTCCATTTACTTGTCAAACTGTAAAAAATATGTGTACTTTTCTTGACTTGGAACTTTTTATTATGTATAGTTTTTTGTTGAATTGTAATGGTTTTAATTAACCACACAATAAAGAAATTATTATAAAGAGGTCAGTCAATGTTTGATTGTTTTAAAACCCCAGTTATGGTGTAACCCGTTGTAAGTCAATGAGGGGAGGTAGTTGAGTAGAAAGTAAGGTGGAAAGGTTTCTATCTGAGTCAGGCAAAAGTCAGAAAACGTAGAAGGATGTGAAAAAGAAAAAAAAGAAAAAAGGGGTAAGAGGATTACCTTCAGAATCAGTCCCTTGGCCTTTCTCATCTATACCCTGGTGGGGTATCTTCCAACACTTTTCATCCCACAGGCCCTTCCCCGTCACACTTAATAGTGGCATAGTTGTAGATCTGGTAATTTGTGCTGTCCTAAAAGGGCACAAAGGGGGCACATTTTCGGAAGCGGAGAACGTTGGTACTATTGTTCACCTTGTTACGTATATACTAATGGGTTTCGTGGGATAGTTATTCAGTATGGTTGGTCATTTAGGAATTCTAGTATTATTTTGGTTCGGTTTTTCAAAGGAGATCTGGACTTGTCTCTGCCTCGTTACAGTGTAGATTTTTGTGTGTTGTTTTGTCTCTCTCTGCCCATTTCGTTATGACTGCATCCGGACAGTCTCTTTTTTTCTGGTATTCTACATCATTCTAGTCTCCCGCAAATGTGTTTTTAGGTGGGGACTGATCTCCCACACACCCATCAAGTGGAGATTTAAAGTATCCATTGCTGTTTGATCTAACACATCTCAGAAATCCCTCTAACTATTCAGACTCAAAGATTTCTCTGTGTTTGCCATCCACTGTTATTACATAATAGCTTGTTCTTGTAATCTGTATCCGATGTTCAACCTTTGTGTCTGGTTCTCAGACCCAAAATCTTTTTCCATTTTATTGCAGTATCATGGGAGAATTCTGATGGATGACATTTTATGGCTTCCATAGGTGAATAAATTGTTCTTTTTTGCTACCATAATCATCATTCTCATCTGTTGGTGCCTGATAAAACACACAATTATTGGTCATAGTGCTTCGTGGGTATCAGTCTTTCTTGTGCAAACTCTGGGATACCTTTGTAGTTACAGAGGGCATTCAAACATAAGTGCAGTAATCTCTTGCAGGAACTTTAACAAGAGCACAGTATATTGTCTTTCACCTCACTCTCTGGGACTCCCAATATTCAGCTATTGTTCCTGCTACCTGTGTTCTCCAAATCCATAATCTTCCTACTCACAGTTTATAATTCTTGGCTCAGTCTGGAGCACATTCATACCTATCCAATACTCCTGACCTGCTTTTAATTTTCTCTCCATGAACTCTTAGTTTATTTCTGTTGAGGTCTGCTCTAATAGGTTTCACCTCTATTGCAGTTTCTTTCGGATTGCTCTTTATTGATTCCATGGTCATCCCAGTGGATGTAATTTCCGTCATGAGAGACACCATTGAAACTTCACTCATCTTACATGCCTCCGGGTTAGCAGTCTCAGACTTTTGTCTCCCAGTCACAATATCACTAAACAATATTTGTCTAGTTAATTTAGACATGTGGCAATGAGGGATGGATCTCGGGGGTCATAGGCCTATTTCCTTTGTGGTTTGCTAGTTTTAGAAGTTAGGTTTTTGTTTGAGGGAGTGAAGTCCCTTCTGAAGCAATAACTACAATCCTAAATTAACCCATGCTTATCCATCTGGTAGCTTGCCACAAAATCAGTCAGGCTTAACTTAGCAGCACTGTGATAAGTATTTATGTAGCACAACATCAGCAATAAAGTGAATAGACAATGAGAGAAAAATCCCACACCAATTTAGAAAAAGAGAGAAAATATTAATAAATGATTTGACACCAAAATGACAAAACTGGAGTTATTAATGTTTAAAGTTTTTAGTAAAAACAAGCTCTTAATAGATCAAAGTGCCAACTGTGGGCATCTAGTCGCGCGAGACGGGGGCAAGGTAGAAAGTTATGGCCGATCTCTATGGAGCAAGATTAGGATACAACAGGTGGATTGGGCACAGTCTTGGTCTGCCTTTGGACTTAGAAGTAAAATGTCTGAGAATGTAAACTTCAATTGGGCAAGGCTGCCAGCAGTGCCCAAAGAGGAGGCGCCATCGTCACCGAAGAGCCACTGGACGAAATTGCAGAGAAGATTTATATGTTTGGACTTTGTCGATATTGGAGATCGAAAATCTCCAGTGGTACGACGCTGCAAGCTATGGCTGATGAGGGCTCCATGAGCCTGGACTACCCTTGTGCGAGGAGTCGCTGAACAGTATTTGCTACTGTGAAGGAGAAGAACATAGCAGGAGTTACAACTAAGTCTGGCCATCTGGTGATGCACCTTTGGCGGATCAGTTAGCAGGTAGGTCCCAGTCTCTTGTTGGTTCTCAGAGCACTATATGGCTGAATAATTTCAAACTCCCAAGTTTTGGGTTTAGGCTGTTTGGGCACCTTTGGCACCACTTCCAAGGGTCTAGCACTGGGTGGACACCACTTTAAAGGTAGACTCAGGCAAGGTCCAGGTGCAGGGTTCAAGTTATTGGAGCTCTTTCTGTCCATGTAGCTCAGAGGTTGGAGGCCAGCCAACTAGCCTTTGCAGTCACTCTGATAGCCTTGGGTTCAAGCAGCAAGGCAGTCCTCAAGCAGTAGGGCAGTCCTCTGAGGGTTTAAGGCAGGCTTCAAGCAGCAGGGCAGTCCTCTGGCAGTGGCAAGGCAGTACTCTGAAGTACATAGCACGCCTCAAGCAGCAGGGAAGTCCTCTGAAGTACAAGGCAGGCCTTCTAGTTGTCCTCTGTAGGCCCAGGGGCAAACTGAAGAGTGAGTCTGAGGGTCCTATTTTTATACCTTGTGCCAGCTTTGAAGTGGAAGAAACTATTTCTCCCATAGTTGGTTCTGGAATCTCCTTCTCTCTTTCCCAGGCTCAGCGAGGTCTAGGATGACAAAAGGCTGCAATCTTCAAGCCCAGCCTGTTAGTTAGCTATGGGGCAGGGTGTGGTTGGAGTGGGGTGGGGTGGGGTTGTTTTGGAGATTGTTTTGATTATGATTTTATGGGATATGTTAGTTGTGAGCTTCATGTAAAATAAGTAAAGTGGATGTTCGCTTTTAATATTCTAGATACCCCTGCCGAAGGGCTAATCAGCCCGAAATGCATTGGGTGGACAAAATTGTGGCTGTCCTGAATGAACTAGGTATTCTTGCGTGCTATAGAATAAGGCCTGGATGGGCAATTCCCTAGCATTTGAAAAAAGTGGAATCATGTTACCTTTCATGTGAATGGAGAAAATATAGAAGAAACTTGCGAAGCAATACGGATTAAAAGTGGATTCAAATGGATTTCAACGAAAAAATTGGTTTCTTGTGTAATCTGTGTTTAAGGCTGTGCGACTTGTTGGTGGTGCGAAATGGTGTGCCACAAGTTTTCAGAACTTTCTAATAGTGGCATTTTTAGAATTATGACTTACAATCCGACTTTACCATTAAAGAGAATTTTTTATTATATTTCTTTAGAGCTCAAACATGATATTTCTACCTGTTTCCAAACAAAAGTAATCACTTATTAAATGTAATAAGGTAAACCAATGTTATCTTATGAGAGAGGTAGGCCTCACAATAGTGAAAAACAGAGTTAAGAGCTTTTCACTACCAGGACTTGTAAAACTTGAAAGTACTTTTTAAATATACTGCACCCTGCCCTATGGTCTGTTTAGGGCCTAACATATGGGTGACAGTTTAAGGCCTGGCAAAAGGTTTATTTTGCCAAGTCGAATTGGCAGTTTAAAACAGCACACAAGCTGCAACTGCAGACCTGAGAGGCTACTTAAGTATGTGTCACAATAAGTGCTGCAGGCTCACTAGTAGCATTAAATCTACAGGCCCTGGGTATATGGTGTACCACTTTACTAGGGGCTTACCAGTGAATTAATTGTGCAAATCAGGTGTAGGCCAATTTACCATGTTTTAAGTAGTGAGCACAAGTACTTTAACACTGGTTAGCGGTAGTAAAGTGCGCAGAGTCCTAAAGGGAAAAAAAAACGAATTTAAAAAAACAGGAGGATATTAGGAAAAACGTTTGGGGAAAGAGCACCCACAGGTTGACAGGTCTAACAGACAGGTTGTATAGCTCCTTTGAATGGCAACCAACATTAGTATAGCGACCAAGCACAAGAGTTTAGTTTATTTGTCACACAGAACTGTATTGCAGTACTCTAGCACACTATTGTATTCAGTGGTAATACCAATATTGCACATGCTAAGGTGTTACGGCTGTTTGTAAGAAGAGTTTCTAAATGGCAATTTGGAGCACAGTCAATAAAGGTTGGGTCTGGCAACCTTAGTGTTCCAATGGCCACATTCAATTTTCTCTGCATGAGTGGTACTCAGAGCCTCCAGTGACCATTATCTACACCAGCATGGGCCCTGATATTTCTTCAGTATACTGAAGTTGTGGTCTTCCAATATAAATTTGTAGCACATGCCTTGTTGATAACATCGGGCCACTGTTACTTCAGTGAAAATAATAGTGAAGTGGAACACGGCTATCTACGAGACTCCATTGTTCAGTAAAGTAGAGAGTGATTCTGGAAGCAAGACAATATTATGCATCCAGTTCACATGAGTAATGAATCTGCGTCGCTTTCAGCTCCTGCGAGATTTTCCTGGTGACATACTCCTCTCAGTGGCTTTGATCGAACGGATGTCTTTTCACTATGTAAGCAAGCAACTTGCTCCTGAGGAACGTGGACCGCCAAAATTTGCAAACTTGATGATTCCTTCTAGTTTTCCACTATAGATCTGCTGACCTCAGAGGTGCCCTTCCACAGGTGGGTCCAGTCCCTGTGGTGTTGCTGGCCACTTGGCTTGGTGTTCCCAAAGTGTGCATTCAGTCCGCAGGTTCCACATGTGACGGCTAGATTACCACTTGCTCACATCAGCTCACAGGAGTTTTAGTTCCATGTGTTTTTACTTTTGGTAGCACAAAAGTGATTTTTATGGTGGTTGCCTTAGAATCTGCAGTTTGGTTACCTTGTTTATGCCATTCATAGGGCTTGAGCCTTGAAGGTCAGACAGAGCAAAATTAGAGAGTGGTCATCTTGTTCACTGTTCAGCTCCCTAACAGTGCTTCTGATTTAGAGGCATTAGGCCTAAATAAGTTAACATTCATCCTCTGGAGAATAGCAATGGGGTAAATCAAAGAGTCTTTGGGAACTTCACACTTGACTGGGTGTGATTTCATGTGATAAGGGTAAAGGGCAAAAGATTGGGCAAGCAGTATAAGGCAGATGAGAGAGCCCTGATCAGTGCTCAGTCGGAGGCCATAAATTGAAATTGCAGTGGACCTTTGAAAAGGCAGTGGAGTCTCAATTCCTAGACTGGGTGAAGATCTTCCAAATATTGAGAATGCAAACATGCAGGAAATATCTCATCACGTTTAGTAATAACCAGGATCAGAGACATTGGCCTATAATGTACTCTGACCATAGGGTTCCAGATTAAGTTTCCTCAACAGGGGTTTAACAACTCCTTCTTTCTGTTCGTTAGGAGCAATGTCGAAGTGCTGAGAATAGAAGTGAGCTCAGGAATGTCCTTGAGGATAAACGATTTTAGGACACTGACAGGGTAGCTGTCATCCTCAAAGCCTGACTTTTAAGGTGGTGAGACACCTCTTCTTCCAATATCAAGGGGGGAGCTGTAGGAAACCGCCTCGCTGTAAAGTATACTATGTAGAGAGTATGAGAAATCCTCAAAAGGCAGGTAGAGGTAAATGAAGATACTACTGACTCTCTTTTCGTGGTAGTGTGGGCGAGCAGTTAGGCTTATCAGAGGGTGGTGTTAAGCATTTGTTGTACTCACAGAGGAAATAAATGGGACATACACTCAAGAATAAAACCGAGACCCATTTGTAAAAATAATATCAATTTTTATATAATTTCTAAGATTGAGAACACAGTTCTAAGGTAAGTACTTTTGAAGATACATACGATTTTGCAAAGTTCTATAAATATATCACTTCTATGCGCAATTACGCACCATAGAAAACAATGGGGAAAAAGCAGAAAAATGCATAGAAATTCAGGCAATGCTTTTATGAAGTTCACCTCCTCATTTGAGGCCGATGTCGGGACCAGGTCCAAAGCCCAAGAGGAGAAGTTTGGGAACCTCCCGGATCAGCTGCGAGCAGGGGTGCTGAGGTCCTGAAAGCTGGTGCGCAAAGACATAGGTGGCCACTTGAAGAAACACTGCACAGAGGGACTTGCAGGTGAGTTTGGTGGGTATCCTTAGAGGGAGGTTGCAATGTGCTGGGGACCATGGGAGCAGAGCATTTTGGCCAGTGCTATGGCTGGTGGGGCAGGGTGCCGAGCGAACACGTCAGTCGGGCGCTGTGCGTCTTGAGGTCCTCGTGGTCAGAGACAGGCAACTTGGAGAGGCGATCTCGGGACAGCTGGGCCACTCAGGTAGTAGGTCTCAAGTGTTTTGTTGTCCCTCGTAGGGTGCTTGCTTCTGGTACCTCAGAAGTCTGGAGTGAACTCTCCTTCTTGGTGTTTGCTATAGGGTGTCCAGTATTGGTATGGCGCGGCTCCGATAGGTCCTGCTGTCTCCAAACTTGGAGGGGAGATGGATCTGACCCTCGGAAGCCGTTGTACCTTTTCTCGCATCGGTGCTTTTTAGAGTTCTTTGGGGGGGCAGCACGTCGACAAACTGGACTTCACAGGATTCGATGCCTGCGGTGTGCAGGGAAGTGATACTTTCCCTCCAATGGAGCTTCACGGCTTGAAGGCTGGAAGTGCTCCTGGGTTCTTGGAGTACGTTCAGGTTTCAAGACAACACAGCAGCAGCGATTGTCGAGTCCTGGGAGCAGCAGGCAGAGTTTGGTGGCCTTTTCTTCTGCAGCAGGGCTTCAGTTCTCGAGCAGCGGATCTTCTTTGTCCTGATCTTCTCTTGTCTTTTAAATATGAGGCTCAGGTCTCCAGGTGCCGCCTAAATACTGAATTTAGGGGCGTTACAAGGGGAGACAGGCAGTAGCCAACGGGCTACCTACCTCTAGGGTGTCTACACCCTCTTGTGACCACTTCCTGTGGGAAGAGGCACTACCCTATCCCTGATAGGAGGTTTTCTCACCATCTCAAGATAGTGGAATTTCAGGAGAGGGCTACCCAAATCCTGCCCCGCCCTAGGGGTGGTGTAGGCTAAGTGGGGACCCTCCTCCTAATCTAACTAATTTCCCCACCTTTCCTCCCACCAAAAGTGGAGCAGGCAAGGGGGCTTGGCTTCCCCCACTATCTGGAGGTTCCTAGGTTTGATTTCAAAGATGGCATTGCCTTTGAAGCTTCCCGCTCAGGAAGTCCATCCTGTCCTGGAGGAGGTGTGAAGCACCTCCACCCAGAGCAGGCTTTGTCTCTGCCCTCTGGGAGTGCTGGCTCTCACCCCATGGGGTCAAAGACATGTCTGGTAGTGCCAAGCCTGCCAAAAATAAGTCAGGAACCACACCAGTACCTGGTAGGTTTTCAGGAGACCCTCTAAAAGGGTTTCCTGTATGAGTGTATTAACAAATTCACCACTGGCATCCATGAGGATTTATTAAGACAAGATGTTTGGTACCAAACACCTTAAAAATCAGTGAAGTCTTAATGGAGCTAGGAAACTTGGGTTGACTAGTATCTAGCCCATGCACTCTTCATGGCTTCCCTGTGCACTTACAACATCCCAGAATAGACTGGACATTGTAGGGGCATATCTGCTCATGCTGATCTGCCCTCACATAGGATATAAAGCATCCTGCCTTAGGGTTAAAGGCCTGCAGTAGGGGTGACTTACTGATACCTTATGCAGTGAATGGGAGGCATGGCCCACAGGGCTGTATGTTATTTTGACTCTTCAGATTTCTCTGCACCAAGACACACAGCCTGTAATGGCAGAGAGAATAGCCTTGGTGAGGGGTCCCTGGGGTGACACAACCAGTTCTGCAGCCCCAGATGACCCTCTTCAGTACCCATGCCCTAGGTACCAGCGGTACCATTTACTAGGGACTTACAGGGGTATATGAAGTTGTGCCTATTGTGGTATAGTTTTAGGGAAAGAACACTGGTACTGGGAACCTGGTCAGCAGGGACACAGTACACCTCAGTCAAAGTTGCATCAAAAGCCAGGCAAAAAGTGGGGGGGGGGTCACTGCAACGAAACCCAGTTTTCTACAAGAGCTCTCCAAGTAGTAATGCCAGAAGGATGAATCAGATCCTCTTGATCATCAGGAAATGTAGTGCCTAGGTACTGAGAGATACTTTCATGTTTTTCTTGACTTTGGTTGTGGAAAATAGTGGCCAAACTATCACATAAGGCCTAGGAAGGGGTAGTTGTCATCTTGGTGCTATCAGAGCTGGTATGATTAACAACTGCTTGAAATATGACTCTTGAGGAGTTGTCAACCTGAGTAAAAGAATCATCAAACAAAGTTGTTTTATCCTTGAAAAGACACTATTTATAGAGCCTTAATTATATCTGGAAGCCCATATGAGAATTATCCAAATAGGACTGGTACCACAAAAGATCCGCCTTTAGTCTGTCTTTTGTTAGTTCAGAAGTAACCAAGGATTTTTGAGTATATGAAATGTTTGATTACCACTACTTGGAGGCAGGAAATGGTGAAATGTTCATGAAAGACAAACATTAAAATTATGGTCCAGTTCAGAAGGGTTGGAAAAGAAGCAGAAGATTCTAGTCCTGGCCCCTTGATATACCTCTGTAAAAATATTGTTGTCCAGAGATTTTCATTTTTGATTCATGTTTTTGTATCATTAAGGAATTAATTTAGCTAACATTGCTAATCCATGCTGAATTTTTTTGGATGAATTTTTTTAAAATGGCTGATGTGTTGCAGTGATGATGTAATATTTCAGGAACCATGATACCTATATACTTCATTTTGGTGTCAACACATAGGTTTAGGGGGGTGCAAAATGGCGGCTTTATAATGATGTGTTTTAGTCATCATATTGGTAATCTATTTTAATATTGTTTTTTCAGGTTTTCCATTGATCCAAATTCATAAACATGAGCATAGCAGGTGGTAGCAGAGGATCTTTACCTCCTGACAGAGTGTTGCTAACCACAAAATCTGAGCACTCCTTCAACAAAGAAAATGTGTCATAAGACAAACTAATTTGAAAGAAAAGCTAACATAACTGCGGCTAGACAAAAGAGAGTTTGAGATGCTGCAGAAATACAGCAAAACGAAGTTCACAAAAGATTGAAACTAAAGGGTGAAGAGGATGAAATATTTTATCATTGTAAGTACAAGTCATATACAATGCAAAAAAGTCTGAAACAAATGTCAAAAAATAGCAGAAAGCAGTGAATCATAACACGAATCTGAGTCTTTTGAGAAAGCAACCAAACCAAACCCAATACCCATCCACTTAAAAGATCCATGGCTACCCCTCATCCACCTCCAACTACTGATTAGAAATCAGAGGATCTTCAATGTGTTATCTATGGGTTAGTGAGTGGGTGAGCGATGCACAACTGATATTGTACTGGGGTGCTAATTGTAGCGTGCACCTGAGGTATCACCCTCTGGACAGGGTGTCAAGTAAATCATTGAAGTAGTTCCCGAAATGCATCGGGAGAGTTAATATTTGGTTGATTATACTACATCGAAGATACGATCGAATGAATACATTTATGTATGAATAAAGATTCATTGACAGTTTTTGTAAACTACTTCACAAATTGTTGGATTCTTTGGATTCTTTGAACTTTCAACCTGATTTATTCAGGCACCTTGCTGTGCCCCGAGGGATACCACTCATTCGAGTGGCACTACTTCAATTATCTATGGGTTAGCCAGGACAAGGGCCAAAGGGATTGACTAAAGAACAAAGTACATAGTATGTGAGTCTCAAAAGGCAAACATGTTTTTATCTGCAGCTAGTTTCTTCTAGGATGAAGATTTCATCCGAGTAGCTGATCTAAACAGCGAGGTAACTGTATTTGCAGGGGATTTCTATGCTCTCCCCGAACTGCATGCGGGCATACATTCGAAAATATGAATGAAAATATGATGTTCCAGCAGTGTTGGATCATGTAAATATAAGCAGGATCCCTACAAAAGAGGTTTTATAAACCCTGGTGAGTGAAAGCTGCCCATTTTCTTTTTTGCCGTGTATGAACTTCACTATAAATTGGACTTTGGTGCTCTGGGCACTGTGAAATAATAACCAAAATCATTTTTGCATATTAGGGACCCCCTAGCTCTCCTCTAAGTGTCCCAGGGGTGGGGGAGCGTCCTGTAATTATGAGCAGGTCTTTGTAAAAGAGGTTTTATAAACCCTGGTGTGGAAGAAATTGCACATTTCATTTTTTCTCCTTGAAGATAGATGGCCTCATAGGCTAGCATGTCAATATGTTATGGACGCATAACTATTGCTAGGAGAGTGTGAAAAATATCATTCAAAGACTGAACAGAATGATATTGATAAATCCAGCAACTTGGCATTGTTGAATTTATCATAACGTGTACAGAGAAGAAGTTATGTCTTTCTTTTCTGTAAGCCAAAATCCAGCCTCTATCATTCTTCCCTGATTGGTCACCCCTGAGGGGATTAGCCAGGCTTCCTTGATTATGTGATAAGTGTCATGCCGGGCTAGGCTATCTGATGGAGAGAGCTCTGTGGGGCACAGGAATGCCATAGCAGGGGGTTGGGCCATAAAGCATCAGCTTCAAATGAAGAACAGGCCAAGCAAGCCTGTCAGCCAGAGCCACCCCCTCTCCCTGCCAGATGGTAGGCGTAAGGAAGGAATTCACAGATGTGAGTAGGGGGAGTTTATGGAAATAAGCCATACTCTGAGTTTGGTTTAGTTAGCTCTTGCTGCTCTGCTGAAATTTCAGCCATGATGGATTTTGAGAGAATAGTGCATTCTGGGACAATACTATGTCACTCTCTTTAAGGAAGTTGTCATGCTTTGGGGTGTTGCCCCGCACCTCATTGGGCAGGGGTGCTCCTCTGCTTGTTGCCAGAGAACACTGAATAAATATGTGAGAGGTGCAGAGCCTGTCAATTCTGCTGCCTGAAACTACAAGAAGATTGTCCTGCTAAAATGCTGATCTGCACCCAAGAGCCAACCTGGTGAAGACTGCACCTGCTGCACTATCTGGGACTACAGCTCTGAGTAGACTCCCTGCAGCTCCAGGTTTGCAGAGCTTAACTGACCCTCCTCCAGCCAGAGTCCTCCTCTTGGAGTGTTTCCAGTGGAGTTTTGACCAAGTGCATTGTGGGAAGTGAAGTTCAGGCCTGCCAAGGATCATCTCAGAGATTACAGACCCTTGGATGTGTGTTTTGGACACTTGAAACCTACCAGGAGACCTTCTGGAAGAACCTACAGAAGTTTAGGAATGTTTGGGAAATTTTGGGGAAAAAGCTCCAGGAGGTGACCACCCTGACCACGAGAGCCAAGCCGGCCACCTTCAACCACGACCCGGTCAGGATTACAGGTTCATCCCACTGACGAGCTTCAGAGGTCCGACTTTTAGAGTTTGACTCTGAACTTCCTGAAAGTTAAGCCGGCGAACCCTCACCGAATCTGGACTGGTGGAGAGCAGTGAAGGCCCTCAGCCGAATAAGCTCCAGAAAAGTTTTGAAGTCCAAAAGTAAAATTTTAACTGAGGCCTACCACATGGGGTATCCAAGCAGGGTTCCATCACGGTCGGCCTCAAACTTTGACTTTGTCCCAGTGAAGCGCGACCAGGGGCCACATTACACAATATGCGAATTTTCATTGTTTGCGCGGGGCGCACCTTTAAAAAGGTGCGCCCGACATAAACAATGAAAGTGTGCCCTATTACGATGAATGTGCTGCCCCCGGTGCAGCGAATTCATGTGAAAAACAGAGCGGCTGCTTTACAGCCGTTCCGGGTTTTCACAGTGTAGGCGGCAACCCACCTGGACTTTTGAAGGAGATTAGACATCCCCTATGCAGGCGCGTGCAGTCAGTGACTGCACCCGCCAGCAAGGGTATGTCTGGGGACATACCCTTGTATGAGACCCCCTTTGTATGAGACCCCCTTTCCCCCGCCAGAGGGCTGCCATCAGGGGCGCACTGACAGTGCGCCTCCTGAGGGCTTCTTTGCCTCTGCGCCCATGTCTGTAATACGCGAGGGTGCAGAGGCAAAGGGATTCCCTCATTTACATGGGGCACGCCCCCATGCAAATGAGGGAACACCCCCTGCAGATAGCACTGGCGCTTTATGTGCGCCAGTGCTATTGGTATTACAGAAGGGGCCGCACAAGTATCTGCGGCCCCTTCTGTAATACCA
Organism: Calotriton arnoldi; assembly: GCA_963921515.1. Classification (NCBI taxonomy): domain Eukaryota; kingdom Metazoa; phylum Chordata; class Amphibia; order Caudata; family Salamandridae; genus Calotriton; species Calotriton arnoldi. The sequence goes on from CAWUFW010011946.1 coordinate 509,879, forward strand.
AAGTGCCCTGGGGGCGCACAAAGTGAGCACAAACACCTGTTGCTCCCCGGGACACCTACTGTAACATGGCCCCTGATGTCCAGAAGTGGCGCTATTGGTTTCTAAGCACTACAAAGTGTTTATTCTTTAAAATTCATGTCTCCAGTTCCCTAGATTGGATTTTCATATTTTTTGTGTCATTTTCAAGATAAAAATATCTGTGGGATTTTTATTGTGTGTTGTGTCTTACTAATTCACTTTATTGGTACTTTTTAACGCATTACATGCCTATCTCCTAAGTTAAGCCTTATTGCTCGGTGTCAGCTACCAAGGGTTGAGCAAGGGACTGATTTATAGAGACCCTATATAGGACCCAGTACTCTGTTGGTGGCCCTGTTGCTGGTGTTAGGAGCCTACCTACCACTCCCTATAACCCACCTTCAAACAATCAGCTTTCGCAAGCACATAGAGAAATGGATGTCGCAAAAGAAAGGGGTGAATTTATCAAGGACATTCTGTTGCTTGAGCTTCTTCCAAAAAACTGAATTATTGATGGAGATGCTGCAACCAAACCAGTGAAGCACAAACTCGTACAAGAGCTAAAAAAAAAGCTTTCACCTGAAGAATTTCAATTCGAAAAGGTGTCCTCATTTAAAACTGCTGTTGTTGTGGACTATTTGTCACAATTGCGAATTGTCAAGATTTCATCAATGCAAAACTTTGTAGAGGTTGTTCAGACTGTTCTACAGATATCAAAGTCAGTGTGCACCTTGCAAGGACTGCACATTGTCTTTGACAGTTATCTTGAAATATCTGTCAAAGAATGTGAGAGACTCAGACAAATGTCTACAATTGGAACAATTGACCTTGCCTGCATCAAAAATTTTAAAACTGTGCACCTTTTAAATTTTGGTCATCAACATCGAACAAGATGAACTTGGACATGTTAACTCACCAAAACATTGCTGATGCTTCAGTGAACACTGAATTTCCAATTATGGCAAGTGGAATGATTGTCAATGAGGAGTTGGTGCCTGCAGAGATATATTCAAAAGGTACGGGCAATATTGTTCAAGAACTTAACAGCAAATTGAAGGAAGCTGACCTCCGTGTTGTGCCACATGTTGAGTGGGCTGTTTGAAACGGTTCCAATCGAGTCATTGTACTGTCAAATGACACAGATGTTATTATTGTGCTATTAGATTTGTTGCAATGTTCATAAGTCAAGGATTGTCAGAGTTATGCATATGTTGTGGAACAGGCGAGAAAAGACACTTAATCCCGCTTCTTATTCTGTACAAGAAACTTGACCCAGAGATGCCCAGTGTTCTTATCAAGGCATATATTCTTAATGGTGATGACACTATGAGCAAAATTGGAACAAAGCTTGGAGCTTTAACTGCTGAACCTGAGAAGGTTCTCAAAGGATTTGCTGAGACTTTAAAGACGTAGAAAAATACCTTGTGCCTGTGTGGAAAACGAGTTCTGATTGTCACACATTTGGTGACATACGGTACAGTGAGTTCAAGAGTTCAGTCCCTCTAAGTGACCTTCCACCAATGTCATATTCTGTACATGGACAGATTAAAAGAGCATTCTACTTGATCAAAAGATGTGCAAATGTTTTGGATCATGCATAAGTAGAGAAAGATCAGTGTGAATTTGGTTGGGAAGATATTGATGGGGTGCTTAAACCTATGAAATTTCTAAAGCCTCTTCCCACAGAACTTACAAGTACATGTACTTGCAAACCTTGTGCTACAAAAAGATGTCCCTGTTGATATGCTCTTCTCAAATGTTCAACATTCTGCAAATGTACCATGAGTGATTTTATACATATTCAGATCATAAACATTATTTGGTGTATATATAAAGGGATAAAAAACCATTATTAATTGTTTCATTTCTATATATGTCTCTTCTTTCTCTATTATAGCTGCCATTTTGTAAAATGGTGCAAGGGTTGCTCTGAGGGGTTATTTTCTGTCTCTGTAAGACTACTTGACCCCAAAACCTATGTTTTGACACCAAAATGAAGTATATAGGTCTCATGGTTCCTGAAATATTACATCATCACTGCAACACAGCTGTCATTTTAAAAAATGTCATCCAGAAAAATTCAGCCCGGATCAGCAATGTCTGCCCAAGCTAAATGACTTCTTTAATGATCCAAAAACACAAATCAAAAATGAAAATCTCTGAACAACATTATTGTTATGGAGGTATATCAGGGGGCCAGGATTAGTCTCTCACGTCACATGTCTGTGACCCAATAATGAACTAATTTGTTCTATGCACTCACATTTCCCTGCTCCTTAAGTTTGAAAGCTACATGCCTTTCTAATTAGTGGTCAGAACAAAACATATATATCAGTTGTCAGAGAAGAAAAAACCCAAGAGAAGACATAGTTTTCAAGAAGTTGGTGACTTAGCCACAGGTGGGGTCATCAGCCCAAATTTTGAAGTCTACCAGAACAGTTGTCTCGACTCCCTTAATAGACACAGTGCAAGCTAGTTAACAAAGATTGCTCACAAAAACCAGGCGGCAAAGTTAAGGGTGAAATCTGGAACACCAAAAATAGACTACCAGCCCCAGCATCTCCTCTAGTACTAGGACACAATACCAGGCATACTCAATAAGTATGACTGAAACACAAAAGCAGTACCCTTGTCCCTTCCAGCTCTTCTAATGGTGCTCCAGTTGTGGCCTGAATCGAATTTAATGTGCGCCAAATTAATTTAGGGTTTTTATATTGACCTGCAGACGTAAGCAGATCACAGTTGTTTTACACAATTTTTTCGAATTCCTCTGTAAGTGGCTTTAAGATTGGCAACCTCTGCAATGTTCCTTGGTTTGCTGGACAAGGCTTCCTGTAGATGCATCTTTGCCAAAGAACAGGCTGAGTCAAACCACCTAGGCACATTACAATCAGGATGTTGTATGGGTTTAAGCAGGAAGTTTTAACTAACAAACAAAAATTCCCATATGATTGGGCAATATTACTCGGGCTAGTCACTTCAGAAAGACACATGGTGAAGTGTGTTAACTGGTTTTTTTAATTAAATATTCAAGAAACGCACAAGCATCAGGTAACTTAGAAACCAATTTCAAACCATTATCCATTGCAGAAAGGTGCAAGTTGTACCGATTGGGACAATGCACAAGGACCACAGATCGATTAAAACAATGGTTAAAGGATTGAGATCACCAAAATTTTGGTCCATTACTCTTTAATAAATGGTTTATTAAACTGCGAGTTATAAAAATATCATCAATGACGGAAGCACATTCCCAACCAAAAAAACGTGGGAATGATCACAATTCGCCTGGATCAAAGTCATGTATGCTCACAAAATCTCTTGCTTTTAAATAGTTATCTAGCGCAGGGCCTCTCAGATCGGCCCGATATGGAATAGACTTGGCAGCACAAAGGGAGAATGAATGGAGTTTTGCATTAAAATCCACACAGCAAACCAATTTGAATCTATTGACAGAAGGCTTTGCACGGTTACACAAATCATCAATAATGTCAAACAATAAAAGAAAATTATAATAAATAAAAACCATGGGGCATTATTACAAGGGGATTGCGCCACGCAGCGCGACTTTTACCAACGTTCCGGTGGTGAAATGCCCTGCACCATATTTAGCTTAGCACCGCTTTGTAAATATGGTAACCTTTCACACAGGTGTCTGAGTGAAAGGGGCGTGCAATGAGTGTTGCTGTGGGCAACACCCATTGCTTTTTGATGCTGCCCCAGATTTACAAGGATCTGTAAACCTGAGGCAGTGCCAGAAACTAATGCCATGCAATAGGAGGTGTTAGAATGGTGCATAGAGAAGAAATACTTTTATTTCTCCTCGTTTGTGCTTTTTCTATGTGTGCTGCATTCTTTAGAACAAGGAAAATTCCATTGATGATCGTGTATGTGCAGAAAGGAACACCTTCCTGCACATAAACAATCATTCATCATATGGTGCAAGAGTGTCTGTATTGGTACTAGGCAGCTATTTTTAGCACCAGCGCTAGGGAAAACACAGGGGTGCGCTGTATTGTTGTAAATACGGCGCATCCCAGCGTTTTTTAGTTATGGTGGAGCGTGGCACTGAGAAATTTGCTGCAGTGCTGCGCTCCGCCATTTCCTTATAAACATGCCCCCATAATCGTTACATTTAACATGGAATTCTTTGAATCGTATTGCTTTTCACATCAATAGGTGTAAAGTTAAAAAAAGGTGCTATACCATGCTGAGTCCACCCTTAGCTCAACCAGAGTTTGCGGAGACAGCCAGAAAAAACAAAAAACAGCTGTAACCTTCACAAATTGAAGATATCATAAGAGTTTATCAGTGACAGCCATTTCTTCAACTTTATTTTTGAACCGATGCCTGCAATATTCCAGCTAATTATGCTCAAAGTGTTTTGAGAGAGATGAGATGGGGTTTCAGGGTCAAGAATAGAATTACCAACTATGGGAACATTGATCCAGACACCAGGGGCAGTAGCAGTGGGGCGTCAGTTTATAGGCTCTAAGCTCTCTAAAGGCAGGAACCTATTGCCTAACCAAATTCAGGGGGCTTTCAAGGTAACAGCTTTGGGGGGGAATTGTGTCAAGTTAGAAAATGGACAGACGTGGACACTCATTCGAGTGGCTTTGTATCAAAGACAGCGCGAGAAGAAGGCCAACATGGATGTGACTGAGTCTGGTTTCCCATGGAAGACTTTGTATGAGGGGCAAGGTGAAGATGATGCTAGCTGTTTGGAAAGGATATATGGGTTCAGGTGTTCTGTACCTGCAACCGGATCACCCAGGCATTCTGTACCTGCAGATGCTTCACCTGCAGATGACTTACTAGCAAGGAGAGTGATGAGAATGAGGAGACTACCTAGATATTTACAGGAGTATGTGTGCAATTAATTTCACTATGTATATTTCCTTGAAGCCATGTTATTGTTGTTTTGTTATTTACCTTATATTATAATTTAATTTGTATTTGTGTTCTGGTGGGGTTTGGGGGTGTGTTATTTATAGTTTGGGGGTGGGTTTGATTCTGGTTTTCTTTTATAAGAGAGGGAGCTGTGTTGTAGCGTGCTTAATCAGCACAAGTTGAACATGACGCTCAGGTGCTCTGTGAGGTCATCGGGGCTCCGCGTTCTGAGGTTGACAGTTGGTGGTTAGCTGCGCCTGGCACGACTGTGGTGTGGGGTTTTATCTCATGCTAAATAAATTACTTACATGAAGGAGAGTGTCCTCTAATTACCACAGTGTCCCAATCAGTTCGGTGTGAAAGGCTTTTTCCATTTTTTTAAATTCATAGAAATGCAATTCATCCTAACCAAAGATTTCCAATAAGTCGTAATCAATAACTGGGCTAGCAACATAGTTGTAAAAATATATTTTTTCATTTTGATCTACCAGAATAAATGCATCTACCAAACCCTAACCAAAACCTAAAAGAGCTGTTTTTGGGGAATCTGGGATGGCTCTCTGAACCGTTATACTCAAAGCCTTGAATATGTTGCATATGTTGCTGCAAAATGTCATTAATGTACTGCAAGACCAGAACAGGTGTGGTCAATCTCCGTCTGCACTACATTTAGGACATTCCCTGGCTGCAGAGGGGAATATTTTATTTCAAATGTATGGTGGGTGATATAACACCCACCTATTAAAAAAGCCATATGATGAAATTTGAAAAATTCACCTCCCACTACCTGAAATAGCAAAAGTCTAAAATAGCTTTTCCATTGCGATTTCTCTAATCATTCCCCGGTGCATTGCTTCCATTTTGATCTCGTTTCACTAGATATGAGGTTTGATTTTGGGCAGAGTTATTCATACCAGAAACTGAGGGATAAGTTAAGGCTTTCCCCATTGAACATCTTTTTTTTACTAAGTTCCATGACGAACAGGTGCTTCACTTGCTAATTCATGTAAAGGTTTATTTATTTGAACATAGATAAAACGATGATAATGGCTGTGAACTAAGTTCGATGGGAAAAGGTTTTTAAAAGTTTTTACTCCAGAACCATCAAAGAAGTCCCTTATTTTCGTTGCTGCTATATTCCAAATCAGTAGCGGTCGGTGGTGGGAGTGCCGCCGGGCGCTGACATGGGGCTGGAGGCAGGTGGTAGGTAAACTACAGATTACGGCGATTACAGGTAGTACACACATAATAAATAAAACGAATTTCATGCCGTGCTGCATCGCCAAATGTGATGCAGCGAGAAACGAAATTCGTTTTATTTATTTATATGTGTACTTACCTGTAATCGCCCGTAATCCGTAGTTTACTACCCCCCACCCTGCCCCTCCCCGCCCCACGTCAGCGCCCGGCGGCACTCCCACCACCGACCGCTACTGTTCCAAATTGTTCCATCAAGATTGTAGATAATCGACTGCGGCAACACAGAGAGATTTCTGCATGAATCGAGTAAATTTCAAATTTAGTTAAGACTTTCCGTCTCATAGTCAAAATAAAATTCAGAGACTCGTATCTAACTTTTTTGAGATTTTGAGGGTTTTAATACACCAAGGGGGATATTCACAAGAACGTACGATAAACATCGCCAAAATAGGCTACCACAATTTTCCATATCGCCGTCTATCGTGGGAAAATAACTCCATGTCAACGTCGTATTCCCAACACGGCGGTAACATGCAATAGTTTCCTGAGAACGCCTCAAATGTCCGCGATACAACTACCGCGACGGCGATAAAAAAGGAAACCCGAACGTGAAAATAGTTGCGATGGGCCCAACTGTGATAAAAATCCAGCGAAAAGCAGCGCCAGGCCCGCAAGTCCCACAAGTAAGGCGGGAACAATCACTATAAAAGCGGCAAAAAAACCACCTACAAAACACAAACAACTGCGAAGCACCATGGAGGGAGCCGGAGCAAGTACAGAGGACAACCAAAACCTCACAAGCCCCACGGAGGACCAGCCTGGGACCTCGGGGACAGGGAAGGGCAATGAGAAGAATACGAGGAACCCGCGTTTCAGTACGCAGGAAAACCAGATCCTCATTACAGAGGTGACAGAACACCACCACCAACTGTTCATCACCTCCACTGTGACATTGGCAACTAAAAATACAATATGGCAGTCCATCTTGGCCAAGGTGAATGCAGTCGGAGTGAAGAGAAGGGAAGTGAACGACTGCAAGAAGCGCTGGACTGATGTGAAGCGCAAAACCAAGCTGAAAATCGCTGCCAACCTGAGAGCCACAATGCAGACTGGGGGTGGGAGCCCAGCGACACACCAGGAGCTGGATGAGATGGAGGAAATGGTGACCCAAGTCCTCATTGGGGAGACGGTGGCAGGAGTTGGTGGACCGGACACTGCACAACATGACCTGAGCCAACAGCAACAGGGTGAGTAACGACCAGGGACTGGGGGACGGGGGAGATGGGCACAATGGCACACATGCACAATTAAGTAGAGCACATCTGCGGACAAACCATGCCCAAGAGTCACAACTCCGACCAAGAGCCCAATTTACCCAAGTCTGCAACATCTCAGCACTGTATAAGCACAGAAGTGAAAGGCACACCGCCTGAAAGGGAGAAGGGCCAGCCAAATCAGAGCTGAAGGGGCAACACACCCACAATGCAGCACACACACATAAGAATCAGAGCACCTCAACATTGACAACAATGTGGTACAAATTGCAACACTCTCACAACAGAACAGAGGACACAACTGCTGCCGCTTGTGTGTAGAAAATGGCCATTCGCATTTGGCATAGCAGGAAACTGTGAGATGACAATGGACAAGTACAACCTCACATCCCTGATGGTGTAGAAATGTCAACTGTCCCGCATCAAATAGGCATCTCTTCACAAACAGTCACAATGTACATTGTCCTGCAGTCCGTTAGTAAACTTGTACAATGCGTGAACAGACATGTGAACACAGTGTCAATCTGCATCTCCCCTTCACATTGTAGAGGGAGAATCAACACCTCCTGCAGAGCAGACACAACAACTCAGCACTGATGACGAAGAGGACCTCCCCAACATCGAGACCGACGCCCTCCAGCAGCTCATGGACAGCTTCAGCACCCCACCTCCAGGAGCAGGGCAGCCCAGCTGCATCAAGGAGACCCCACCCCCTGCACAGACCACACAGCAGGAAGCACCCACCACCACGGCTGACTCCCAGGACCCCCACGACCAACACATGGAATTCCAACGCCGTGTGTTAGGGTGCCAGGAGAAGATGGCTGATCAGCTGCGGGTAGGGTTTGACCTCATGGCAGCCAAACTAGATGCCATACGTGGGTGTCTAAGTCCCATCAGGGTCCACTTACAGTCCCTGACGGACACCCACTGTCCGCTCCATGCTCTTCCACAATCCATGGCTGACATCGCTGGAGTCATGACTCGGAGACAAGAACAACTGTCTAGTCAGAGTGGTTCCAGCGATGTCAGCCGGGAGTTGGGGGACATGCGGAGGATCATGGAGAACATGGAGCGGATGCATGCGGAATGATTGGCTGCCATGGCTGCACACCAGCGAGATGTATCTGGGATCTTCCATGCCCTGCAGATCCTCATCATGGCATTGCCGCCACACGGCCTGGCGCGGATGACTGCTGCTGCTACTACTCCATCCACATCTCCGCCCCCTGATTTGTCAGTGCCACACAGTGCGGCAGACCAAACACCACCACCCACATGTGAGGCACCTGACACATCAGAGGACGAAGATGATGATGAATCTGGCTTGGTGGTAAGATTGAAGTGGTAGCATACATCACCGCCATATGGCCTGTTTCAGCTTGTTTCTGCCCTCTGCATCATGCCCTGGAATAACATCTTCCACTGTCCCCCGTTACACTCAGCGACACTCACCTTGGACCACGACATGGACTGCCATATTTGGAATGGTTACCAATGACACAGAAATCACACTGCGGACTGAAGTCTTCCTCTTCCGTTGAACCCATCAATCCCTAAAGGACTCTGGCTGGCCCTCCACGGGGCAACAATGTAAAGTGGGGTTTGCATGGCCCTGTACTGGTCCAGCTAAACACCCCACTGAATGCGAAAAAAACATTCAAATTCACACTGATGTGTCATGGCCCTGATCAATTAAGCATGAAAGTATTGATGAATGTAGGGACAGTGATTCCACATAAATGGTACTCCCTGGGTAATGCTATCAATGCGCATGTATGGCCGTGACCCAGATAGGCAGTGAGACACACATCGTCATTCAAAACAACTCACATCACAGTTGAATACAAGTGAATGTGCGTAGACTTTATTAGCATATGCGTGTCAGTACGGGCAAGAGAAGTGCCTCAACATGCGGACCAATGCAGCAGTATGTCAGAATGAGGAACGTTGCCAAGCGCCGCTGTCCACTCCGGGGGAGTGCCTCACCTTTCACAGGTGTGTGTTACCCCGCGTGGTTGTCCGCCCACGTATTTGGGGTCCAGGCGAATGCAGCCATATCCACTGTTGTCGTGGGATATGTGACCAGAACCCCAAGATGCAACAAGGTGTCGGGACATGTGCAATGGGTTCCAAACTGTTGTGGCTGCAGGTACATAGTTACACGTCCATGAAAGCGATTGCAGCCTCGTAGGCAATGATTTCCAACATGAGGTCGTTGTCGACTCCATTGAACAGGACGGCAAGGCTATCCATTAGCAGGTCCGGACAGATGTGCTGCATCCACCCCCTGTCACCAATTAGCACTACAGCCCAATAGGGGAGCGGCTCAATGTGGTCACTGCACACGAGGAGTTCTGCAATCTCCCAGGTCCAGCTGTCAGCATGTATGCCAAGTATCCAGGCATCCCATAGACGTCGTGGGCCAACAGGGGGCGCACACACATGTCGAAATCCAGTTTGGCTACCGTCCTGTTGGATAGGCAGACATCCATGGACCACTCGAATATGCACGATCGACAATGCAACACAGGCTGAATGCAGGTGACGTTGGCAAGGCGGAAGCTTAGCCGGTAACTGACCCGCAGCACTACCAATGGCAGTGCCCCCAGTAAATGCAGCATACGTGCACGGTACAGTTCCACGTGACAGGGGTTGTGCATGTGTCCGGGATGTTCTGCCATTGCGTTAGTGGCCCTGGTTGAAGCGGCACTGTTCTGACCTGCGCCAGTTCTGTGGATGAAATGCCACAGCTCAGATCAATGAGTTGTTTAAGTGTGCAACGGTTGTACGCCTGGGATGGTGTGGGAGTAAGTGTGAAGGCCATTCCATGCAAGATAACTCCGAGCAAGGACTTCTGTGTGTGGGGTGTGTATACGTTGGTCTGTCGTCGGGCTGTGCGTAGTGTGGAGTCGTCCTCAACTGCTATCGTATCTGTCATGGGGTGCCGGGCACATGCAATTCCGAGGTCGGATGTGCAGATGTGCTTCCGCCTGATAGTTCAGACAAAGGAGCTTTCATCCCTAATGTCAGTTTGTCAACTGCTTTCATTCAGGAATTGTGATGTGGCTTGTTGGGTGTGGGGTGGGATGTGTGCGACTTTGGGATTCATGTTTGACATGACTTGCATGTGGCAAATGAGCGGCATCACTGTGTGTTACGTTGCCTCACAGCTGCTCCTCCCTCCCCCCGAGCCTATTCACTTGTGTACGCTGCGCGGTTGCATCACTTGCACTCCAACGGCACACCATTGTCATGCCTGTCTGCGCATGTCCACAAGCCTGACAACGACACTGTGATGTTGGCCGTAGAAGGTGGGCGGCCACATGACTGTAGGCCTATGGTAAGGATAGTGCGGACACAGATGTAGATTTCATGCCTGGCTGAACTTGCACTGCAATTAAGGCTAGGCATTTGGCTCATGCTGCGGCAATGCAGATACACACAACACTTGGCATGTATGAGCCAAGACCCCGAGCGGTCTTGCGCTCCTTCATTTCTCCGTTCATGCGAGACCGCCCTCCGGGTGCATGCTACATTGCAACATTGTCAATTGCGGGCCGGGTGGCGCCGACACTACAACAGAGACACACGCATTGGTGACTTCCTTGTCCAGGCCAGAACTGAACCACGCCCTGAGCCCCGGGCTAGTTCTACACACCCCTGCGCTGGACTGACGTACACCGGCCCAGCCCACTCCGCTTACGCTTACAGGGGTGATGACAAAGCTACATGTCCAAGGTCTTACCCACTGCCTGAGGTGACATGCTTGCGTCCGCTGTCCACAGCACGATGTGATGTGGTAGGGCCAGGGGCCATCACGCATACATAATGACCACACGGACACACTTAGATGTATGGTGGAACTGGCTACGGGCACGTGCACCCGGCCCCTTTTTATTACCAGGGTCACATGTCCAGTGACGCCTGTGCTGGATGGGTGTGGGGTGAGTGTAAGCCAGCCCTCAGGGAGTGGTTGGTGCTGGCAACAACTAGAACAGTGATCATCGGATCACACACACAGATTCAATCATAAAGGGTCCATGACTTGCAGTGCACTGAGGTAGGGGCACCAGAACTGGACTCACACACAAAAGATTACATCATTAAGGGTCCATGACTTGCAGTGCACTGAGGTAGGGGCACCAGAACTGGACTCACACACAAAAGATTACATCATAAAGGGTCCATGACTTGAGCTGCACTGAGTTTGTGGCACCGGAAGCGCTCGTTGGGTGCGTGGCCTGCGATGATGCGTCGTCCGGGCGGGCCGCCCTGGAAGCAATGTCTGTTGCCTACTGAACTGCGCCAGCCATGAATGAAGACTCTATTTGAGTTGGGGGACCTGCTGACCACAGTGTAGGCCGGAGGCAACGGTCAGAAAGGGCCCACAGCCACGTGGCGATGACTTGTGGTGCACTGAGTTAGTGGCACCTGAAGCGCTCAGTGGGTGCGCGGCCTGCGATGATGCGTCGTTTGACTTGGGGGACCTGCTGACCACAGTGTAGGCCGGAGGCAGCGGTCAGCAAGGGCCCACAGCCACGTGGCATTGACTTGAGCTGCACAGAGTTAGTGGCACTTGGAGCACTCAGCGGGTGTGCAGCCAGCGATGATGCGTCGTCCGGGCAGCCCGCACTGGAAGCAATGTCTGCTGCCTACTGGACTGCGCCATAAATAAATCAAGACTCAATTTGAATTGTGAGCCCTGCTGACCGCAGTGTAGGCCGGAGGCAGCGGTCAGAAAGGGCCCACAGCCACGTGGCGATGACTTGTGGTGCACTGAGTTGGTGGCACCTGAAGCGCTCTGTGGGTGTGCAGCCAGCGATGATGGTGTGTCCTCGCAGGTCAGTTTGAGCTCCCTGCTGACCGCAGTGTAGGCCGAAGGCAGTAGTCAGCACACACATTACTCCATGGTGCTGTGCCGCTGGGTGCGCTGGGGGCCTGTGTCGCAGAAGGCAGGGATCGGCTGAGGAGGCTGGCGGGGTGGCAGGGTGAGGGGCGCCGCCCTGGCAGATGCGTTGGCCATCCCGGAAGTGAACCACGCCCAGAGCCCTGGTCTATTTATTCACACTCCTACGCTGGTGTGGCGTACGCCGGACCAGCCCACTCCGCTTCCGCATACAGGGGGGACGACACAGCTACATGAGGGTGGTCTTCCCCACTGCCTGAGGTAAGATGATTGCGTCCACTGTCCACAACACTGCACACACCAGCAGTATATGTCCACAGGGACATGTCTGTGCTCTGCATACTGGAGTCTGTCCAGCATAATCACCACCACACTTGGCATTGTGTACATTCTTATTCATGGGTGACTTGCCTCCTTCACACATACTTGGTTCCCACCTCTCCTCACATTCTGCAATTGTGTGGCTGAGGGGCCATGCTGTTTTCGGAAGGTCAGCTGTCTTGTTCTGCGCTGCCTCGGTGGTAGTCTTGGGGGGCGGGAGGGGGGCCTGGGGGTGGTGGCGGTGGGTGTTGTGGACCTCTTGGGTCTCCAAGCTGCATGATCATTAGATCCATGACATGTGTTGGTCTTCAGATGTGGCTCTGGGCTGGGCTCCCTTTCATACTGCAGGTTGTCGTCCTGCTTAACACCAGTAAAAGGCAGGTGTTAAATCCCTGCTGCTAATGCGCCTTATTGCCTGTTTTCGGGTCGCCTCGCAGATCTGGCTGCTCGTTGTGAATATCGTGAAGTGGTGTTTTCGTGTGTTTTTGCGCGGGTACGCCTACTCTGCATATCATTAGCGTTAATTGTCGCTCTCATCCGTGGCGATGTGTTTTGCGGCAGCTATCGCAGGAAAACTGGCGATGTCGGCAGTTTGCACCAGCTTGTGAATAGGGCGATAAGTCTATCGCCACTTTTGCGGCGCTAAAGTGCCGATAAATCGGCGATGGCTCCTTGAGAATATGCCCCCAAGCTGGGTCTTTTATGTCTTAATTTTAAAGGATAGTTGTTAAAATAAAGTCTGCAAAGTTAATATTCCTTATAAAGAGATGGCATAGCCGTAATATGAAGGATGCCATATAGTATAAGCGAAAGTCTGGAAGGCCTAGTTAACCCTCATCTTTACTATTATGTAAAAATTTTAACTTCGCTCACAGATGTTTCTGGCTCCAAACATAAGAAATCAAAGCCCCGTTCAAATTTTTTTATTTGTTTTAGTCCTTATTCGCCATCAGATAAATTTAGAGCTTGATCGATTTACTCCTGCGGTCCCCCTTTCAACTGACACCAACTGGAGAGCTCTGTATCTAGATGGATATGCTTTACACAGGGCTTCGCTACAGATTGGTTCTGTATCTCTCGGGGCACCTCACAGAAACCAGAGAGAATTAGTAAATTAGTGTAAAGGCTTAATCATTGGACTGATATAAGCTGCTTTATTTTATTGATCCAAGCTGTCCAACCATTCTTCGCATGGGCCCCAAAAATCTTTCCTGTTGTTCTTACCTTTATCTAATCTAGCTCTGTCCAACTTTATTATATATTTAATAGAGATCACCCAATCTAAAAGAGTTGGAGAAATATCTTTGACCCATTTTTTGCAAATTTCTCTTCGTGCTATTAAGATCAGGTATAAACATAATCTATTCTCCCCTCTTGACATAAACTCATAATGTGGAAACAATCCAAAGAAAACCAAATTTAAGCTTACCTGTGTAGTTCTACCAAAAATGCTTTCCATACCTCTATTTACCTCCGCCCAAAAATGACTTAGCTTTGGGCAAGTTAAAAACATATGGATGTCGTCCGCATTGATCTGGAGACACTTTGGCCCTGGACCCCTCGTAAATTTTGAGAGCTTTAAGGGAGTCCAATACACCCTGTGAATACAAAAGATATGGTTTCTTTTTAAATTTGCAGGTTGCACTGTCGTGTGTAAAATGTCATGAGATACTTGCCATAATTCTTCAAGGTTGCAGCCAGGCAAGTTCTCTCCCCACAGCTCCGTTGGTAATTTAAATTCGCCCTCTTCCAGGTCAAGAAGTAACCATTATAGAGTCGCCACCTCCTTTTTCTTTGCAAGTTTCTTTGACAGTGTCGTTTCCAATTCATTGGGTATGCCCACATCCATCCCAACAGTCTGATGCCAACTTCTTATTTGCCAGTATTTAAATTTAGATAATCATTTATCCACCAATGAGTTCATCTCCTCCCAAGATAGCAAAGCTCCATTCGGGGCTAACTGACCCCATCGCTGAATTCCTGCTTTGACTAAAGGAGCTGATAAAACGTCTCTAGTCCATCCTGGTGAACCTGGTGCATTCCATATGGGGGCGAGGGCGCTAAAATAGCTAATTCTTAAAATGCTCTTGCTCTTAGCCCAGGTACTCACTAAGCTATATAGTATTTTTAGGCAGACTTTTTTAAAAGATCTTGGATCTCCAAATTTGTATATGAAGCCCTGGCTTCCACTCTCCACATCCAGGAGCATCTCCTTGAACATTACGCCAATGTCGGAACCATCTGGTATGTCCATAAGCATGTTCCTGCCCTCAAAGAGAATACCCTTGCATATAAAACTAGATCTGGGAGACATAGTCCTCCTTTATTCTTTTTCCTTCGTAGCTTCTTCCACGAAATTCGAGTTCCTTTCGAGGCCCAAATAAAGGTATTTAGTTTTGCCTGCATAGTTTTCAAGGTTTTCTCATTAAATGGTAGCGGAATATTTTGTAGTAGAAAGATTATTTTTGGCAACAACATCATTTTTATTAGGTTTATTCTACCAATCAAGGTCAAAGGGAGATAGGCCCATCCTGTTATGGAGTTCTGTATTTCTTTCCCCACTTTATGAAGATTTGTTTCTGTAATTTTATCAATGTCTTGAGTGATCAATATTCCTAAATATCTTATTGTTTTTTTTGTTGGATAGATACAGTCTCTCAAGTTCCAGACCATGCATTCAGTTTTAGCTTCGTTTATTTCGTATCCAGAAACCTGTCTAAATTTCTGTGCTTCTTGATATATTAACGGAAGTGTAATATTTAAATTCGTCGTGTATATCATGAGATCATCGGCATTTAATGCCACCTTTTTCTCCCATTCTCTGAATTTAAAAGTGGGTATTTTAGAGTGTGTTCTAAGCTTTTCAGCCAACGGTTCTATATACAGATTAAAAAGGATTGGATATAACGGGCAGCCCTGACGGGTACCTCTCTGGATTTAAACTGAGTCAGAAAGATTACCGTTTACTAAAATTCTGGCTGAAGGCGATTTATAAATCAACGAGATTGACCTGCAAAAGTTTTTTCCTAAGTTGCTTTCTTTTAATATGTATTTTAAATAGGTCCAATTCACTCTATCAAACGCCTTCGTGGCATCTATTGTTATTACTGCCAAGGGAATTTTGTGTAGGGTCGCTACATCTATTGCTCCAACCAAGTTATAGGTAAGGTCTCTTATCCCCCTGCCTCTTACAAATCCCTTCTGATCTCGATGTAATAAGTACTCTGCCACCCCATTCAATCTCTCTGCCAATATGTTTGAAAAGATCTTATAATCTATATTGAGCAGAGAGATAGGCCGGTATGAATCACATGAACGTGGTGGTTTAGAGGGTTTAAGGATTAGTGCTACCGTTGCTTCGTTCCACGAAGGTGGTATGTCTCCCCCTTCTTTAAAGATGTGTGAAAAAAGTAACGTCATGACCGGAATAAGGGCTTCTTTTAAAACCTTATATAGTTCCACAGGTAACCCATCTGGGCCTGCGACTTTCCTAGATTTACCCGATGTTATAGCCTTCCCGATCTCAACCCTCGAAATCGGCATATCCATATTCCTAGATTTATCATCAGTAATTCTGTTTAGATGTGTATGGCCCATCCAATTCCTTATTTCTAGTTCTTGAACAGCTAGATCTTCATGGTATACCTTCTCAAAATGTGACTGGAGAGCCCCGTTCAATTTGTCAAAGAAAAGAATAAGGTATATTACAGGAGATGGCCAGAAAACTTCAATTAAAAATAAAGGTAACATAGGCATTTTAATTAGCTCTATACGTCCAATAATTTACAGCAGAAGGGTTTTCCATACATCGAGAAGGTTAAGAGTTTTTTCATCACTGGGATATAATTGTTAAGGAATAAGTCGCCTGGCTGTTGTGAATAATGCAAACATAGATTTCTTTTCGGAACCATTTTGTAGTTTTCTTATAGTATTGGTGGAAAGATCCCTTAGGTGGTATTGAATAATTAACTTCACCTTTGTTTCAATAATCTTATAACCTTCTAGCACAGTAAATGTTTTTATTGTTTGAAAGACAGAGTTTATATAATTTAAGTTGGAGTTAAAAATAAAGCAATATCATCCACATAGAGTTTTATCTTAGAAATTCCTGGAAGGGGAGCAGAGATTAAGCTACTCTGAAATATGTACTGGACCAAAGGTTCAATAAATAGGTAAATAATAAGGGGGAGATGGCACATCCCTCTTTTAAGGATTATTTATACGCCAGGTAGATTATTAACAATCACTTGTCCTGTGGCCCCTTGATATAAAGCACATTTTGACCTCATTACCTGGGAAGGAAATTACAATAAAAAAAAAATTGGAAGTAGAAATCTCCAGCTCACAAGGTCAAAAGCCTTGCCGACATCCAGCAGGACGATAGCTGCTGGGATTGCCTTCCAGAGGTTCCACAGGCGAAGAAGCTTATCTGGGAAATTATGGATTAGTTTTCGATAATTGAAGGAGATCACCTTGCGGTGCATATGTCCTTCTAACAGTCTATTTTCTTTATAAAAACTAAGGGGCAGATTTACAAGAACTGGCGCATCTCTGCAGATTGGCAGAGATGCGCCAGTTAATTTGCGACACGTAAAATAACCCTTGCGCCACCATGGATGCGTCGCATATACAATGCGGCGCACCGTGGCACAAGGATAGACAGATGCGTGACGCATCTGTTGGCGTAAGGACAGCGCATTGCGGGAGTCGTGTCGCAAGCACGACACAACTCCAGCAATGGTCAGGAATGCCTATTCCTATCATGCTGCGTCACTCCTTACGCCTGCTTCAAGCAGGTACAAGGGTTTGACGCAGTGGTGTCGTAAAAGTGACTCTGTGAAATCTTGTAGATTTCACTGCGTCACTTTTACGAAGCTTTCTTGCGTTGGAACGCCCAACCTGCATACATTATACCTGACGCAGGTATAATGTAGCGCAGGGCTTTACAACGTGACGCATCTCCCTAGATGCATCACGTTGTAAATATGTCGCAACATGGCGCATTGTTTATGATGCCGCTGCATCACAGAAGTGACGCAACAGCAGCGTAAAGTTGTAGCAAGAGGCTTGTAAATCTGCCCCTAAATATTTTCTAATGGTGGCAATTACCGGTAGGTCCTCCCCCGGGGATTACCGCTTGGAGTGCATGCTAGACTTGCAGGCAACGGAAGGTCTCTGCAGCCGTTGGGTCGTAATCCCCCCACCCACTAGTCCAGAGATCCCCCACCCTGAAGAGTCAGATAAGATCCCATTTGTCAAAGTCGGGTCGCGTTCACAATGTGCCCAATCCCTCAGAATCCCACAATGGTGTGGCCTAAGTAATCTGATTTCCCCAACCCAGTGTTTTAAGTGTTGTGTGCCAAAGACCGACCGTGAGTGTTGTTAGCCCTGTGACGTGTAGATGCTTCGGGTTAGTGTAAAGTGCCCACAAACACCCCTGGTGAAAAACATGGCGGTCCATGCAATATGCTGGCTCGTCTGCGGGTTGGCGAAGCCATTGAATAATAACCTCCATTTGTGCCGCCCAATAATATGTCTGAATATCTGGCAGGGAAATTAAAAAGTGATAAACTGATTGAAAACTGTGTAGAAAGACAAATGGTGGACAGAATGCAGAACAATGTCATACATTCACCCCAGTACAGAGATCTGGGCCTAAATCCATCGTTGTTTTGCTCCCCATGCCATTCCAGTTTGAACCCAGCCATATGCAAATCAGTCTTGACCCTGCACCCAATGGTAACAGTCCAGCCCGAACTGCCAGGTCAGGTCCTCCCTGGACTGGAAACAAGCATCCTAGGACCGGTTTCGGGGTTTCACCCCTAATCAGCCAGGCTAGCTTGAATCTAGTGGCAAAGTGAGCAAGGGACCCACATCTGGGCATACCCTGCCAACTTAGGGCGAACAAAGCAAACACAAGGAGATAATGGATGGAACGCTGAAACTTTTCAGACACTCACCCCCAGTCACAGATCTGGGTTGAATCCATCATCATTCTTTAGCTCACTTCGCCACCTCAGTTCAGACCCAGCTATATGCAAATCAGTCTTGCCCCTGTGCCTCAATACCCTTTTGACTTATACTGGGTGCTCCCTTGTGTCTGGACAAAGCTATACCTCTCTGAAGAGCTCTAAGTAGAGCGAAACACTGTGTCAGGGGTTGCTTTTACTCATTTCAGGTTGGCTTGGTTGGTATTTTACCAATTCAAAGCTGTAATACTGTGCCTGGAGTGGTAAATGGCTTTTGCCATTTTACAGCTCGGCGCGGACAGCACTGTGCTAGTCCTATGCTTAAAAACTTTGCTGTAGAAATGGCAAAAGACTTTGTCCCTTTCTATCTTGGCGTGGATGGCACTGTGCTAATCCTATGCTTAAAGACTTTGATAGAAAAGCAGACATTTGAGGTGAGCAGATCTAGAGTGTCGCTGGTGTTGAGAGTGCTCTATACAGGAGCTGCTTTCCACCTAAACTTGAGAACTACCCAGAGTTCTTTGCTTCTTTTGCATAATTTATGCGTCACTCTATGCATGAAAGGGTATTGTTTTGATATATATATATATATATATATATATATATATATATATATATATATATATATATATTCACTGAAAAACCATAGGTTTCAGACACGTTATAGTTAGAAATTAGCATTTAAAAAACCTTTGAAATTCACTGAAAAAACCATAGGTTTTAGGGACAGTTATAGTTAGTTGGACATTTCACTCGTACAAAACCCGTGAAATTCCCCGTTATAGTTAGTTCAGCTAACTATAACTCGCGCCCCGCAATGCACTGCTGATGACGTCACATATTACATCACTCATGACATGGTCAGTGACATCACTGATGACATCACTGATGACATCTCAAATGACATCACTGATGACATCATCCAGTAACTGTGTGTTTCTGTAAAGTTTAAATATGTTTAATATATATAGGGAAAGGCGTATTGAAGAATGAGTGGGTGTAGAAGCGCCTGAATGGATGATTTAGTAGGTGCGTGACTGACTCTACAAGTGAGTGATTAAACGTATCTTACTGAATGCATGGGTTAGTGACTAAACTGTGTGAATGTCTGTATCCGTCTGTTTGTTGGTGTGTAAGTGGATGCATGGATTTGCGAATAGCTACATGAGTGTCTATATGGGTTATGGATTGATTCTCTGAGTATCTGTTTGGGTGCCTCAGTGTTTGTGTGGGTGGGGTGTGTGTGACTCTGTGCATAGATGTGTGAGTGGGTGATTCACTGGGTGCATGGTTTCAAGAGTGCGTCTGTGATGGACTGTATGGGTGGGTGAGTGTGTGTAAGGGTGTGTTAGTGATTGAATGTATATCTCAGTGGTACATGTGTGAGTAACTACATATGTGAAAGGCAGTATATATGTGTGTTGGAGTATATAAATGGCTATAAGTGAGAGTGTGTGATTGTGAGAGTGGCTATATGGATGAGTGTGTGCTTGCATCAGTGATTGCATAGGAGCATAAGAATGTGCTAGTATTTTTATGAGTAAGTGAGCTGGTGTGTATAACTGTATAGGTGAGTAAATTGGAGTGTGATTAATTATTTGCATGACTGACTAGGTGTGTGAGTACCTCTATGGATCAGTTGCGTTGTGTGAGTGTTTATATAGGTGTATGAGTGCATATGATAGTCCTGTACTGAGTGACTGTAAGTATGAGTGACTGTACGGGTGAGTGAGTAGATGTGTGTGTGTAGACCTAAGAATCAGTGAGTGGGTATGTACTTATTGTTATTTGAGTGTGTATGGTTTTGAGAATGGCAGTCTGTAATTTAGAATGGGTGTATCAAAACTTATATTAGGGTGTGAGAAGATGCATTAAATTCTCACATGGATGATGTCATCAGTGATGTCATCAGTGATGTCATTTGAGATGTCATCAGTGATGTCATCAGTGATGTCACTGACCATGTCATGAGTGATGTAATATGTGACGTCATCAGCAGTGCATTGCGGGGCGCGAGTTATAGTTAGCTGAACTAACTATAACGGGGGAATTTCACGGGTTTTGTACGAGTGAAATGTCCAACTAACTATAACTGTCCCTAAAACCTATGGTTTTTTCAGTGAATTTCAAAGGTTTTTTAAATGCTAATTTCTAACTATAACGTGTCTGAAACCTATGGTTTTTTCAGTAAATTTCAAAGGTTTTTTAAATGCTAATTTCTAACTATTACGTGCCTGAAACCTATGGCTTTTCAGTGAATTTCAAAGGTTTTTAAATACTAATTTCTAACTATAACGCCCCTAAAACCTATGGTTTTTTCAGTGAATTTCAAAGGTTTTGTAAATGACAATTTTTAAATGTATTAATTGTTACATTTATTTTTTTGATACTGATTTACTACATTTTTTAAAACTATTTATTTTTAGATATTTTATTTATTAAATTACATTGTAATTACATTATACATTACATTACAAAATATACTTTCTCAGAATGAATTACTTTAGTTTAAATAATTTGCAAATAGGCAATAGAGTTTTAAGTACAGTAGTTACAGTTGTTGCAATGGGCAAGACAATTTCAAACACAATGCAACATTGAGCTCAATGTGAATTTCTAGTTAAATGCAATTAGTTACTTTATGGATTACTTTTCTAACAACAGGACTGGATCCTAGATTCAGTCCTGGGACATCTCCTGTAAACAGTTGAGTAAAAGCGTTTTGGTTACAGTACTGATTTTTAAGGAATATTATTGTATTTTAAAAGTTGACACTTCGAAACTTTTTCACATAGAATCACCAATGTTATCCTATGGCAGGAAATGCACTTAGCAGGTAAGTAGTGTTATCGTTACTTTTTCTTACTCAGTGGTGGATCCTGGATCCAGCACTGGTGCATCTCCTGTAAACAGTTGAAAGAATGCGTTTAAGTCATACAGGCGATTTTTAAGGAATATTTGTAGTTTGTGAAAATCGACACTTTGAAACTTTTCTGCTGAAAACCAGACAATGGATTCCTTTGGAAGGAAATACAAGTTACTGGTAAGTACGGTTAGAATTACTTTTCAGGGTCAGTGCTGGGCTAAAAGATGCAGCACTGGGTTCTCTCCTGATAACAGGTGAGTAAATCGGAATTCGTAGTTCGGCTGATTTTAGAGGAATATTATAAAGTTCCAAAACTCCACACACAGAAGAATTTCCAAGTGAAACCAGTCAATGTTAGCCTATGGAAGGAAATTCAAGTTACTGGTAAGTACGGTTAGAATTACTTTTCAGGATCAGTACTGGGCTAAAAGATGCAGCACTGAGGTCTCTCCTGATAACAGGTGAGTAAATCGGAATTCGTATTTCGGCTGATTTTAGAGGAATATTTTAAAGTTCCAAAACTCCACACTTAGAAGAATTTCCAAGTGAAACCAGTCAATGTTAGCCTATGGAAGGAAATTCAAGTTACTGGTAAGTACGGTTAAAATTACTTTTCAGGATTAGTACTGGGCTGAAAGATGCAGCACTGAGGTCTCTCCTGATAACAGGTGAGTAAATCGGAATTCGTATTTCAGCAGATTTTAGAGGAATATTTGCACAATGGTGAAGGGAGGGGCGGGGCCTGAGGTGACATCTGTGCAAACGCGCCCCGTGGCGTGTTTTAAGTTGGGGGATTAAGTCCCCTTGAATCATGAGGGTCCCTAGGGGCCAACTAGCCCACCAGGAACCTCCAGTATGCGCCAGGGGCTGCGTTGCAGAGACGTGTAGAGAGGCCACACCCCTTTTACACCTCTCTGCAACACAGCTCTGTGGCGCTTTCTGGATGTACCTGTTGGGCTAGTTGGCCCCAGAGACCCTCAGGATTGAAGGGGATTTAATTCCCCATCTTAAAACGCGCCACGGGGCCTGTTTGCACACATGTCACCTGAAGCCCCGCCCCTCCCTTCACCACTGTGCAAACGCGCCCGTGGCGCGTTTTAAGTTGGGGGATTAAGTCCCTTGAATCCTGAGGGTCCCTGGAGTCCAACTAGCCCACCATGTACTTCCAAAAGCGGCACAGAGCTGCATTGCAGAGAGGTGTAAAAGGGGCATGGCCTCTGTACACCTCTCTGCAAGGCAGCCCCTGGCGCATACTGGAGGTTCCTGGTGGGCTAGTTGGCCCCAGGGACCCCCAGTATTCAAGGGGAAATCGTTCCCCATCTGCAAACGCGCCAGGGGGCGCGTTTGCAGACTGCTGCAGGGTGGGGGTGGGGCCTCCGGCACAATGCCGGTCTTTTTTTTTTTTTTTTGTATGGGAGGGGGGCTGCGTGGCCCCCCTTCCCTTGGCCTCTTTTGGCCCCGGGGACCCCATCCCCCGGGGCATGTGGATTTTAATTTTTTTAAAAAATTTAAATAAAACGGGAAGGGGGCCTCGTGGCCCCCCTTCCCTGAGCCTATATTGGCCCTGGGGACCCCATCCCCCAGGGCATGCCCTCTTTTTTAAAATGTATTAAATATTTGGAGGGGGGCTGCGTGGCCCCCCTCCTCAGGCCATTTAAGGCCCCGGGGACCCCATCCCCCGGGGCCGGCCTTTCCGTTTTTAAAAAATGTTTATTTTTTTTTTGGGGAGGAGGGCCACGTGGCCCCCTCCCGGGCCACTACTTGCCCCGGGGACCCCATCCCCCGGGGCTGGCCCTCTCCGTTGGGGACTGTGGGGGTCCCCAATCCCCCACAGTCCCGCCGGCTCCCGCGTCCCTTGGGAGCCGGCATTGCTTTCCACATGGGGAGCTGCTAAGATGCAGCTCCCCATGTGGAAAGCTAATGTGCTTTGGATATTGGAAGAGAGAGCAGGTTTCCCTGCTCTCTCTTCCAATATCCAAAGCAGTTTGCTATGGCAGGACGGGAGCCGTGAGGCTCCGTCCTGCCATAGCAAACTACAGTGTCCCGGGGGTAGGCACCCCGGGACACTGCAGAGAGCCGGCCCTGGGGGTGGCGGTCCCCAGGGCCATCAAGGGCTCCAAGAGGGGGCCGCGCCGCCCCCTCCCTTAAATTGCACAGCCCCGGGAGGTGGTGGTCCCCGGGGCTCTGGGGGTCCGTAATGGACCCCCACATTTATTTTGTAAGTGCCCCGGGGAGGTGGTGGTCCCCGGGGCATGTGGGGGCTGGAGCCCCCCACACCTTATTTAATTTTAAAAAAGAAGCCCCGGGGGTGGCGGTCCCCGGGGCTGCGGGAGGGCAGGAGAGCCCTCCCGCACCATTTTTTTATAAAGCCCCGGGGGGTGGCGGTCCCCGGGCTTGGGGGGCCTTAGAGGCCCCCATAAAACAATATACCCACCCCGCATGCCCCCGGGACTTGGGCCACCCGGGGCAAATTTGCATTTTTTTTCAGCAGGATCCGCGCACCCTGAGCGCAACCTGCCGATTTAAAAAAAAAAAAAAATGCTTTTCTGCCCAGGGGGTCCTTATGGGACCCCTGAGCAGACCTAGGGGTCAGGGTGTTTCTACCCTGCCCCCTTTGTGCGCTTTGCGCACTTGTTTCTGTCCCTCGGTTCTACCGAGGACAAAATGGCTGCCAACATTTCCTGAATCGGAATGTTGACAGCCAATTAGCATGCAGCTCGTGATCGGGACGGTGCGCGCAGGGTGCGCTCAGGGTGCGCGAATCCTCCGTGCCCATAGATATATATGTACTTTTACTTTTGATTTTCTCAGCAACTACTGAACGGATTTACACCATTTACCAAAAGGGTTCTTTCTGAACCAAGAACTACCTCTTTGCCAAATTTGGTGTAATTCCGTTCAGCAGTTCGGGCTGTAGCCGTGTCTAAAGTTTCCTATGGAAAAATGAATGGGGAAAACGCGTTTTGGGACCCCCTTTTTCTCGGCCCCCGCTTGACGAATCCCCCGAGTCTTTCAGGGTAGGAGCGAACCGGAGCGCCCCACAAAGTTTGAAAATTTTGCGAAGATACGTCAACCGGCAAGAGAGTTATTTCAAATAGAATGTCGCGGATTTCCTATGGAAAATAGGTTCTAACTATAACTATCTACTGGCGACCGCCATTAGATAATATATATATATATATATGTATATATATATATATATATATATTAATATTACCTACTGGCGGTCGCCAGTAGGTAGTTATAGTTAGGACCTCGTTTCTATTCAAAAAGCATTTTTTCTTTTGCCAATATCTTTGGCGCCGGTTGACGAATCTTCGCAAAACTTTTAAAACTAATGGGTCACTCCAGTCAGCTCCTGTCTTGAAAGTTTCGGGGTGATTCGTCAATATATTTATATTTATATTACCTACCTTGTTTCTATTCAAAAAGCGTTTTTTCCTTTGCCAATATCTTTGGCGCCGTTTGACGAATATTTGCGAAATTTTCAAACCTTATGGTTCACTCAGGTCAGCTCCTGTCTTGAAAGTTTCGGGGTGATTCGTCAAGCGGGGTCCGAGAAAAAAAGGGGGTCCAAAACGCGTTTTCCCCATGTTATTTTCCATAGGAATTTTGAAACAGCCTACAGCCTGAACTGCTGAACGGAATTACACCAAATTTGGCAGAAAGATAGCTCTTGGTTCAGAAAGCGTCCTTTTTTTAAAATGGTGTAAATTCGTTCAGTAGTTCATGAGAAATGCAAAAAATAAAAATTTATATATCTGAGCATCGAGGAGGATTCGCGAACCCTCCCGAACACGAGCTTCATTTTGATTGGCTGTCAGCACTCCAAACCAGGAAGTGTTGGCAGCCATCTTGTGACTGGGCACCGAGTCAGACTAAGAAAGGAAAAAAAAGGATAAAAATCAAGAAAAGGGGGCAGGGTAGAAACACCCTGACCCCCTAGGCCTGGTCAGGGGGTCCCACAGGGTCCCCCAGGGGCAGAAAAAGCATGTCTTGTATTTTTTGGGTGGAAGTCGCGCTGGGTGTGCAAATCCCGCCGAGAAAATAAAAAAAAAAATGAAGCGGGGGCTCCCGCGCTTTGCTTTAATAAGCCCCCGGGTGGGCCAGGTCCCGGGGGTAATGTGCGATATATATATGCTGGGACCTCGCAGGCCCCTCCAGCCCCAGGGACCACCAACTCCCCGGGGCTTTTGATAAAATGCGTGGGGGGACTCCTGCCCCCCCATGCTGCCCTGGGGACCGCCACCTACCAGGGGCTTAAATTTAAATTATAAAGTGTTGGGGGGCTCTTGACCCTCCCCATACTGCCCTGGGGACCACCACCTCCCCGGGGCATTGATCGTGAAGTGCAGGGGGCCACATGGCCCCCTGCAGCCCCGGGGACCACCACCTCCCCGGGACATTGAATATGTATATACGGGGGTCCGTAGCGGACCCCCGGCCCTGGGGACCACCACCTCCCCGGGGCTACGCATACGTTGGGAGGGGGGCCATGTGGCCCCCCTCCTGGAGCCCTTCATGGCCCTGGGGATGGCCACTCCCCATGGCCGGCTCTGGGAATGTCCTGGGGTGCCCACCCCCGGGACATTGCAGTTTGCAATGGCAGGCCATTGCAAACTCTGCTTCGGTTCTTGGAAGCGAGAGCAGGAAACCTGCTCTCGCTTCCATGAAGCGAAGCAAATTGCTTTTGGACAAGGGGAGCTGCATGTTAGCAGCTCCCCTTGTCCAAAAGCAATGCTGGCTCCCGCAGGAGGCGGGGAGCTGGCTGGGACCATGGGGGCATTGGGGCTCCCCCCACGGTCCCCAGCGTAAGGCCAGGCCCCATGGGATAGGGTCCCCGGGGCCAGAAGTGGCCAAGGGAAGGGGGGCCATGTGACCCCCCTCCCGTACTTCTTAATTTTTTTTTTTTTTTAAAAGAGGCAATACCCCGGGGGATGGGGTCCCAGGGGCTATTATTGGCCTCAGGAGGGGAGCCACGCAGCCCCCTTTCAATATTAAAAAAAAAAAGAAATGCTGGCCAGGCCCCGGGGGATGGGGTCCCCTGGGTCAATAGTGGCCCAGGGAAGGGGGGCCACGTGGCCCCTGTCCCTTTATTTTACAAAATAAAAACAGAGGTAATGCCCCCGTGGATGGGGTCCCCAGAGCGAATACTGAATAATGGAAGTGGGGCTTTTTTTTCTCTCTATTTTGGAGTAGCGACCCCAACGCAGCTCTCAGCGCGGCCCCCGTGTGACGTCGCATTGGATTCGCGAATCCACCTCAAATAAATAATTTTGTAGTATATAAATTTAGAAGGTAGTGTTGTATTTGTGAAGTTATTTTAAAGAGGTAGTGTGATTTAAGTTAATGATAAGATTAAAATTGATAGAGTTAGTAAAAATATATAAAATTAAAAATTAATAGTTAAACCTGAAAAGTGCATTGTGGGTTCGCGAATCCTGAAAATGTTAAAAAAGAGTATGTATGTTAAATAAAAAAAGATTCACTGCTGGGTTATAGGGTGGCTCTAAAAAGAGCCCCTGTTTTCATTATGACTTTGTTGGAGCTACATGTAAGTGCGGATGCACAGCTTTAGGTTGTTGAGAAAGACTCTGTTTCCTTGATCTGTGAAGTGTACTCCATCACTTCTGTAGATGTCATCCATATCAAAACGTATATTGTTGTTATAGATGGAGCCCATCCTATGGTCTCTGAGGTAAGCAGAAACAGCTTTATTGACATTCTTCCTAGATTTCTCAATCTGTGGACAGAATTGATTTGACCACTTCCATTTCTGTCTTTGGCATATATTAGAGTACACAAAGACAGTTTGAGGCAAAAGCAACATCAATTGTGCAAAGGTGTCCTTCATTAGCATTTCCAGACCTACCCCAGTCAATGTGCCTAGGTCATTGCCACCACAGTGCACAATCATGAGATCAGGGGGTTGGAGATGCAAAAAGGTTTTAACCAAAGGCATCAATTGGTGCCACTTTAATCCTCTCTGTGCAATCCATTTAATATCCACATTTTGTAAAGCTAGGTCTTTGTCAATACCTCTGCATTCAGCATACCTTTTGCAGCAGAAAACATAGCTGTGCCCAACAATCCATACTGTAAGCATCTTGAAGGGATGTCTGGAAGTAATGAAAAGATGTCTGTAGCTGAGGTAGTCAGTTGGTAGAATGAGAGGTATCTAAAATGGTGGACAAGATGTTGTTTTTTAAAAAGTAGAGAATTGATTGGCTGTTTAAGAACATTGTACATTCAAAAATAGGGTGCATGTTTCTTTCTTTAAAAAGCATGTTTCTTATTGGTTAGTAAAAAATGTTTGAAAGGTACAGTAGATAGGATAAGGTCAAATTTTGCAAACGTCAACCACACCTGCTGTTTGCATTTGTAAGCTCGTGTGCTGAACTTGAAAATATGGTGAACTTGTGACCTGTCAGTTCAGTTGAATGTTCCATGAACTGTTGCTATGGAAACTGGCATTAAGCAGAATGGGGGAAGGGTTGAATGTTATCTGTGGTTTTAAAATATGGAATTGTAATTTATATATAAGTGATATGTTATTAAAGTAAGATTTCCTAAGTCAGTACTATCTTTAGAAGTGGTGTGTTCTTAAAAAATAGTGGTATTTTTATTTATAATATATTTTTGAACTCCCGTATGGATTCGCGGCTCCGTCGCATTGGTGCACAGTGGAGTCGCGACTCCCAAAAAATTTCAGAACCAGTTTGGGCACTTTTAGAAGTTAGTTGGTAAGGGTTAATATGTCTAACCAATAGAAATGTGTTTTACAATTTGAAATTATGTAGGAAGCAATGTGATTTGTTACTTACATTTATTTGTGTGGAGAAAGAGAGGGAAAGTTTGCCATTACTGGTTTTACCTTGTTGAGAGTAGTGCATTACATTGAGTGTGTGCATAAGAAAATCTTTTATGAGTTTATGATATTTCATATTCTACAAATCAATTTGGAAGGTGAGTTATACATTTGTGAGGTGTATTATTGATTAGCTTTATTTTTAAACTTTAAAAATTATTCAAGAACTGTGATGTTTGAAATATATTATTAAATGTAGAGATGTGTATTGTAGTCTGTTTTATTGTGCTTAAATGTTGTTTGAAATAGATTCTGTATAGTAATATGTGTATTTTGGAAGATGAATTAGTGATTATGGTAGTTTGTTTTAGTTTGTGGATATGTACATTTGTAGTATACCGCATAATTTTAGGTGTTGCTTTCAAATTGGATGTGCAGTCTGTCAAGTTTTTAGGTGTGCATGGACTTGTGTCTGAAGTATGTCTCTACTTGTATATGTATTTTCATATGTCTTATACATTTGAAGGTGCATGATGTATAACAAAGATGTGTTGTTGCTTTTTATGTGGTAGGCTCAAGATTGTGTGTAGTGGTAGAATGGTGAAGATGCAGCACAAAAGTGTGGTTTAAAAGATGTTGAGATAAGGTATTAGTGATTAGACTACTTTTTTATAAGTCTCTAGAGAGGTACAGTTGAAATATGCCACATAATTTTTGGTGTTTGCTTGAAATTGGAAGTTTGTTCTGTGAATTTTTGAGGTGTGAATAGTGTTGTGGTACAGACATATGCATGCATGTTTTCAGGAATATGGTGAGACTTGTAGCAGAGACATGTGAAGGGTTCCTGATTTGTATTTGGCTAGGTGTAACTTTATAAGTAGTTGTAGAATGGTAAAGCAGCAGCACAAAAGTGAGGTTTGAGATATGTTTGTAGAGATATTATTTATTAGAGTAATTTGTATGAGTTTGTGGAAAGGAACATTTCAATTATACCGGATAATTTTCACTGTCTGTTTGAAATTTGAAGTGTAGTCTGTGAAGTTTTAAGCTGTGGATGGTGTTGTGACTGAGGTATGTCTCTACTTGCATATGTATTATTGTACGTGTTATGTGTCTGAAGATGATAGATGTAGAAAACACAGGTATACATTTATCTGTATATTACTTTTATATATGATGCTGCTAGCAAAAGGTACAGACATATGCATGCATGCTTTTAGGAATATGGTGAGACTTACAGCAGAGACATGTGAAGGGTTGCTAGTTTATATTTATCTAGGTCCAATAGCATAAGTAGTTACAGATTGGTGAAGGTGCAGCTCAAAACTGTGGTTTATAACATATTGTCAGAGGAATTAGTGATTAGGCTATTTTGCATGAGTCTGTTGAAAGGTATGTTTGAAATATATCACATGATTTTAGGTGTCTATTTGAAATGAGAAGTGCAGATTCTTAAGTTTTAGGATGTGCATGGTTTTGTGACTGAGGTATGTCTGTACTTGCAGATGTATTTTCATATGTGTTATGCATCTGAAGATGCTAGATTTATAAAATACAGGTATAGATCTATTTGTATGTTTCTTTTATATATGATGATACTAGGAAAAAGTACAGATATATGCATACTTGCTTTTAGAAATATTACATTGGACTACCCTTGCACTCTTCCAATCATACAGGAACTATCCCTGTAATTATGCAACCACTCAGCCAGTGCCCATGCACTTATAAAATCACCCAGACATTACCTTTACACTCCTCCAATCACTGAGGCACTACCACAATACTACTCCAATCTCCCAGGCAGTACCGATGCACTTATAAAATCACCCAGGCACTTCCTATGTACTTCTGTAATCTCCCAGACATTACCTCTTGCATTCATGCAATCACCCAGGCATTATCTATGTACTCGTCTAATCCCCCAGTCATTACCTTTGCACTCATGTAATCCCGAATGCATTAGCTATACACTGATTTAATCACCCAGGCACTACCCTTGCACTCCTCAAATCACTCTGTCAGGATCTATGCACTCTTCCAATCACTTAGCCAGTATCAATGCACTTATAAAATCACTCAGGCACTACCTATGCACTTATGCAATCACCCAGGCACTACCCTAGTACTCCTCCAATCATCTAGGCACTACCCTTGTTCTCATGCAATCACTCAGGCACTACCCAAGCACTCCTTCAATCACCCAGCCACTACCCCTGAAGTCGTTCGATTACCCAGCCACTACATATGCACTTATAAAATCATCCAGGCACTACTTTTGCACTCCTTGAATCACTCAGGCACTGCAATAGTACTACTCCAATCACCAAGGCAGTATGCATGCACTTATAAAATCACCTAGGCACTTCCTATGTACTCCTGAAATCCCCCAGACATTACCTGTGCACTCATGCAATCACCAGGCATTACCTATGTATTCCTCTAATCCCCCAGACATTACTTCTGCAATCATGCAATCATGAATGCATTAGCTATACACTGGTTTAATCACCTGGGCAGTACTGCTTGCACTCCTCCAATCACCCTGTGAGGATCTATGCACTCCTCCAGTCACTTAGCCAGTGCCCATGCACTTATAAAATCACCCAGGCACGTAGCTGTACACTTCTCCAATCACTGAGGCACTACCACACTACTTCTCCAATCACCCAGGCAGTACTGATGCACTTATAAAATCACCCAGGCACTTCCTATGTACTCTTGTAATCACCCAGCTATTACTCCTTAACTCATGCAATCACCCAGGCATTACCTATGTACTCATTAATCCCACAGACATTATCCCTGCACTCATGCAATCACCAATGCATTAGCTATACAGTGGTTCAATCACCCAGGTACTATCCTTCCACTCCTCCAATCATCCTGTCAGGATCTCTGCACTCCTCCAATCACTTAGCCAGTACCCATGCACATATAAAATCACTCAGGTACTACCTATGAACTTATGCAATCACCCAGGCACTACCGTCGTAGTACTCCAATCACCCAGGTACTACCCTTGTTCTCACACAATCACCCAGGCACTATCCCTGCATTCCTTCAATCACCCAGCCAGTCTCTACTTGTATATGTATTTTCATATGTCTTATACATTTGAAAGTGCATGATGTATAATAAAGAGGTGTTGTTGCTTTTTATGTGGTAGGGTCAAGACTGTGAGTAGTAGTAGAATAGTGAAGATGCAGCATAAAAGTGTGGTTTAAAAGATATTGAGATAAGGTGTTAGTGACTACGCTACTTTTTATAAGTCTCTAGAGAGGTACAGTTGAAATATGCCACATCATTTTTTTGTGTTTGCTTCAAACTTGAAGTTTGTTCTGTGAATTTTTGAGGTGTGCATAGTGTTGTGATACAGACATATGCATGCATGCTTTGAGGATGTTGCACTTTTTCACTCACTCAGGCACTACCACAGTGCTACTCCAATCACCCAGGCAGTACCCATGCACTTATGAAATCACCCAGGCACTTTCTATGTACTCTTGTAATCACCCAGATATTACCTCTCAACTCATGCAATCACCCAGGCATTATCTATGTACTCTTTAATCCCCCAGACATTACTTCTGCACTCATGCAATCACCAATGCATTAGCTATACCGTGATTCAATCACCCAGGCACTACCCTTGCACTCCTCCAATCACCCTGTCAGGATCTATGCACTCTTCCAATCACTTAGCCAGTACCGATGCACTTATAAAATCACTCAGGCACTACCTATGCACTGATGAAATCACTCAGGCACTACCCTAGTACTCCTCCAATCATCCAGGCACTACCCTTGTTCTCATGCAATCACCCAGGCACTACCCTTGCACTCCTTGAATCATCCAGCCACTACCCCTGAAGTCCTTCGATTACCCAGCCACTACCTACGCACTTATGAAATCACCCAGGCACAACTTTTGCACTCCTTGAATCACTCAGGCACTACAATAGTACTACTCCAATCACCAAGGCAGTATCCATGCACTTATAAAATCACCTAGGCACTTCCTATGTACTCCTGAAATCCCCCAGACATTACCTGTGCACTCATGCAATCACCTGACATTACATATGTATTCCTCTAATCCCCCAGACATTACATCTGCAATCATGCAATCATGAATGCATTAGCTATACACTGGTTTAATCACCTAGGCAGTACCCTTGCACTCCTCCAATCACCCTGTGAGGATCTATGCACTCCTCCAATCACTTAGCCAGTGCCACATGCACTTATAAAATCACCCAGGCAGTACCTTTACACTTCTCCAATCACTGAGGCACTACCACACTACTTCTCCAATCACCCAGGCAGTACTGATGCACTTATAAAATCACCCAGGCACTTCCTATGTACTCTTGTAATCCCCCAGATATTACTCCTTAACTCATGCAATCACCCAGGCATTACCTATGTACTCCTTAATCCCCCAGACATTACCCCTGCACTCATGCAATCACCAATGCATTAGCTATACAGTGGTTCAATCACCCAGGTCACTATCCTTCCACTCCTCCAATCATCCTATCAGGATCTATGCACTCCTCCAATCACTTAGCAAGTACCCATGCACTTATAAAATCACTCAGTTACTACCTATGCACTTATGCAATCACCCAGGCACTACCGTCGTAGTACCTCCAATCACCCAGGTACTACCCTTGTTCTCATACAATCACCCAGGCACTACCCCTGCATTCCTTCAATCACCCAGCCAGTCTCTACTTGTATATGTATTTTCATATGTCTTATACATTTGAAAGTGCATGATGTATAATAATAGAAGGTGTTGTTGCTTTTAATGTGGTAGGGTCAAGACTGTGAGTAGTAGTAGAATGGTGAAGATGCAGCATAAAAGTGTGGTTTAAAAGATATTGAGATAAGGTATTAGTGACTACACTACTTTTTATAAGTCTCTAGAGAGGTACAGTTGAAATATGCCACATCATTTTTGGTGTTTGCTTCAAATTTGAAGTTTGTTCTGTGAATTTTTGAGGTGTGCATAGTGTTGTGATACAGACATATGCATGCATGCTTTGAGGATGTTGCACTTTTTCACTCACTCATGCCACTACCACAGTGCTACTCCAATCACCCAGGCAGTACCCATGCACTTATAAAATCACCCAGGCACTTTCTATGTACTCTTGTAATCTCCCAGATATTACCTCATCAACTCATGCAATCACCCAGGCATTATCTATGTACTCTTTAATCCCCCAGACATAACTTTGCACTCATGCACTCACCAATGCATTGGCTATACCCTGATTCAATCACCCAGGCACTACCCTTGCACTCCAGCAATCACCCTGTCAGGATCTATGCACTCTTCCAATCACTTAGCCAGTACCGATGCACTTATAAAGTCACTCAGGCACTACCTATGCACTTATGCAATCACCCAGGTACTACCCTAGTACTCCTCCAATCATCCAGGCACTACCCTTGTTTCATGCAATCACCCAGGCAGTACCCATGCACTCCTTCAATCACCCAGCCACTACCCCTTAAGTCTTTCGCTCTCCCAGCCACTACCTATGCACTTATAAAATAACCCAGGCACTACTTTTGCACTCCTTCAATCACTCAGGCACTACAATAGTACTACTCCAATCACCTATGTAGTATCCATGCACTTATAAAATCACCTAGGCACTTCCTATGTACCCCTGAAATCCTCCAGACATTACCTGTGCACTCATGCAATCACCAGGCATTATGTATGTATTCCTCTAATCCCCCAGACATTACTTCTGCAATCATGCAATCATGAATGCATTAGCTATACACTGGTTTAATCACCTAGGCAGTACCCTTGCACTCCTCCAATCATCACCCTGTGAGGATCTATGCACTCCTCCAGTCACTTAGCCAGTGCCCATGCACTTATAAAATCACCCAGGCAGTACCTTTACACTTCTCCAATCACTGAGGCACTACCACACTACTTCTCCAATCACCCAGGCAGTACCGATGCACTTATAAAATCACCCAGGCACTTCCTATGTACTCTTGTAATCCCCCAGATATTACTCCTTAACTCATGCAATCACCCAGGGATTACCTATGTACTTCTTAATCCCATAGACATTACCCCTGCACTCATGCAATCACCAATGCATTAGCTATACAGTGGTTCAATCACCCAGGTACTATCCTTCCACTCCTCCAATCACCCTATCAGGATCTATGCACTCCTCCAATCACTTAGCAAGTACCCATGCACTTATAAAATCACTCACTTACTACCTATGCACTTATGCAATCACCCAGGCACTGCCGTCGTAGTACTCCAATCACCCAGGTACTACCCTTGTTGTCATACAATCACCCAGGCACTACCCCTGCATTCCTTCAATCACCCAGCCAGTCTCTACTTGTATATGTATTTTCATATGTCTTATACATTTGAAAGGTGCATGATGTATAATAAAAAGGTGTTGTTGCTTTTTATGTGGTAGGGTCAAGACTGTGAGTAGTAGTAGAATGGTGAAGATGCAGCATAAAAGTGTGGTTTAAAAGATATTGAGATAAGGTATTAGTGACTACGCTATACTTTTTATAAGTCTCTAGAGAGGTACAGTTGAAATATGCCACATAATCTTTTGGTGTTTGCTTCAAATTTGAAGTTTGTTCTGTGAATTTTTGAGGTGTGCATAGTGTTGTGATACAGACATATGCATGCATGCTTTCAGGATGTTGCACTTTTTCACTCACTCAGGCACTACCACAGTGCTACTCCAATCACCCAGGCAGTACCCATGCACTTATAAAATCACCCAGGCACTTTCTATGTACTCTTGTAATCTCCCAGATATTACCTCTCAACTCATGCAATCACCCAGGCATTATCTATGTACTCTTCTAATCCCCCAGACATTACTTTGCACTCATGCAATCACCAATGCATTAGCTATACCCTGATTCAATCACCCAGGCACTACCCTTGCACTCCTCCAATCACCCTGTCAGGATATATGCACTCCTACAATCACTTAGCCAGTGCCCATGCACTTATAAAATCACTCAGGTACTACCTATGCACTTATGCAATCACCCAGTGTTAGAAATGGGATTTATGGTTGGCTAGGGCTTGCGCCTAAGCCAGGCAGAAACCACCACTCTAGTCAGGGCAACAGAGTTACACACTGAAGATAACCCCTGCTCACCCCCTTGGTAGCTTGGCACGAGCAGTCAGGCTTATCCCAGAGGCAATGTGTAAAGCGTTTGCGCAACACACACACACAGCAGCGACACACTAGACACACCACAAAAGAAACTCCTAACAAGGTTATATAAAAATAGCCTTTGTATTATCCAAAACACATTAGATCATAATCACACAATGTACACTGTGCCAACTGGCACTGGGCAATATTCACAGGGGATTATATACACATGACAGGGCCAATTGGGCCACTGTCAGAACCTTTAGAAAGTACTAGTAACACATGTAAAACACAACCAGTAACTACTGGTACCATAATGACTTCAGCATTATCACATTAGGCATAAAACACATTAGGCCCAAACCTCATTAGCATGAAGACATTACGCAATAGGCATCATCCTAAAACATCATAGCATGACATTAGGCATCACAAGCATAAACACATTATGCAATAAATCTCATAGCCTAAATACATTATGCAATATCTGTAGGCATGAACACCTTAGGCATAGACAACCTAACATAAACACATTATGCCTACATCAACACATGGCATGAAACACCTTATGCCTAACCATAGGCATACACACATTGGGCATCACATTAGGGCCTTGCGCCCTACCAATACTGACCCCCTGGCCCTCTGTCCCAAATGTCAGGGCTTCTAGTGGGACCTTCCAAATGGCCCCCTGGCTGCCTCGGCAGCGAAACCAAAGTGCGCAAATGCGCTGGGGCGTGGGGTGCAACTCACCCCTTCCTTAGCATGGAAACCAATATGCCCCCGTAGGTGAGGCTGCCCGCGCACTCGCGGTGCAGCTGTGGAAATTGGTTCTGGCGCCACTGCTCCTGGGGAGCCCCCTCTCTGGGGCTCTACACACAGAATTGCCCCCTCGTTGCAGCTGCCTGTAACTGCGGTGCAGCTGAGTGAAAAAAAAAACAACACTGGCACTCACGGTGCCTCAGGGAGCTCTGTTTACGGGCTCCGTCTGGTGCGCTTCTCCCTGCACCCACTGTGCAAAATGTGAGCCCCACTCACCGGGCTCTCCTGGTAGGCACCGACAATGTGCCTCGACCGGCCTCCTTCGGTGTAGCTTCTCTCTCTGCTGCAGTCGCGGCGGCCTGCCTCCCCTTCTGCCAGGCGGGGGAAGGCGGGTCATGCAGCAAATGGGGACCGCGAAGCTCCGACGACTCTTACTTCTCTTTCCTTCACCCGGTCCCTCTCCTTGGACACTGTACTTCGGCGTGGAGCCCGCGAGGCTCCGGATGGCCCTCTTTGGCGTGCAGGACTTCCTCTTTCCGGGCCGGCCACGCCCCCAACCAGGCACGGCCGCCTGGCTTCCGGGTCGGGCCGCGGCGGTGATCTCCCTTAGATCTCGGCAGCTCCTCCGGGTGGCGGCAATGCGGTGTAGGCTCCCATTTAAAATAAAGTCAATTGCGGGGTGGGCTCCTGCCACCAAAAGCGTCAATGCGGGGTGGGCACCCGCTCTTTAAAAATGCATGAGAGCGGTGTGGGCTCCCGCTCCGATCGGCAAAACGCGGGGTGGGCTCCCGCTTGGCCTCACAGCAGCATGGGGGGGTCCCCACACTGGGATTCCCCCAGCAGTCCTTGCAGCAGCACGCTGCCAGGCACCAATGCTCCTCCTGAGCTGGCAACGAAAAGATATCGCTCACGAGGCGCTAAGAGCCACAGCTCCAGCAAGCAAAGTTCTTGGGGCACAAGGCTGGGCCCAGGCAGGCCAGCTCACAGGGCCCTCCAGCAGGGAAGCAGTCCCTTGTGGCGGTCCCTCCTGGAGCCCAGCAGCGGCAGGTCCCCTCAGCACAAGGAAGCACAAAAGCACAACATTTTCATGGGGTCACAGCCCCACTATTTATACCCAGTTTTCCTATGTCTGCCCTGGCACAGGGCTTGGGGGAACCAGTCTCAACTGGTTCTGGGGGTGTAGAAGCACTTTGTGTACAGTGCTCACAACCTCCTTTGTGAGATGGGGGCTCTGCCATCAGACACACCACAGGGGGGCGGAGCCAGCATTCACCTAGGCAGGCACAGACCTATTCAGGGTCAGGGGACTACTCCTCCCACTACTCTAAATGCAGTTGCCCTGTTCAGCCTAGCGCTGACTCACCCTGCCCTCCCTGGAGCCACACACACCTCACCAGCCCCTGTCACTCCAAAGCCAGACATGCAATCCACATCAGGCAGGCAGACACATAGCACACAGAAATGCCAACTTCTAAAAGTGGCATTTCTAATATAGTTATAATAAATCTGCGCACACCATTGCGTAGCATTTATTATTACTATTCCAAACATACCAAACGTGACCACGCTGCTCCTCTCATATCAGGAATTACCACTGAAACACTTATCAGGGAATCCCCAATGCATTCCTATGGGAGGGCAGCCTCACAGTAGTGAGAAACCAAAATGGCTTTTTGTCACTACCAGGACATATCACACACTTAAGGCACATGTCATACCTTTTACCTACAATGCACCGTGCCCATAGGGCTAGCTAGGGCCTACCTTAGGGGTGACTGACATGTAGTAAAAGGGGGGGTCACAGACATGGCACACACTTTAGGTGCCACGCCACAGCGGCAGTAACACTGCACACACAGGCCCTGCAATTGCAGAGGCCTGAGACAGGTTTGAAAGGCTACTTTGGTGGGTGGCGCAATCAGCGCTGCAAGCCCACCAGTAGCATTTAATTTACCAGCCCCGAGTATATGAGATACCACTTTACAAGGGACTGACAGGTAAATTAAATATGCCAAACAGGTGTAGACCAATCTTACCATGTTTATCACAGAGAGCACACGCACTTTAGTGCGGCTAAAGTGCCCAGGGTCCTAAAACCACCAACACCATGTCAGAAAAAAGGCTAGGAGGAAGGCAAAAAGTTCAGGGATGACCCTGCAAAAATGGCCAAGTCCAACACCCAGGCACTACCCTAGTACTCCTCCAATCATCCAGGCACTACCCTTGTTCTCATGCAATCACCCAGGCACTACCCCTGCACTCCTTCAATCACCCAGCCACTACCCCTGAAGTCCTTCGATCACCCACCCACTACCTATGACTTATAAAATCACCCAGGCACTACTTTTGCACTCCTTGTTTCACTCAGACACTACAATAGTACTAATCCAATCACCAAAGCAGTATCCATGCACTTATAAAATCACCTAGGCACTTCCTATGCACTCCTGAAATCCCCCAGACATTACCTGTGCACTCATGCAATCACCAGGCATTACCTATGTATTCCTCTAATCCCCCAGACATTACTTCTGCAATCATGCAATCATCAATGCATTAGCTATACACTGGTTTAATCACCTAGGCACTACCCTTGCACTCCTCCAATCACCCTGTGAGGATCTATGCACTCCTCCAATCACTTAGCCAGTGCCATTGCACTTATAAAATCACCCAGGCACTACCTTTACACTTCTCCAATCACTGCGGCACTACCACAGTACTTCTCCAATCACCCAGGCAGTACCGATGCACTTATAAAATCACCCAGGCACTTCCTATGTACTCTTGTAATCGCCCAGATATTACCCCTTAACTCATGCAATCACCCAGGCATTACCTATGTACTCATTAATCCCCCAGACATTAACCCTGCACTCATGCAATCACCAATGCATTAGCTACACACTGGTTCAATCACCCAGGTACTATCCTTCCACTCCTCCAATCATCCTGTCAGGATCTATGCACTCCTCCAATCATTTAGCCAGTACCCATGCACTTATAAAATCACTCAGGTACTACCTATGCACTTATGCAATCACCCAGGCACTACAATAGTACTCCTCCAATCACCCAGGTACTACCCTTGTTCTCATACAATCACCCAGGCACTACCCCTGCATTCCTTCAATCACCCAACCAGTCTCTACTT
Organism: Calotriton arnoldi; assembly: GCA_963921515.1. Taxonomy (NCBI): domain Eukaryota; kingdom Metazoa; phylum Chordata; class Amphibia; order Caudata; family Salamandridae; genus Calotriton; species Calotriton arnoldi. The sequence continues at coordinate 549,237 of CAWUFW010011946.1, forward strand.
GTATATGTATTTTTATATGTCTTATACATTTGAAGGTGCATGATGTATAACAAAGAGGTGTTGTTGCTTTTTATGTGGTAGGGTCAAGACTGAGTAGTAGTAGAATGGTGAAGATGCAGCATAAAAGTGTGGTTTAAAAGATGTTGAGATAAGGGATTAGTGATAACGCTACTTTTTATAAGTCTCTAGAGAGGTACAGTTGAAATATGCCACATAATCCTTGGTGTTTTCTTCAAATTCGAAGTTTGTTCTGTGAATTTCTGAGGTGTGCATAGTGTTGTGATACAGACATATGCATGCATGCTTTCAGGATGTTGCACTTTTCACTCACTCAGGCACTACCACAGTAGTACTCCAATCACCCAGGCAGTACCCATGCACTTATAAAATCACCCAGGCACTTCCTATGTACTCTTGTAATCCCCCAGATATTACCCCTCAACTCATGCAATCACCCAGGCATTACCTATGTCCTCCTCTAATCCCCTAGACATTACTTCTGCACTCATGCAATCACCAATGCATTAGCTATACAGTGGTTCAATCACCCAGGTACTATCCTTCCACTCCTCCAATCATCCTGTCAGGATCTATGCACTCCTCCAATCACTTAGCCAGTACCCATGCACTTATAAAATCACTCAGGTACTACCTATGCACTTATGCAGTCACCCAGGCACTACCCTAGTACTCCTCCAATCATCCAGGCACTACCCTTGTTCTCATGCAATCACCAGGCACTACCCCTGCACTCCTTCAATCACCCAGCCATTACCCCTCAAGTCCTTCGATCACTCAGCCACTACCTATGCACTTATTAAATCACCCAGGCACTACTTTTGCACTCCTTGAATCACTCAGGCACTACAATAGTACTACTCCAATCACCAAGGCAGGATCCATGCACTTATAAAACCACCTAGGCACTTCCTATGTACTCCTGAAATCCCCCAGACATTACCTGTGCACTCATGCAATCACCAGGCATTACCTATGTATTCCTCTAATCCCCCAGACATTACTTCTGAAATCATGCAATCATCAATGCATTAGCTATACACTGGTTTAATCACCTAGGCACTACCCTTGCACTCCTCCAATCACCCCGTGAGGATCTATGCACGCCCCAATCACTTAGCCAGTGCCCATGCACTTATAAAATCACTCAGGTACTACCTATGCACTTATACAATCACCCAGGCACTACCCTAGTACTCCTCCAATCACCCAGACACTACCCTTGTTCTCATGCAATCACCCAGGCACTACCCCTGCACTCCTTCAATCACCCAGCCACTACCCCTACACTCCTTCAATCACTCAGCCACTACCCCTGAAGTCCTTCGATCACCCAGCCACTACCTATGCACTTATAAAATCACCCAGGCACTACTTTTGCACTCCTTGAATCACTCAGGCACTACAATAGTACTACTCCAATCACCAAGGCAGTATGCATGCACTTATAAAAGCACCTAGTCACTTCCTATGTACTCCTGAAATCCCCCAGACATTACTTGTGCACTCATGCAATCACCAGGCATTACCTATGTATTCCTCTAATCCCCCAGACATTACTTCTGCAATCATGTAATCATCAATGCATTAGCTATACACTGGTTTAATCACCTAGGCACTACCCTTGCACTCCTCCAATCACCCTGTGAGGATCTATGCACTCCTCCAATCACTTAGCCAGTGCCCATGCACTTATAAAATCACCCAGGCACTACCTTTACACTTCTCCAATCACTGAGGCACTAGCACAGTACTTCTCCAATCACCCAGGCAGTACCGATGCACTCATAAAATCACCCAGGCACTTCCTATGTACTCTTGTAATCCCCCAGATATTACCCCTTAACTCATGCAATCACCAATGCATTAGCTATACAGTGGTTCAATCACTTAGGCAGTAGCCATGGACTTATAAAATCACCCAGGGGACTACCTATGCACTCCTCTAATCACCTAGGCAGCACATCTGCACTCATTCAATCACCCAGGCACTACCTTTGCACTCATGCAATAACCCAGGCACTACCCTTGCAGTCTTCCAATTACCCAGACACTATCACATGTCTCAGCTGTAGGTCTTACCACATTCCTGCAATAATGTATACAAATGTTTGTTCCTTTTCCTAGCAAAATCATATATAAAAGTAATATACAAATAGATGTATAGCTGTGTTTTATATGTCTATCAACTTCATATGCATGATATGTATCAAAATGTCTATGTAATTAGAGCTATACCTCAGTCACACGAGTTTAAAGGTTTTAAAACTTGACAGATTGCACTTTACATTTCAAACACACACCTATATTCATGTGGCATACTTGAAGTGTAAGTCTCACCATATTCCAAAAACCATATATGCGAATGTTTGTAACTTTTAAATTGAAAGGTATTTCTTTAGTAATAGATGAGTATATTTGTATATAATTATTTCAATAATATTAAATAATTTTTAGAATATTTTTAATAGTTTTTTCAGATATTCTCCATTATTATTAAGAAAGATTCAGTTTGACAAGAAAAGTTGAAAAGAAAAGACAACAAAGAAAACAGTACTATTTAAATCAGAGAGAAAAGCAGAAATTAGATGAAGTACAACATCTGACATTGAAAAAACCAATCAGAAGGAAACGAAAAAGGACAAATTAATGGAAAACAGGTTATGGGAAAACAATCTATGTTGAAAGAAGAATGAAAGAATATAAAGACATTAGGAAGAGAATGTATAAAAGTAGAAAATTACAAAATTTATTGAAAGATTGCAAAAAATATAAAAGAAAATCAGCATTTTACAAGAAAAAAAACTGATTGAAAGTGTAGTCGAAGAGGCTTTTGAATTGAAAAGAAGATTGTTTATATTAGTATTGAAGAGAATGAAAACATTGAATAAAACAATGCACTTTATGAAGGAGAAAAGTATAAGAAAAAGACTGGTTAATGGAACTAACTTTTGCAAAATAATTTCGGGTAAATGGAAGCACACTTCTAGTACTGAACCTTTTTTTAATGAAGAAAGCTATTTTCAACAAAATACATTAGTTCATGCAGTTGATACCGGTGGTTGTTAAAAACGGTTGTCCAATTTAAAAAGAAAAGATGGTTCCTAGAAATGTGGAAGAAGTAATAGCTGAAGAAGTTCAAGGGAGACGTACACAAGCTCCAGTGTATAAGTGGGATTGTAGTAGTATTTGTAGTATACGACAGGAATCTATTGATATATTACAAAATGTCTTACGAGATAATGGTAAAAAAAAGTGTTAAACAGAAGATTAAGATGTTGCAAGGACTAGATCCTTGTAAAGTGATCAAATATACTAACTTGCAGGGTCATTCTCTGGCTTGTCTTTCTAGAAAAGTGTGTCGAAGTACTTTTCATCATTTAAGAATGTTAGCAGTACATCACTCAGAAATGCGGAAGTTAGTAAGAAGATTGTACAATGTAAAAAGTCCTGCATTATTTTTAAGTGAAATAAACACAGCTCTTTTGCATGGTTCAGTATTGGATGATTATATAGAGTTTTGTTTCTTTGGTCCTGAAGGGGAGTGTAGAGAAAGTGAGAGTTTGATAAGTGTAGGTGTTGAAGAAGAGGTGGAAGATAGTACTACTGAGAAGTTTGCAGAAGAAATGACAAAGTTTAAGGTAGTTTCTTGTGAAAAACCAAGCTATGGGGCTGATTACGATGGCGGAAGGACTGCCACCGCCAGCCGTGCGGTGGTGATCCGTCCACCATCGAACGTGGATTTACGTGGATTTACCGCCCGCCAGATTAGGATGGCGGGCGGATCCACACTGCAACCATGGCAGATGCAAAGACCGCCCACCACGAAACCGCCACAGGCAATTGTACCGATTGCCTGGCAGAGCGGTCTGCATGCGCAAAATGGTGGCGGTGCCTAGCAGGCACCGTCCACCAAATTACGATGCAGGCAAAATCCAGCCTTTCCATGACGGCAAAAGGCCTGTTGCAGGCCCCCAATGTGTTGGGGGAGGTGTTTGTGCACTGGGGGGGTACCATATTTCAGTGCACTAAGTGGCAGGCACTGTGTGGTACGTGCCACGTTGTGCAGTGAAATGCACAAAATGCATTTTCAACATTGCGGCGGGTGCTGCTGTCAGCAGCACCCGCCGCAATGTTAAAATGCAAGATGCGACCGCCATGGTGGCGGTCGCATCCTAATTTGGTGTGCTTAACCGCCGCATGCATTGCGGATGGTCCCAATCACCACCACGATGGCGGACAGACTCCAGTCCGTCCGCCATCGTAATCGGCCCCTATGTTTGTATTTGTTGTCGACGTACACACTATAGAAGTCAAACTAGGAATGTTGATGTGTATTTAAAAAGTGAAAAGGAAAACAATGATAAGTGGGAGCAATTTGATGCCTATTTGCTGGTGGAAGGTCATTTTGAGTTGGGTAGTGATCAACGTATTTGTAAATATTGTTACAACAAATTAGAAGAGAATAAAATGCCAGCTAGAGCTGTACATAATAACCTAGAGTTGGTAGCTAATCCTCCGGAACTGGTAGATTTAAATACATATGAGTCCATTCTTATTCAATCTGTGCACCCGTTTCAGGCTATAGTTCGTATGGAGCCTAAAACAGGTAAGGTGCCTCCAACAGATTTACAAAGAGGTTTAAAAGGAAGAGTTGTGTATTTACCTTTAGATTTTAAGAAAAATATTGAAACTCTTGGTGTAGAGAGAGAGGAAAGTGAACCTGTAGTTATTCTAGTTAATGGTGTACCAACAATGAGTCGGAAAATATGGCAAGAGTTAGTAGATGTCACCAAACTTCAAAAGGCTAACTTATATATTGTACAGAACAATATTTATTATAAAACTGTAAATGTGGAAGAACAGGAAATATGCTTAGAAGATGATACAGATATTTCAACTGGCCAAATAGAAAAAGTAGACAAGTCCAGGAGTGAAGAAATTTATGAACATTACAGTATACATCCTCTACATTCAAAAGAAGTGATAGGAAACACTATTGAATTATTTCAAATGAAGAAAGCGAAGGGAACTCCCATGAGTGTATGGGAAAAAAGTTTAGAAGCTCGTTGTTTTACACAGCTCTTCCCCACTGGAAAAAGTGGACGATATGATGACCGACCAGTACAGATTCTCGTACGACAAGATTGTACTCAGAAGATCCAAGATTTTAACAGTGTATTCCATATATATTTCATCTTCTGTTTGAAAGTGACTTGTCTGGACTTTCATATGCAGTGAACCACATATTAAAAACAAGAGTTCATCTTATACATCTTTCTGCAAAAGAATTTTTGGACAAAGTTCAACAAAGAGATGATCATTTAGAATCTCAGTTAATTTATTTGATGGCTTGTCAACGTGGTACTAATGAGTATTGGTATCGTCGTCACGGGGAACTTAAATGTATGTTAAGGAACTTAGGAACCCCTATGTGGTTTGTTACACAGCTGGAGAACTGTGTTCCTTGGATCCTGTAAATGTGTGCAGATATTTTAATCATAGGTTTCAAGCTATGATGTCTTTTATCTGCAATAAAAATAATCTACCTCTTGGAGAAGTTATTGATTTCTTTTGGAGACAAAAGTACCAAGCCAGAGGTGCTCCTCATAAACACATGCTATTATGGATCAAGAATGCACCTAAATTTGGAACCGATTCTGATGAAACTGTTTTGTCTTTCATTGAAGACTATGTTACCTATGCCATTCCAAAAAAAGGAGGAGAAAACAGCTTAAGACGACACGTTTTACGGTTTCAAAGTCATCGATGTGGAAAATATTGTCGACGGAAATACATGTCAAAGGGAAAAGTTTATACAAAATGTCGTTTTGGATTCCCACGTCCAGTAATTTCAAAAGGAAGAGTCAACAGTTTCATGTCAGCAGTAAGACATACTATATCTCGAAAATCTCCGAAGAATACTTACAACATAAAAAGAACTGAAGATTCAAAGTATATTAATGAATACAATCCAGTGATTTTGACAATGTGGAATGCAAACATGGATATCCAGTATGTTGCAGATAATTCGATTGCTGTTCCTCGCTATGTTACGTCATATATAACCAAATCTGAAAAGACGGAGGGGAAAGAAATGTGGGGAGAAATTTCACAAGAGAAGCCTCTTAGTAACAAATTGTACAGCTTTAGTTTGAAGATGCTGTCCCATCAAGAGATTGGATCCTACGAATGTTCGGATCGGTTGACCTCTGCAAGTTTATATTCAAAGTCAAGAGGAATCATTTGGGTAAGTCTCGGTCTTGCTGCAACACAAAATCGAGTATTGAAATCTGTACAAGAAATTGAATACTTAGCATTGAATGAACCAGAAAGTACAGATATTGTTAAAACTAATATGTTGGATACGTACTATCCCAGAAGGAGTCCACATCTGGAAAACATATGTCTCTATGAAGTACTGCAACATTACAGTTTTAAGAGAAATGTTATAGAAAATATAAATGAAGGAAAATATGCAGTAATTGGATGTGATGGATATTTGGTAAAACATGCCAAAGGAAATCTTATTAACCACAGGAAACTCAGTTGTGAAACTGCAGATAAAAGGGAATTTTTCTATTTAGCTCTTCTGCAACTATTCAAGCCTTGGCGTAGTGAAATGGAATTACTTGGAGATTTTGACTGCTATGAAGATTCTTTTAATGCTTGTAAAGATAGCATTCAATGCACAATTTTTCCAAATTATCTACAAATGTTAAATGAAGAGATTGAACAAGAAACTACTATTGCAGCTGAAATAGCTAGAGACAGTTCTCAAGATAGTCAAAGTTGTGCTCCACTAAGCCAAGATCCACTAGGACAACCAATTCTTAAAAATGAAGCAGCAATAGCCATGAATGAAGTAGAAACGGCAATGCAACAAGCACAACAGGAAATTATTGACTTGGGAAACTTGGAAGAAGAACTAAATATTGAACAAAAAGAAATATATGAGCAAGTGACACAACAGATACAGCATGGTTTACTGCATGAAAAAAGAGAATGCCAATGCACATCATTTAAACCTATTCAAATGTATATCAGTGGGCAAGCTGGAACAGGAAAACGTTTCTTAATTAAAGTTTTGACCAGTTATCTACACAAAACCACTGAATCACATTTATATTGTGTTGTAACCGCTCCAACTGGGCTAGCAGCACACAACCTTAAAGGGATTACTTTACATTGATTACTCATGCTATCAGTTGAACATGAAAATAAATTGGAATATCACAAGCTATCTGGAGAAGCTTGTTATGAAGTTTCAAGAGTACTCAAGAAAATGAAACTTCTAATCATTGATGAGGTGAGCATGGTCTCAAATTTATTGCTTGCCTTTGTACATTTAAGAATGCAACAGATTTTAAAAACAGATTATGATGTTCTATTTGGAGGAAAACATGTATTTGTATTCGGCGACCTACTACAACTTACTCCTGTAAAAGGGCAACCTGTTTTAAAACACTTGTCCATGAAGACAAAAGGAAATCTTTGGGAAGTATTGGAAATGTCAACATTTGGTCTCATTTTGAATATAACGAACTTGTTAAGAATATGCGACAAGCAAGTGATGAATATTATGGAAACATTCTTCAAGATATAAGAATTGGTGTTTTGACAAAACATGGTGAAGAAGCTTTAGAAAGTTGGCTTTTAACGACCTTGTTTGCAAATTAAAACATAGCACCTGAAATAATGTACAAAAAAATTGGAGAAAAGAAGCCTATAGTTTGCCTAATGCCTACACTGCAAGAGTGTTCCACATTCAATCAAGAACTTTTGAAATTAGAAAAACAACCAATAGTGAAAATGGAAGCTATTGATAAAATGGAACCCGAAGGAGTTACTATTCTTCTCTCAGAGAAATTACAGTCAAAATGGGATTCTTTGGAAAAGTCGGTGTCTAAGACTGCAGGTTTAGAAAAGACTTTATATGTATGTGTAAATTGTCGGGTAATTTTACGGCGCAATTTGAATGTAGAAGAAGGTTCAGTAAATGGAGCAATGGGAAAAGTTGTTGATTTTGTAAATTTTCAGAACAGAGATGGAATTGAATTTTTAAAGATTAAGGGGCATATTAGCAAGACCCACGTTAAAATTATAGCCGTTTTAGTGGCAGGAAACTGCCGCTAAACGGCGATAATGGGCTTGCTAATATGCGTTATAGAATTCCAATAGAGCCCAGGTTAGATGTGCAGGACATCTAACCTGGGCTTCTATTGAATGCCATAACGCATATTAGCAAGCCCATTATCGCCGCTTTAGCGGCAGTTTCCTGCCGCTAAAACGGCTATAATTTTAACGTGGGTCTTGCTAATATGCCCCTAAATTTGATCAGATTGAAGAGGTAAAACAGATTGGACGTTGTGCTGTTCGTTTTTGCTTGTAAAAGACTTGTATGTTCGTAGAAAACAGTTTCCTCTTTCTTTCACATATGCAGTAACCATTCATAAATCTCAAGGTTTAAGTGTAGATAGTGCTTTGGTAAATATTGGAAGTACAGTGTTCAAAGAGGGTATGGCATACGTTGCATTGTCTCGAGTAAGAACATTATCTGATTTGTATTTGATTGATTTTGATGGCAAAAAGATTAGTGCTGATGCAAATTGTGTAAGTGAGTATAATCGGTTAAGAAGACTTTATGCTCCTAACTTAGGTGAATATCCCATTAATGAGAAACGTGTAATGTGTTCAAAAACGGAATTATGACAAACATTCTAGTGAGATTCAAAAAAAGAAAACAATTCAAGCGAATGATGAAGCTGCAAAGAAAATAAAAATGGACACTGTTGATGATATTGTAGGATACCAGTTAGAAAATAGTTCAGGTATCAACTGCTACGCTAATGTAATTGTAAATGTTGTCTTTTATCTAGAGGATCTTCATCATGAAATAATGGAAAATCGAGAAAAAAGATTGTGGGTCATATTATCAAGCCATTTATCGGCGCGTTAGCGGCACTTCCTTGCCGCTAACGCTGTATTTTTTTAACGTCCTATTAACAAGCTGTCGCTAACAGGTGTTAGCGACAGCTTTCCGGCGATAGCAGCTCGTTTTTCTATCGCCTTGCATGCCAGCGATATTTATCGCTAATGACATGCAAGGTAGGCGTTCCGTCTCAAAATTACAGGAAAACTCACGCTAACACCACTGCGCCCTATTATCAAGGATGGGCCGGACCCGCGAAGCGATAAAAAAAGTTGCGCTAAGGCCCGTTAGCTGCAGGAACTTAAGACCAAAATATAGCTGGTCTTAAAAATGGGGACAAGACTTGGGCCCACATGTATGCATGTTTTTGGTGCTGGACAGCGCTGCAAGCAATGTTGCAGCGATGCCCTCCGACAAAAATACAGTGCAGGAATGCGCACCATCAATGAGTTAGTGCGCATTCCTGTGCCCCACTCATGAAAAGTGGTGCTGCGCTGCGACATGACAGCGTAGCAACACTTCTCATTACGCCCTCCTTGCAACAGCATGGATGCGCTGTACTCACTGGACTGCGCTCCATGACGCAAGTAATGACAGATACGTCAGGAATCCTGATTTATCTGTCTGCGCTAAAGTCACGCATTGCTGCAGTTGTGTCACAACCATGACGCAACTCCAGCAATGCATGGGGCCAGCCTAGCCCTATGGCACTGCCTCACCCTCACGCCTGTTATCAGGCAGGCGGAAGGTACTGACGCAGTGCCGTTCATGAGGGGTGCCCGAATGTCGGAGATCCATCGGTGGTGGTTGCGCGCTGCGTTGTCATCGTTTGGAAGCATTGGTGGAGTGTTGGTGCGGAGGCAGTTGACCAGACGTTCTGCGGTGGCCTTGATCCAGCTGCGACGGGGTGCGATGACGGCGCTGGCGTCCGGTGGGCAAGGTGAAGACGTAGTTCATCCAATGATGGTAGTGCCAGGAGAGTCCGGTGTTGTGGCTGTAGTTGAAGTACCCGCTGGCAGAGGTGACGTGCTCGACCGTGTGTCCTGCTATGTGGCCTGTTGAGGTGACTTGCTGCTTGCGTCTGATGTCAGTGACAGGAGGGTTGGTGCTCTGGTCACCGGGGTTGCCCAGGTGGAACTTGAGTTCACCGAGTTAGATGTCGTCGGGGGATGGGAGACCCTGGGGTGCAATGATATCTACAATGGGATTGTAGAATGGGGGCCATGGCCTGGGGGGCCTGCACATGAGGGTGCCACAGAGGATGTTTTTGGGCTTGGTCCAGATCTGGGAGTTCCGTGGTCCATGGCCACCCTTGGCACATTAGAGTGCGTGGTCAGTCGGAGTGTGCCTCTGTAGGTGACGGCAATGCCTCCTCCTTGATGGTCGGGGTGCTCCTTGCGGGTGATTCTGCATCCGTCAATGATGGCGAAGGCGATGTCCGTTACGGAGCAGAGGTTTGTCCTGGCAGGCGAGGTGGCGTCCAAGGTTGATGGCGAGGAGGGTGCTGGCGTCGTAGCGGTGGAGTGTCCAAGAGGAATGCACCTTGGTGCTGAGCACGGTCCAGGGGCAGACAGACGCAAACGGCGAAGCTTATGTGTTGCCTTTGTCATGGGAGACGACCATTACAACGCAGGCAGTACATCGTTAACAACGCAACTCCGACAACGCGGGTCCCTTAACATCGCATTTGATTACAACGCATTGTGAGGTCAGTAATGGGGCAATTTAAACTTTTTCAGGTGTGAATGGGTTTTGGATGTAAAAAATGAAAATTGGACTATTTCTTGGGGTAAATATGAAAAATGGGGTGTTTTTTGGGGTAAAATATGAAAAAAGTGGTTGTTTTTTGGGGTAAAATATGAAAGATGGGGTGTTTTTTGGGGTAAAATATGAAAAATGGGGTGTTTTTTGTGCTAAATTTTGGAATTTTGGGGTGTTTTTTTGGGGTCAAATTTCTAAATCCTGGGTGTGTTTTGTGCCAAAATAAAGAGAAATTTGGGGGTGCATTTGTCTCAAATGTGATCTTTTGGGTGTCTTTTGGGGGTTCAGAAAGGAATTCCAGGGTTCACGGTTGGGTTAATTGTGCAAAGGTTATTTGTGGGTCACACTCACTGTAGTGGGAACAGTGATCTTCATGTCTCCGCTATGCAACACCTACTCTACTGTTGCAATGTGCCTAGTATTAGTATGTATTGGAATGGGATGCGATGTTATGGCATGCATCGCAACTACGTATGTGCCTTTGGCACACGAGTGGTATGCCCGCTGTGCATGGGCGCACAGCGGCCACCCTTAAGAAGTGCGGGGGGTGTCTGGACAGCTGTGAGGTGTAAACCCCGTAAAGAACACTGGATGGTGTGTGGACGCGGGGATGTGTGTGTGAGCGTGTGTTGTTAAAAATGTATTGAGGGAAGTCTTACCTCTAAGCCATGTTCCATGTCTTCGTAGCTCCTGCTCTCCTGCGTCTGCCTCCAGGAAAAGGAAGTAGGCAGCCAGGCTCCCTCCCCTGAGTCAATCAGAACGCTGCGATGCGGCGGTGGGATTGTTAATTGGTAACGGGACAAGTCATGCAGCCAGGGGTCGGAGGGGTGGCCATGTACTCCACGCAGGCTGGAATGCAGCCTGCATTGCGAACAGAGAAGTGCGCATGTCTGCATTGGGCGGCCTGAGTGGGCCGACCAAACAGTAATTGCGCACTTGAGTGTGCATGCCAATCCGCACATTCCCTGCTCCGTGTTTGGAGCAGTCCTACCCACCCGCCCACACCCTGAGGATACATAGCATGATTACATCAGTTATTTATCCCTTGTATTTCCCTTTTTTAACTGTTTTATTGGCTCTCTGAGCCCGCACTACCCGCTTCCCGCTGCTGCTGCCCCTGCGGCCCCGCACCCCTGTCCTCGCACATTCCCGCCTCCCAGCTGATCGTTCCTCCACCCTCCCCTACTTAATGGTGGACGCTGCGCGATTGCGCAGCAGACACGCGCCGCTGGTGCGCAGAAGGCGCGCCTAAGACAAGCCCGTCTGCGCACGTCTGCAACCCAACCGCAACCAGCACCATGAAGCCTGGATCATGGGCCACCCACTGCTACAGCACAGCCACCCTCCACGCACTCAACCCCGGGAAAGTCAGAGACTGACAAAGGGCCTCGGCAAACACGACCCACGGCCAGTTCTCCTGCCTCCACTGCCGCCAGAGCTTAACCACCACCCCGGACTCCAACACAGCCGACGCTAGCACCGGCGACACCCTAGGATGCATCCTCCTCAACGGGCGCTCCGTGCACAAACACGCCATGGAAATCTGGAACCTACTCGACTCTCTCTCGCCCGACATCACCTTCTTCACAGAGACCTGGACCAATGCCTCCTCCACCCCCGACATCAACACCGCCATCCCAGACAGATACAAGATCCAGAGGAAGAACCGCACCAACCACCCGGGAGGGTGCCTCGCCATTGCCCACAAGAGCACCCTCTGCCTCACCACCTCCAGTGAAACCTTCCCCTCCGCTGAACACCTGCACATCCAGATCCAGACCAGCCACAACTCCACACTCTGAGGAACCCTCGTCTACAGACACCCGGGGCCCCGGACACACCAGCCAGCCCACCATCTCCACCTGGATGCCAGTCACAGTCGAAGACACAGCCTCAACCATGAAAGGCATCTACTCATGGGCCCCCACCAACCCATGCCCTCCCACATCTACCACAGAGCCGCGGCCGCCATCACACACGAACTGCAACGCACCATCAACACCACCTTCAAAACAGGCACCTACCCAGACGACTGAAAGCGTGCAGAAGTCTGGCCCCTTCTCAAAAAGATCACAGCTGACCCCAACGACCTCAAGAACTACCGGCCCATCTCGCTCCTCCCCTTCGCGGCCAAAGTTGTAGAGTAAACAGTCAACAGGGAACTGACACGATTCATTGATGACAACGCCATCCTCGACCCGTCCCAATCCAGATTGCGAACCAACCACAGCAACGAGGCCGTCCTACTCGCCGCCACAGACGACATCCGCACACTCCTGGACCAAGGCCACTCCGCAGCCCTCATCATACTCGTCTTTTCAGCGGCCTTCAACACCGTCTCCCACCATACACTAGTCGCCAGACTACACGACGCCGGCATACAAGGAACAGGCCTCGACGGGATCCGATCATTCCTCCCCGGAAGAAGCCAAAGGATCAGACTGCCAACCTTCCTCTCTGATCCCACGTAAATCACCTGCGGAGTCCCAGAGGGTTAATCTCTGAGCCCGACCCTCTTCAACTTCTACATGGCACCCTCGACGCCATCGTCCGACAACACGGCCTCAACATCGTATCCTATGCTGATGACACCCAGCTCATCCTCTCCCTCACCAAAGACCCCACCACCGCCAGACTCAACTTCCAGAAAGGAATGCAGGACGTCGCAGTCTGGATGACAAACAGCTGCCTGAAGCTCAATGCCGAGAAGACAGAAGTCCTTGTCCTTGGAACCACACCTTCAGCATGGGACAACACCTGTTGGCCTTCGCCCTCGGAAGCCCACCTACCCCCTCAGACCACGCCAGAAACCTCGGCATCGTACTCGACCCATCCCTCACCATGAACAGACAGGTCTACGCCGTCACCTCCAGCTGCTTCAACACCCTCCGCAAGACCTTCAAATGGATACCCCCAGAGTCAAGGAAGACAGTCACCCATGCACTCATCACCAGCAGACTGGACTATGGAAACGCACTCTATGCCACCATTTACAAGTCCCTACTCTGCAAACTACCGACATTACAGTACACTGCCGCCAGACTCTTCCTCGGCATCCCCAGGCACTAACACATCAGCGAACACCTACGTAAACTCCACTGTCTCCCCGTGGTGAAAAGAGTCACCTTCAAAATCATCACTCACGCCTACAAATGCCTACACAACAACGTAACCAAATACCTCAACGACAGAACCAACTTCCACATACACAAATGAGACATCCGATCTTCCAACCCCGCACTGTCCGAAACCCAGCGCATCCACAGGGCCAGAGCAGGCGGAAGATCCTTCTCCCACATTGCATCCAATACCTGGAACGAGCTACCGGCAGACATCAGAGGTGCCCCCTCCCTGAACACCTTCAGGAAGACCCTCAAGACCTGGCTCTTCAGCAAACAGATCTGCGGCCCCCCACCCCTCAGTGCCTTGCGACCCTCACGGGTGAGTGGCGCACTTACAATACCCCTGAGTGATTGATTGATTGAGTTATCATCATGTGATGATTGTTCCTCTTCTGCACTGCTTGAGGTGGTGGGGCTACACTCTTCCAACATAGCAGTAGAGCCGCCACTGGGGGTGTGTCATCTACGTGTGATAGGCATGAGCGACTCCCCCCCGGCCCTCCTGCGCTACGCGTCCTACCTTCTCCTTACCTGGACATTGACCCCATGGCGCAATCCTCTGCACTCTCTCCAAATCTGTGACTCAGCCAGCAGGAGCCTGAGCCAGGTGTGCTTTCACTGGGCTGGGTACAGCAGTCACCGCGTAGTCCGCTGGTGGACCACCCGATGCAGTTGATGCAGCAGGGCTCCCTTAGGCATGTAGTTGCAGCGCTCAGTCCACACAAGTTCGGCGTAGCACAGGGGCCTCACCCTCCAGAGCGTCCGGCCAGCCCAACATCATCCGTCCTGTGATGCAGGGAGACGGCACCCACCATTGGTAATCCCCTCCATGCCCCCCGGTGTAGTGGTGGATCATAGTATGCGAAGCGGACCTCACTATGTTGGTGCGCAGGATCACCTCTACCATTGACTGCACCAAGGTGCGCAAGGCAGGCTTCTCACACAGGTCAGCAACGTGTCTCCATGCGACCTGCCAGACTTTACCACCAGGTACGGGCGATCGTCACACATCAATGTCTCCCGCCACGGCTCATCGACTCCACAGCTTCTCCACATCCCACCCCAGGCCACAGACGCAGGTCCAGCGAGGGATCCAGGAACCAGACGCAGGTCCAGCAAGGGATCCAGGAACCAGACGCAGGTCCAGCGAGGGATCCAGGAACCAGACGCAGGTCCAGCGAGGGATCCAGGAACCAGACGCAGGTCCAGCGAGGGATCCAGGAACCAGATGCAGGTCCAGCGAGGGAACCAGGAACCAGAAGCAGGTTCAGTGAGGGATCCAGAAACCAGACGCAGGTCCAGCGAGGGATCCAGGAACCAGATGCAGGTCCAGCGAGGGATCCAGGAACCAGACGCAGGTCCAGCGAGGGATCCAGGAACCAGACGCAGGTCCAGCGAGGGATCCAGGAACCAGACGCAGGTCCTGCGTGGGAACCAGGATCTCATCCTGGTCAACCAGGATTTTGGGTGGCTTGAGGGGGTTGTAGATATGTGGTGCACAATGCCCTGGCTGCTCGAATCTGCATTTTTCCTTTTTTTTTGTGCATCTTTTATATTGGAGGTGGACAGATAGGCTAAGTCCAAACTTGCGGGTTAGCATGCCTTTTTCTATCGCTAAGGGCTTATCGCTGGATTCCACCCGCTATCGCCAGTTTCATTAACGCCATTGCGCTAATGTTAGCAGCGGTTTTTGCCGCTGATCCCTGAAGCTATCGCCTGTTAGCAAAACGTTGCTAATACGTCGCTAACAGGGGGATAACTTGCAGGGATCGACGGCGATAGGAAAACTAGCGCTAACCTAGGTTAGCGATAGTTATCACCATTTCTTGGTAATATGCCCCAGTGTTCTTTACTGCATTATATTTTTCAAAAGTTGGCAATTGATAGAACTAAAATCCATACTGCTGCTGGAATTCGGAATCTTTTGGATATATGTACTGGTTCATTGAAATTTACATTGAATATACAACAAGATGCACAAGAATTTCTTATGTTTATGCTTGGAGAATTGGAAGATGAAGGAATAGAAATTGGAAATTTATTTGGACTAAGTTACAGATGGGATCATAAATGTGAAGAGTGTTCATTTTCTTCTACCACTGAAATAGACACTGAACGATTCATATACTTGACGATACCAGATTGCAAATCAGTGTCTTTTAACAAATTAGTAAAAACAGCTAACCAAGATATGAAATGCTCTCATTGTAAATCAAACATGTTGTCAACATTACATATAGACAGACATGGAAAATATGTCATTTTAATGCTACAACGTTGTAGAGCAAATGGAAGAAAATTGGAAACCAAAATTAAAATTTTTGTAGCAAGTCAAGTATCAATTTCAGGAAGATATTTTAAAGCAGTGGCTATTATTTTCCATGATGGAACTACTACAACATCTGGACACTATACTGTGTATTTAAAGTGCAATAAAGGATGGACACATTGCAATGATGCCCATTTGGAATTCAAATGTAGGTTGCCTTTCGAATTACCAAATTCATAACTTATATTTTTGATGCGAAAGTTTTGAAAACATCATTCGGCCTATTGGGAAGATGTGAACACGAATTAATGAGTTTATTTTGGATATTTTCAATGCAAATGGATTTGGAAACATTATTCGGCCTATTGGGAAGATGTGAACAATTACTGTTTGGATTATTGTTTGTGCTAATTATTATTGAATTTGCAAAATTGTGTTTGAAAGAAGTAGTTTATATATTTGATCTTTATATTATACGCGATGTAAATGAGAGTGTATATTTTAGAAAATGTACTTCAGAGAAATAAATGATTTAATGTATTTGAAGAATGTAATTTAGAAACTATAGATAGGTAAACAGATAGTTGAACTTGCTGTAAATATTTTCAACGCAGATTTATTATTTTTTTACAATCTCATTGATTGTATTTTTTTCCCCGCTGTTATATGATGATCTACATTCAAATCACTGTGTATGGTAAAATTCAGTAGAATCTGAGAACAGCAAAAAAGGGAAACTGAATATGTTATGTAATTGTAAAACTATGTTGTGTTCTTAAAAGTATAATATTATATGTAATAACAGTTTTCTTCTTTTTTTTACAGAAAGTAATACTAAGGTTTGAAAAGATTTTAAATTCAGTTTACAACAAAACTACTGTAAAATAGTTTCACTGAGTTTTGTATTCTTTTTTAATAAAGAAGGTAAGATGAAATAATGTAATAAGCATGATAATATAAACTAATGTTTACAATCGGTTTTACTGCACTCATCCATTTTTTCAAACACTACCCTAAACTCATTGATACAGTTAGGCAGTATTCCCGCACTCCTGCCATCACCCATGCACTATCTATGCACTTCACCGAACACCTTGACTGTACCCATACAGTTATGATATCACCCAGACACTACCTATGTACTCCTCCAAACACCCAGGCACTATCTGTACACTCATGCAATCAGCTACACATTACCCGTACACTCTTCCGATCACCAAAGTAGTACCTATACACTTCTCCAATCCTCTAAACATTACCCCTGCACTCATGCAGTCACCCAGACACTACCCTTGCACTCTTTCAATCATCCAGGCAGTATCTATACAATGCTCTATTCATTCAGGCAGTACACATGCACTTATAAAATCCCCCAGGCACTATTTATGCAGTCGTCCAATCACCCAGGTACTGCTCCTGTACTCCTCCATTCACCCAGCCAGAACCCTTCAAGTTATAAAATCACAGAGGCACTGCCTATGCACCCCTGCAATCACCCAGGCACTACCTGTACACTCATGCAATTAGCTAGACATTACCCCTACACTCATGGAATTACTGAGGCATTACTATGCTCTCCTCTAATCCCGCAGACATTACCTCTGCATTTATGCAATCACTTACGCATTAGCCATGCACTCGTCTAATTATCTACACATTACCCCTGCACTCATGCAATCACTTAGGCATTACCTATGCACTCTGCTAATCACCCAGACATTTACCCTGTACTAATGCAATCACCTAGCTATTACCCATGCAGTCCTTCAATCAGTCAGGCAGTACCCATGCACTTATAAAATCACCCAGGTACTTCCTATGCACTCATACATTAACCCAGGCACTACTTATGCACTTCTGCAATCACTCAGGAACTACCACTATACTCATGCAACCACCCAGACATTACTCTTGCACTCATGCAATCACCCAGGCACTAGCTATGCACTCATACAATAACCCAGACACTACTCTTGCACTCCTCCAATCATCCAGCCAGTACCCATGCACTAAAAAAAAATCACCCAGGCACTACTTATACCCTATTCCAATCACCCAGGCACTATCACTACAGTCATGCAATCACCCAGACACTACCCATGTACTCCTCCAATCACCCAGGCACTATCTGTACACTCATGCAATCAGCTAGACATTACCCGTACGCTCTTCCAATCACCCAGGTAGTAACTACACAGTTCTCCAGTCCCCTTAACATTACACCTGCAGTCATGCAATCACCCAGGCACTACCCTTGCACTCTTTCAATCATCCAGGCAGTATCTATACAATGCTCTATTCATTCAGGCAGTACACATGCACTTATAAAATCACCCAGGCACTATTTATGCAGTCATTCAATCACCCAGGTACTACTCCTGTACTCCTCCAATCACCCAGCCAGAACCCTTCAAGTTATAAAATCACTAAGGCACTACCTATGCACTCCTGCAAACACCCAGGCACTACCTGTACACTCATGCAATTAGCTGGACATTACCCCCTACACTCATCGAATTACTGAGGCATTACCTATGCACTCCTCTAATCCCGCAGACATTAACTCTACACTTATGCAATCACTTAGGCATTAGCCATGCACTCCTCTAATTATCTACACATTACCCCTGCACTCATGCAATCACTTAGGCATTACCTATGTATTCCTCCAATGACCCAGACATTTACCCTGCACTCATGTAATCACCTAGCTATTACCCATGCACTCCTTCAATCACTCAGGCAGTACACATGCACTTATAAAATCATGCAGGTACTTCCTATGCACTCATGCATTAACCCAGGCACTACTTATGGACTTCTGCAATCACCCAGGAACTATCACTACACTCATGCAACCACCCAGACATTACTCTTGCACTCATGCAATCACCCAGGGACTAGCTATGCACTCATACAATAACCCAGGCACTACTCTTGCAGTGCTGCAATCACACAGGCAGCATCCATGCACTCCTCCAATCATCCAGCCAGTACCCATGCACTAAAAAAAATCACCCAGGCACTACTTATACACTTTTCCAATCACCCAGGCACTATCACTACAGTCATGCAACCACCCAGACATTAATCTTGCACTCATGCAATCAACCAGGCACTAGATATGCACTTATAGAATAACCCATGCACTTAAAAAATCACCCAGACACTACTTGTACACTTTTTCTAACAATCACGCACTATCACGCGCCCGCCACATCAACAGACGCCGATACGACGCCAGCACCCTCCACGCACTCAACCCCGGAAAAGATCACGCCTGCTACCAGGCCACCCCGAAGCGCACCCAAGGGCCCTTCACCTGCCGGAACTGCAGCTTCGCCAGCACCCGCCCCGCCAAACCACCGCCCAGGAAAGAACCCAACTACCTCAGATGCATCCTCCTCAACACCCGCTCCGCCCGCAAACACGCCATCGACCTCTGGGACCTTCTCGACTCAACCTATCCAGACGTCGCATTCCTGACGGAGACCTGGCTGAATCCCGCTTCAGCCCCCGACATCGCCATTGCCATCCCGGACAGATACAAGATCACCCGCAGGGACCGCACCAACGGAGTCGGAGGAGGCATCGCCATCGTCCACAGGAACACCCTCAGAGTCTCAACCAACACCGACGACACCCTCAGCACCGCCGAACACATGCACTTCCAGATCCACACCGATCCCAACACCACCCTCAGAGGAACCCTCATCTACAGACCCCCGGACCCCGACCACAGTTCAGCGATTCCATCGCTGACTTCAGTCAGCACACACGCCATCGCCTCCACGGACTACATCCTCCTCGGGGACCTGAACTTCCACCTCGAGAACAACAAGGACACCAACTCCACCACCCTGATCGACAACCTCGCCACCCTCGGACTCAGACAGCTCGTGACTACACCCACCCACGCCGCCGGCCACACGCTAGACTCCATCTTTTCCGCAAGCCCACACGTCTCCTTCAACCACACCTCCGAACTCCACTGGACTGACCACCACTGCATCCACTTCACCTACAGGAAGCCCACCACGCACCACCGCACCGAACAAATGCCTCGCCGCTGCTGGAGCAGAGTCACGGAAGACCAGCTAACCACAACCCTCGCCCTGAGCCCACCCGCCGAACCCTCCGACCCCGACACCGCCGCCCGCAACCTCAGACAGTGGATCGACGACTGCGCCAACACCCTCGCCCCGCTCAAGAATCCGCCCAACAGCCACACCAGCAAGAAAGCCACCTGGTTCACCGAAGACCTCCAGGCCTCCAAACGAACATGCCGAAAACTGGAGAAGATCTGGCTCCACGAACGGACAGCGGACAGCTACGCCGCCCACAAGAGCGCCACCCACAGTCACCATCACCTCATCAGATCCGCCAAAAGGGCCTCACTCAAAGACCGCCTAGACAACAACGCACACAACAGCAAAGAGCTCTTCAACATCGTGAAGGAACTCTCCAACCCCAGCTCCAACACCAACGACATCCAGCCGTCGCGAGACCTGTGCGACTCACTGGCCACCTTCTTTCACCGCAAAATCGCCGACATCCACGACAGCTTCAACACCACGACCGCCCCGGCAACCACCGAGACCACTGCCCCCACAACCACCAACCGCCTGCTCTCCTGGACCAACATCAACGACGAGGACACCAGCGAGATCATGAACACCATCCACTCCGGTTCACCGCTAGACCCGTGCCCTCACCACATCTTCAACAAAGCCAGTACAGCCATCGTGCCCCATCTCCGGAAAATAATCAACATCTCCTTCGAGACAGCAACCTTCCCGGAAAGCTGGAAGCACGCCGAGATCACCGCCTTACTCAAGAAACCCAAGGCAGACCCCAAGGACCTCAAGAACTTCCGACCCATCTCTCTGCTCCCGTTCCCCGCGAAGGTCACCGAGAAAATCGTCAACAAACAACTGACCCGCTACCTCGAGGAGAACAACATCCTGGACCCTTCCCAGTCCGGCTTCCGCAGCAACCACAGCACCGAAACCGCCCTCATCGCCGCCACCGATGACATCAGGACCCTGCTAGACAACGGAGAAACAGCAGCCCTCATCCTCCTGGACCTATCAGCCGCCTTCGACACGGTCTGCCACCACACACTACGAACACGCCTTCATGACGCCGGGATCCAAGAGAAGGCCCTGGACTGGACCACATCCTTCCTTTCCGGCAGAACACAAAGCGTCCGCCTCGCCCCCTTCCGATCCAAGGCCACCAAGATCATCTGCGGCGTACCCCAAGGCTCCTCCCTCAGCCCAACGCTGTTCAACATCTACATGGCACCCCTCGCCCAAGTCGCCCGACAGCACAACCTCAACATCATCTCCTACGCCGACGACACCCAGCTGATCCTCTCCCTCACCAAAGACCCTCACACCGCCAAAGCCCACCTCCACGAAGGAATGAAGGCCGTCGCCGAATGGATGAGGACCAGCCGCCTGAAGCTGAACTCGGACAAGACGGAGGTCCTCATCCTTGGTTCCAACCCTTCAGCCTGGGACGACTCCTGGTGGCCAACATCACTGGGAACAGCCCCGCCACGCACCGACCACGTACGCAACCTAGGGGTCATCCTCGACCCCACCCTCTCCATGACTAAGCAGGTCAATGCCGTTTCCTCATCCTGCTTCAACATCCTCCGAATGCTCTCGCAGGATCTTCAAGTGGATCCCCACCGAAACAAGAAAAACAGTCACCCAAGCCCTCGTCACCAGCAGGCTGGACTACGGAAACGCCCTCTACGCAGGAACGACGGCTAAGCTCCTGAGACGGCCGCAACGCATCCAGAACGCCTCTGCACGTCTTATCCTCGACATCCCCCGACGCAGCCACATCACACCCCACCTGAGAGACCTGCACTGGCTCCCTGTCAACAAGAGGATAACCTTCAAGCTCCTCACCCACGCACACAAAGCACTCCACAACTCCGGACCAGCCTACCTCAACAGACGACTCAGCTTCTACACCCCCACCCGCCAGCTCCGCTCGACCAGCCTCGCCCTCGCCACAGTCCCCCGCATCCGGAAAACGACCACCGGCGGCAGATCCTTCTCCCACCTCGCCGCCAAGACCTGGATCACCCTCCCCACCAACCTCCGACAGACCCAAGACCTACTGGCCTTCAGAAGACTCCTCAAGATCTGGCTCTTCGATCAGTAGCAGCACCACCCCCCTCTTCCCCCAGCGCCTTGAGACCCTCGCGGGTATGTAGTGCGCTTTATAAGTGACATGATTGATTGATTGATTGATC
The DNA here is from genome assembly GCA_963921515.1 of Calotriton arnoldi. Lineage (NCBI taxonomy): Eukaryota > Metazoa > Chordata > Amphibia > Caudata > Salamandridae > Calotriton > Calotriton arnoldi. Next base: position 571,613 of record CAWUFW010011946.1, read on the forward strand.
ACTACAATCATACAACGACCCAGACATTGCTCTTGCAGTGATGCAATCATCCAGACATTAGTCATGCACTCCTCCAATTACCTACACATTATCCGTGCACTCATGCAATCACTTAGGAATTACAGATGCATTCCTCCAATGACCCATACATTACCCCTGACTCATGCAATCACCTAGCTATTACCCTTGCAGTCTTTAAATTACTCAGGTAGTACCCATGCACTTATAAAATCATCCAGACACTATCTATGCACTCATGCAATCACACAGGCACTACTAATGCACTCCTCAATGTACCTAGGCATTACCCATGCACTCCTCCAATCAGCCATGCACTATCCATGTACTCATTGAATCACCCAGGCACTACTCTTGCACTTGTCCAATAACTGAAGCACTACCCCTGTACTCATATAATTATCCATCCAGTACCCATGCACTTATAAAATCATCCAGACACTACCTATGCACTTATGCAATCACACAGGCACTACTGATGCACTCCTTGATGCACGTAGACATTACCCATGCACTCTTACAATCACCTAGGCATTACCCATGTACTCCTGCAATCACTCAGGTAGTACACATGAACTTCTGCAATCACCCAGGCACTACACATGCAGTCATGCAATCACACATGCACTACCCATACACTTCTCCATATATTCCACTTGCCACAATTCATACAACACTTACAAATGTATCTATTTTTAACCAAATAGGCGGGTCTGAAAAGAACCATTTTTTTCTTCTTTTTTGTTTTATATCGTTCTGTGTTTTTTAACCCTTTTTTGAATTTTTTGGTGGTTTTTGTTTTTAAAAAATGAAAAATAAACAGAACCAGCAGTGAAAATGTTAAAAAATTATGCAATTAGGAAGTCATTGCATTAAAAAAAAAAAAAAAAATTAACAGTGGTGGTTCCTAATGGCAACCAGGATGGCATCCAGTGATTGCTCACCAAAACATAAGACCTTTTTACATTTCACACAACGCTGCTCCACTCTGGCAAAGTCAGGGATGATGTTTGATGTACCAGTTGTTGTAGAAGCAGATGAGGTGCTTGGTCCAGCAGCGTTGTCGTCAGTTGCCTGCTTCTGTTGTTCCCGTCGAAGCGGTTCTCTTGCGAGACGCCGAGGGTGCATTGTTTGCAAATGCTTTAGCATGTATGACGTCCCACAAGAATACTTCTTTTCTGAACCTCGTGAGAGGACCTTCTCACAAATGGTGCAGGTCACTTTACGGGCATTCACCTTTTTCTCCCCAGGTGGTATGGAGAAAAATGCCCAAACGATACTTTCGTACCTGGTCTTGAAGGGTTCCTCCAAGTCTTCTTCCTCTTCAGGCGGAAGCTGCTGAGGTGCATTGCCAGCTGTCATTTTTAGATGAATAAAAAAAACACCAAAAAAAAGGCAAAGAAGAGGAGCAGAAGACAACAGGTGTTTCTGCTGAGATGCACTTGAAAGAATGAAAAAAATGGGTGGGTCCTTCAAGTTCTAGAATCAAAAGCTTCTTAACCAATGAAATTGTTTCTTTTGAAGTCACATGGGATTCGCGCACCCGGTGCGCAACTAGCGCGCACCCGACGCGATTCCCCAAAAATATATTTAACAATTATATATCTTTATTACAATTACAAATATATGATATTTACAATTATGTTAAATAATCTCTTGGTATAATATACATATTAAAGTTATATACATATACTTTTAAAACAAAAAAAATTACGGTAGATTCGCGCACCTGGCACGACCCCCGGAAATATGTATGTGAAGTTACGCGGGCCCGAGAACCGTGCACCCTTCGCATACCGAATGCGCATCGTACACGACTTAACCAATATGGCGGAAAAATTCTTGGATTCACGCACCCACCGAAACTGGTACACGATCAGTACGCGAATCCAATTAAAAAAAAAAAAAATGTAAATTCATATTTTAGAAAAGAGAAAACATCACATTATTTTTATAAAAATGTAAAAATTAGGAAAAGTATTTTTTGGACATTATACTTAGAAATTAGCATTTAAAAAACTCACTGAAAAAACCATAGGTTTCAGGCAAGTTATAGTTAGAAATTAGCATTTAAAAAACCTTAGAAATTCACAAAAAAAAACATAGGTTTCTGGGACGTTATAGTTAGAAATTAGCATTTAAAAACATTTGAAATTCACTTAAAAAACCATAGGTTTCAGGGACGTTTTAGTTAGAAATTAGCATTTAAAAAACCTTTGAAATTCACTAGAAAAACCATAGGTTTCAGGGATGTTATAGTTATAAATTAGCATTTAAAAAACCTTTCAAATTCACTCATTAAACCACAGGTTTCAGGGACGTTATAGTTAGTTGGACATTTCACTCGTACAAAACCAGAGAAATTCGGCTGTTATAGTTAGTTGAGCTAACTATAACTCGCGCCCCCGCAATACACTGCTGATGACGTCACATATTACATCACTCATGACATGGTCAGTGACATCACTGATGACATCACTGATGACATCTCAAATGACATCACAGATGACATCACTGATGACATCTCAAATGACATCACTGAGGACATCACTGATGACATCATCCACTTAACCCCTTCGCTGCTAGGCCTTTTCCCCCCTGTGCTAAGCCATTTTTTGGCTATTTGGGGTAGTTCGCGCTTAGGCCCCTGTAACTTTTTGACCACATAAGGTATCCACGCCAAATTTGCGTCCTTTTTTCCAACATCATGGGGATTCTAAAGGTACCCAGGGTTTGTGGATTCCCCTGGAGGAGACCCAGAAATTAGCCAAAATACAGGTACATTTTTTTTTTTTGGCAAAATGGGAAAAAGGGCTACAGATGAAAGCATCTGGATTTTCCCCTGCAAATGGTATCAACAAAGGGGTTGTGGTGCTGAAATCACCATTTTCTCAGCTTTCAGGGACAAGCAGACTTTTGTCAGAAAACCAAAATTGTTTTACACAGTTTTGGCATTTTTCTGGGACATAGCCTATTTTTGCTATTTTTTGTGCTTTCAACCTCCTTCCAGTTAATGGTAGAAATGGGTATGAAAGCAATAATGGATCCTGGAAAGCTATACATTTTGGAAACGTAGACAAAATTCTGAATTCAGCAAGGGGTCATTTGTGTAGATCCTTCAAGGTTTCTTCATAGAAACAAACAGTTAAATATAGGAAAAATTGAAAATTAGATGAAAAAAACAGCCATTTGTGCCAACGTTTTCACCTGTAACTTCTTCTAACTGTGACAGCTGTTTGAAAGCAATATACCGTTACATCCGCTAGACCTTTCTGGTTGTGGGGATATATAAGACTTGTAGGTTCACCAAGAACCCGACGAACCCAGAGCCAATAACCGAGCAGCGTCTTGCAATGGTTTTTCATTATGTTCCGGGTATATAGCAATTAATTTGGGAAAATATATACATGGAAAAATCGGTATGAAAGACATCTATGTATTTCTGAAATTGGAACAAAATATAGAGTTTAGAAACAGTAGATATTTGCACATTTCCGAAATTGTGAGTACCCATACTAGCAGAGACTTATAGGTCATTTTTCAAAATGACTTCTTTTTTACACATTGTCTTTCATTTGGAAGGCAGAAATGCATCGAAAGTCAATAGGTAATAACAGTTGCTATACAATTCTGTTACCCTAAGTCTCCCGATAAAAATGATACCTCACTTGTGTGGGTAGGCCTAGTTCCTGCGACAGGAAACGGTCCAAAACGCAACGTGGACACACTTTATTTTTATAGTGAAAACTGACCCTTTTTTTGCAAAGTGCCTAGCTGCAGATTTTGAACCCTAGCTCTGCCGGCACCTAGGGAAACCTAGCAAACCTATACATTTTTTAAAAGTAGACACCCAGGGGAATCCAGGTTGGGGTGACTTGTGTGGCTCTCACCAGGTTCTGTTACCCAGAATCCCTTGCAAACCTCAAAATTTGACAAAAAAACCACATTTTCCTCACATTTCTGTGGTGGAAAGTTCTGGAATCTGCGTGGATCCACAAAATTCTACCCACCCCACGGTCCACAAAGTCTTCTGAGAAAAACGGTACCTCACTTGTGTGGGTAGGCCTAGTGCCCGCGACAGGAAACGGCCCAAAACACAACGTGGACACACCACATTTTCACAGTGAAAACTGACCCTTTTTTTGCAAAGTGCCTTGCTGTAGATTTTTAACCCTAGCTCTGCCGGCACCTAGGGAAACCTAGCAAACCTATACATTTTTGAAAACTAAACACCCGGGGGAATCCAGGATGGGGTGACTTGACTGGCTCTCACCAGGTTCTGTTACCCAGAATCCCTTGCAAACCTCAAACTTTGTAAAAAAACACATTTTCCTCACATTTCTGTGGTGGAAAGTTCTGGAATCTGCGTGGATCCACAAAATTCCACCCACCCCGCGTTCCCCAAAGTCTTCCGAGAAAAATGGTACCTCACTTGTATGGGTAGGCCTAGTGTCCAGGACAGGAAACGGCCCAAAACGCAACGTGGACACACCACATTTTCACAGTGAAAACTGACCCTTTTTTTGCAAAGTGCCTAGCTGTAGATTTTGAACCCTAGCTCTGCCGGCACCAAGGGAAACCTAGAAAACCTATACATTTTTGGAAACTAGACACCCGGGGATTCCAGGGAGGTATGGCTTGCATGGATCCCCCAACGTTTTCTTACCCAGAATCCCCTGCAAACCTCAAATTTAGCTGAAAAAATCACTTTTTCCACACATTTTTGTGTGGGAAAGTTGTGGCATCACCGGGCTGACACAAATTTCCTACCACCCAGCGTTCCCCCAGGTCTCCCGATAAAAATGGTGCCTCACTCGTGTGGGAGGCCCAAGTACCCGCGACAGGCAAGGGCCCAAAACGTATTGAGGCGACATCAAAATTGCCTATCAAAAAACGACCTGGTTTAGCAAAGGAGGTCACCTGGGTTTTTGGCCCCGTGCTCGGCGGCCAGCTAGGGAAACCTACCAAACCCACACATTTCTGAAAACTAGACAACCGGGGGATTATAGGGAGGTATGGCTTGCCAGGGGGGGCAGAAAGACTGTTATTGTGCAGGGGGTGGTTGGGGGTTTGGCGTGCCCATATTGGGCAGCCCCCACCCCTAATTTACAAATAAAATAAATCCCTGGTTTCTAGTGGGCTTTCTGCCCCCTGGGGGGCAGAAAGACTGGAATGTTGTGGGGGAGGGTGGGGGCATTGGCATGCCTATCTTGGGCAGCCCCCACCCCTAAATTAATTGTAAATAAAAACCCTGGCGTCTAGTGGGCTTTCTGCCCCCCATCTTCCCCCCAGGGGGGGCAGAAAGACTCTAATTGTCCAGGGGGGGTGGGGGCATTGGCGTGCCCATATTGGGCAGCCCCCACCCCTAATTTATATAGAAAAAAATCCCTAGTTCTAGTGGGCTTTCTGCCCCCCGGGGGGGCAGAAAGACTGAATTAGGCCCAAAAATATGGGGGGAGCAAAGGCCCTTGCCCAAGGGGCCGCTCCCGCCTCCCTGGTGCCTGTTATGTTTCATATACAGTCTAAAATATAGACTACCCTTCTCGAAACCTTAGGCACACCAATTCCAGTTAGTACATACCCACTCACTGATTCATAGGTCTACACACACATCCACTCATTCATACAGTCACTCATACACACAGTCACTCATCAATGCCACCACTGATATATGCACTCATACACCCATACAGACACTCACACACCACCACTCACCCATAGTTACTCACAAACCTAGTGATTCACCCAAAGAATCAATCACACTGCCATTTATTCACCTATACAGTTATACACACACCACCTCACTTATTCATACAGATACTAACACATACTTACTCTCATCTACAATCACTCACAGAAGCACACACTCACCCATATAGCCACTCTCACACTCACTTACTGACACAGTCACTTATATACTCCAACACTCACATATACTGCCTTTCACATATGCAGTTACTCACCCATATACTACTGAGACATCCATACACTCACCAAAAAGCCATACACACACTCACTCAACCATACTGTCCCTCACAGACACAATCATGAATGCATACACCCAGGGATTCACCCACTCATACATCCATGCAGGGAGTCACACAGCCTCTCACCCACCCACACAGACACTCAGGCACCCATACAGGTACTAAGAAAACTAATCAATAACC